>JAUIMM010000040.1:8382500-8830000 GCA_031769625.1 Taudactylus pleione | reverse complement strand
GACCTTTCCAATGTATAACAGCAAGTGTAATGATTTGCTCAAAAACAATGCAGCCTTATATATACCCCTTAATAAGACCATTGACAACACGTGTATGCATAAATTAACCAATTGGTGCATCCCAAAATGCAACAAATGCAAACAGATTTCGCCAGTAACACCAATTTAACCGCATGCTCATGATCACTAAATCCACAATTATGTAACCTAACATCATGATATTAAAACAAAATCTTTGTTCCATAACTTCTGTACTCAAAAGTACCGAAATCAGAGGGTGTGTTACTCTGTGGAACGTATCTCCACTTCCATCTGCGCCGGAATCTCTCATGCAATACAACAACAGAAATTGACAAAACCATCCATTCCACTATGGAACGCACTGGGTATTCTGGGTCATGGCCAGAAATGGGTACCTAACAACATAAATCAGTGCACGCACCACTATACCACCGATTCACACCTACCCAGGGGAGTCTTCAACTTATTTGTTAAAGTAGAGTATTAATCCGCTGGGCTCCATAGTGGAACACAACAGTTCCAGTATTTACTGAACAGTGGTTATGGATGTTCAATACTAACCCAAGGTCACATATCAATGGGCATCATTATTAAATATCAATTTATATTATAACATTTGCTGTTATGAAATTTGTTAGGATCTGGCGAGTCCATCTGCATCAAAATATACACAAAAATCCAATATTAACACACAATATATAATATCAAAATGTCACAGATGTATGGCCAGAATAAACAATAGTCCAAGCCAATTCCAGCTACTGCTGACCTGACCTGGACACTGTATGATGGCAGATACTGGTCTTCCTGGCTTTGCAACTGGATCTATCTGTCATATTATTACACCCTGTGCGGCCCATGGTTGCTGGCTTCTGCTAGCCATAGTGAGTCAACTTTTGTGTATAAAAACAAAATATATAGCAATACTATTTGCATAGTTTTTTACTTTCTTTTTTTTTTCCATATTATCAGGTGTCTATAGCACTGAACAGGGAGAATTACAATGATCTAAACCAAATAATACAATATAAAAAGCTTCAAATAGACATTAAATGGGCAAAATCAAATGGTGAGATTATTATATAATAACTTGTTGAAAGCATTAGTCATAAAAATATAAATCTATCCAGGCTCTAGTAATTGTAGTTTTTGTGATTTTAGTGTAACTGTAGCCTATAATAAGAGGTTGCTAGGAACCCGTAAAATAGGAAAAATCTTTCACACTGCGTAACCTTTATTAACATACAAAAAAACACATTTAACAATAACTACACAAGTTGTGATAAAGTTAATTGTTTCTTCAAGGACATAAATTTACTAAAAAACCACAGCAATATGATCTGCAAACTTACATCCAAAAATCATCAAAAACGAATATTCTATATATGCAATAACCAGAGTATTCAGAATCCTTTCTACTATTTGTAGAAGAAATTCTATTATTCGGTTCCCATATCAGATGGCAATTCCATATACACTTGCAACTAATTTGTTGTCACACATTGGATCCCTGGCCTTATCTGGTTCAGCAGTGTGTCTTTGTGGCCATCAGAGTCTCCGCAGTGCTGCCCCACAGCTCCAAACATTTAGCTGCATGTGGCTGGCTTCCTCCTCCCGGCAGTTCCCAAAGAGGTATGTTGCTAGAAAAACCATGGCCTCTTCTATAAACCTTCCTGAAGAAAGATGCAAAGTCTTCTTCTGAGTATGTTATTAGTTACAAGATTATTTTCAGATGATCTAATCAAGGGATTGTTTCAAGCATAAAAATAATTAGCCCTTATATTATATCTGTATTTTCCTTGGTACAATGGATGGCCATTTCAACCCTGCTATTCCTACTTAGCATTGGAATGGGCCTTGATAGGTGCTGAAGCTCGATTGTTGTTTTGGAGCCCCTATAACCCCCAGAGGACAAAACCAACATGGAGTAGCACTTGGCTGGAATCAATTGTTACAATAAAATGTATTCCATTTGATTTTTATGCGTTTTATCCTAAATTAGGGCTATTTACTGTAACTCCTTTTTGGAGCCAGATTCCTCTGGTGATGTGTGGTGACTTGCCAAAGGGAAAAAAACATACACTTTAGTAAATGTCCCTCAAAGAGTTTTATTAACCTCGACTACTAGCTCAAATCCACAAAAGCTTTGTCACATGCATAAGTGTAACAATGTCAAGGATTAGTTGTGAGTTTTTGTGGTTATTTAATTTTTCTCCATTGACATTGTAGCAACAGACAATATTGCAGTATTTATGAGGAAGATTATGTAAAAAATAAATTGCACATGCAAAGTCCGGAATGGCCATTTCCCAATAACTTCCTCTCAACTTCTAAATCAAGGTATGAACCATGACTGTGTATAATACTGTATGTTTGCCGACATTACGGAACTACAAAATGTCCTGTAATGGCAAAATGTAATATATTTTGTTTAATCATTCTAAAATTATTATTCATTGTACTACACTGTACTCACTACAAAGTCAGGTACTGGTGCTCCATGAGACGGGGAAATGAGTATTTTGTCTTCCTTGGATTCATCCTAAATACCAAGGGCCTCTGGGCAGACTACAGCAGAGCCTAATCCAGTGATGGCAACATACTGTAATATACTTAAATTATCACAAACTAATCTTAATTTCAAGAATGGGAAAACGGACCCAAAATGATCTCGGCATAACCACAATATTAATCCTAAAATACCACATACCCCAAAGTTGCTTTCTAGAAACTATATCGATGCACTTTTCAAATGCATATGGTAAAATTCTAATTTTAATTAAAATTTATGTATCTATTTTTAGAGGTGTTCTGTGTCACAAGATAATTTATAACTAGTAAAACAAGTTTATTTGCAACTTCCTACCAATATTGGCTCTACATACTATAGCAGGCCTTGCCAACCTGTTGCTCTCCAGCTGTTGTGAAACTACAAGTACCAGCATACCCTTCCACTGATCAACTGGTAAAGCATGCGGGACTTGTAGTTTCACAACAGCTGGAGAGCCACAGGTTGGTTCAACCTGTACCATAAGGTGCGGACTCTAAACTAGTAAAGTATACACTAGAGCCTGCCTTGAGGCAGGATGGACTTGGCTGCTTTACTGGCCAGGTCGCTGCCCCTATAGTAGGCTATTGGCGATGAGAAACAGAATATGCAAGATGTTAAATGCAGTACAATATCAAAAATATGGCTAAATAAGACACAGAAGTGCACACAACAACCAACCTTATCTAAACTTCTTAACAGATCTAAAGGGCCCCATGCATCTGCCAGCAGTTTCCCCGATCGGAACAGAATCGCCGATCCGCCATTCAGAAATGCAGATTGGCGGTCATCAATGATCATTGGTCCATCGGGAAGTCAGTGAAAGTCTTCTTTCTAAAGATTCCTGATGTGCTGTTCATAATAATAATTTGGTTGGGAATTGGCAAATCAGGGAAATCCAACATGTTGGATTTCACCAATGCTCTGACCCCAGGGTCTCTGTTTCAGGGAATTGCAGATGGGGGCTTAAGACTTATCTGCTTGAGAAACTGCCTAACCAAAGCTAAACTATACTAAGCAAAAGACAAACCCTAATGAGGTAAGAGTCACTGCAGGTGTGAGGCACCTCGGGACAGTGACAGGCTGGGCCAGGGGGCAGAGTGTCATTTGCCCCCTGGGCCGATACAATTTTAGTGGTCCAGGGCCGGCAGCCGTGCTCTGCATATACAGAGCAGGCTGTGGATTCCAGTGTCAATCAGTGTGACTACTGGCAGCTGCTGGCCCCCTTCTCCTAGTAGAGCAAAGCAGAGGCTACATCACTGCTCCATTTACACTGTCACTGCATCTGCCCGCAGCCCGAGTGGTCCAATGTGTCCATATTATATACTTCCTCTGCAGTCTCTGCACTGCCAAGTATGAAAGTCTCTTAACGAGTCCCCAGCCCGCCCCTCCTGCTATTCCTGGCATGTCCTCCAGTCCCGAGCAAACAGTTTAAAGTTCAATCTCCTTGCGGTCCTGCCCCTTCCAGTCCCCACCCCAAGTCCCCGCCCCCTCCTGCTCTGCCTGGCATATTTTCCCCAGCAAACACTGAGATTCTGTCCCTGTCCCCTTCCGGTCCCCGCCCCCTTCTGCTGTGCAAGGACTGTCCTCCATTGCAGACAGCTTCCTGTGTGTGAAGGTCCATGGAGGGTTAGGTCTAGACTATACAAGGCTGATGGACCTGTGACGTCACACCCACGTGACCCGGCCTGAAAGGGGGAGGGGTGGGGATACTAATGGGGAACCAAAAGTGGCCCCTCACGGGCTCACTGCGCTTGCCGCGCTTCGGGCACGTCTCGCTACGCTCGCCACAAACATTTATTCCCCCTCTATGCCCTAGTGGATGGTAACGCAGGAGCGGTCCAGCCTCCTGCAGCGGTCACATGGTGGATACGTCACAGAGGTCCTTCAGCCACATAGGAAATAGCAGCAACCGTCCATGGAGACAGAGCCTTCTACAATGCTGCAAGCACAGGTAAGTACCAAAGGATTACTATGTATTCATGATGGGGGTGAGGTGGGTTAGGAGGTTATATTATCAGGGGAGAGGTGAGGTGGATTAGGAGGTTATATTATCAGGGAGGGGGGGTTAGGAGGTTTTATTATCAGGGGGGTGAGGTGGGTTAGAAGGTTATATTATCAAGGGGGACGTGAGGTGGGTTAGGAGGTTATATTATCAGGGGGGGTGAGGTGGGTTAGGAGGTTATATTATCAGGGAGGGGGGGTGAGGTGGGTTAGGAGGTTATATTACTAGGGGGGGGTGAGGTGGGTTAGGAGGTTATATTATCAGGGGGGAGGTGAGGTGGATTAGGAGGTTATATTACCAGGGGGGAGGTGAGGTGGGTTAGGAGGTTATATTATCAGGGAGGGGGGTTAGGAGGTTATATTATCAGGGGGGAGGTGAGGGTGGTAAGGAGGTTATATTATCAGGGGGGAGGTGAGGTGGGTTAGGAGGTTATATTATCAGGGAGGGGTGTTAGGTGGGTTAGGAGGTTATATTATCAGGGTGAGGTGGGTTAGGAGGTTCATATTAGGGGGGTGAGGTAGGTTAGGAGGTTATATTATCAGGGGGGAGAGGGGGGTTAGGAGGTTATATTAGGGTGGGGTTGAGGTGGATTAGAAGGTTATATTATCAGGGGGGGTGAGGTGGGTTAGGAGGTTATATTAACGAGGGGTGAGGTGGATTAGGAGGTGTAAATTATCAGGAGGTGGGTTAGGAGGTGTAAATTATAAGGGGAGCATAATCATTTGTTAGGGGAGGCAGGTTTGGAGTATAGTAATGTATAAAAATATAAATTTATTTGGCAATTATATATATATATATATATATATATATACACATACAAACAAACACACACAGTATATGAGAGATATATATATATATATATATATATATATATGGTGCTATCACGTGGGAGCTACTGAAGGGTTATACTGTTTTATACACCGCTAGATATCAAACCTTTGTGGATCTGCAAGAACCAGTTGTCCAGAAAAAGAGCAGGTCAGTGGTTTGAAAGGCAAGCGATAAGTGGTTGTAATATATGCCCACACACACTACACACAGGAGAAGGTAGTCCAGTACCTTGGACCCCTAGGTCCCTATTGGGTTTTAATTCATGTCTGCAATTACTGCATGTAAGCACACATTTCCTTGAATAAATCACAAGGATCAGGGCCGTAACTAGGAGTGTACGAGCGGTGCCACCGCACAGAGCAGGGCTCTGTGGGCGGCACCATTGCTGTTTCACGGTCCTTGTTTATGGCTAGCAGGGTACCTGGACTGGCACCCTGAAGCCAGTATTGCTGCGGCAGTGCCATCAGAAGCCTCCTTTGATGGGTCCGGCTCGTGGGTAGAGTAGGTGTGGGGGCCCTGCTTGTTTAGTACTGGGCCCACAATTTCTGATGGCAGCTCTGCTGTGGAAGGCCTTGTCCGGGCCGTCGGCTGGGGCTGGTCCTCTTGGGCATCCTACCTCTTGCTCCACATCCTATTCTCGGGGGGGGGGCACGTCACCCAAGGTGTCCTTCTCTCAGGGGCCCCCCGGCCATTGATTATTACAGCTACAGTCACAGTCCATCAGGAGTCAGACTGCAGTGCATGTCAAGGGAGGCTAATATGGAGGTGAAGCCACTCATTTAGCGCTATTTCACACACGCTGGTTTTGACCGGACGGCAAAAATCTGGGCGTTTTTTTTTCGCTGTGGATAACTTTCTTTCACACACAACGGTTTTGTGCCGTGTGTGATGGTTGTGCCGTGGATAATGTTTTTTTTTTCCCAATCTTTAACATTGAAACCACCGTGGACGGCAGCCGTCCATTTCAGTGGATATTCCTGGCTGTAACACGGCGACCGCGCCGTGTCGGCTGAAAGGACCCATTTATTTACATAGTCGGCAAAAAAACGCTCGGATTTTTGCCATCCGGTGAAAACTGGCATGTGTGAAATAGCCCTCAGAGCAAGGCTAGCAGCAGCATGAAAGAGAGGAGGGGATGGAGGAGCTATTTTTCTACAGATAGAGTATAGACAGTGAGTGTACTGTACCCTCCTGGCTGTAAGGTGATAGAGGAAGGAGTTTTATGATGGCGTATGTATTTATGTATCTGTATGTATAAGTGTGTATGTATGTGACTCTGTAACTATATGTACAGTATGTGTGTGTGACTGTATATATTTCTGTATATATGTTTATGTATGTGTGTGTGACTTTATGCATGTGTGTTTGTATAAGTGTGTGTCTGTGACTGTATTTATGCATGTGTGTGTGACTGTATGTATGTGTATGTGTGTAGGGTCTCGTCTGCCGCAAGCCCTGGAGTGCTTTTTGCTCTATCAGAGCCAAAAGCACTCCTACTGACATCACTTGTGATGTCAGTGGGGCCGGCCCCAGACGGTAGGCGTTCCCATGGGAACGCCTCTGTCTGGGCAGCCACGCCCACCAAAGGGGGCGTGCTGTCACCCACCATCAACAGCACGCCCCCTTTGTAGCGAGACCCATAGCGACGGCTTACCCGTCACTATGCGGGTCTCGCGCATGCGCACGACGGAGCCGGCTCCCTCGTGCGCATGCGCACTTGGCCACCATCGACCCGCTTGTGAGCGCTCAGCACTCGCAAGCGGGTCTGAATCAGGCCCTCTATGTGTGCATTAAGCCGCGTACACACTAGCCGATATAATGAACGATAACAACATCGTAATTGTCCAATCGTTCATTATATCGCCCAGTGTGTATGTCGTCAACGACCAGAGATGCGCACTCCCGCTGGTCATTGAAAACATTGTTCATCACCCGAACCTGCAGTCCACCCTGACAATATCGTCAGGTTGTGCAGGTTCGCGGATGAGGGAGGGTGCCGGCACTGAACGATATAGTTAATGACATTATGTACACCACTACCGGGAAAACACTAAACAATATCGCTCAGTAAGGATATCGTTTAGTGTGTACGGGCTTTTAGTGTGTGACTGTAGGTGTGTGTGACTGTGTGAATAAGTGTGACTGTATGTATGTGTGTAACTGTATGTATGTGACGGTGTGTTACTGTTTATATGTGCATGTGTTTATGTATTTGTATACAGTATATGTGTGACTGTATGTATGTGTATATGTATGTTACTATGGGTGGGATGTATTAATAGCAAAATGTGGTCAGATCTCTGAAAACTGTTGTTTTCGGATGTTTAGCCACGTTCCCCATGTAAGGACAGATTGGGGGAGAGAGATATCACCAGGGAGCAGGGACAGATTGGGATGGGGCAGAGAGATATCACCAGGGAGCAGGGACAGATTGGGGCAGAGAGAGATATCACCAGGGAGCAGGGACAGATTGGGACAGAGAGAGATATCACCAGGGAGCAGGGACAGATTGGGTTGGGGCAGAGAGAGATATCACCAGGGAGCAGAGACAGATTGGGGGAGAGAGATATCACCAGGGAGCAGGGACAGATTGGGGGAGAGAGAGATATAACCAGGGAGCAGGGATAGATTGGGGGAGAGAGATATCACCAGGGAGCAGGGACAGATTGGGGGAGAGAGAGATATAACCAGGGAGCAGGGATAGATTGGGGGAGGGAGTTATCACAAGGGAGCAGGGACAGATTGGGGGAGAGAGAGATATAACCAGGGAGCAGGGATAGATTGGGGGAGAGAGATATCACCAGGGAGCAGGGACAGATTGGGTTCGGGCAGAGAGAGATATCACCAGGGAGCAGGGACAGATTGGGGGAGTAAAAAGATATCACCAGGGAGCAGGGACAGATTGGGGGAGAGAGATATCACCAGGGAGCAGGGACAGATTGGGGGAGAGAGAGATATCACCAGGGAGCAGGGACAGATTGGGTTGGGGCAGAGAGAGATATAACCAGGGAGCAGGGACAGATTGGGGGAGAGAGAGAAATAACCAGGGAGCTGGGACAGATTGGGTTGGGGCAGATAGATATAACCAGAGAGCAGGGACAGATTGGGTTGGGGCAGAGAGAGATATAACTAGGGAGCAGGGACAGATTGGGGGAGAGAGAGAGATCACCAGGGAGCAGGGACAGATTGGGGGAGAGATATATCACCAGGGAGCAGGGACAGATTGGATTGGGGCAGAGAGAGATATCACCAGGGAGCAGGGACAGATTGGGGGAGAGAGAGATATAACCAGGGAGCAGGGACAGATTAGGTTGAGGCAGAGAGAGATATCACCAGGGAGCAGGGACAGATTGGGGGAGAGAGAGATATAACCAGGAAGCAGTGACAGATTGGGTTGGGGCAGAGAGAAATATAACCAGGGAGCAGGGACAGATTGGGTTGTGGCAGAGAGAGATATAACTAGGGAGCAGGGACAGATTGGGGGAGAGAGATATCACCAGGGAACAGGGACAGATTGGGGGAGAGAGATATCACCAGGGAACAGGGACAGATTGGGTTGGGGCAGAGAGAGAGATAACTAGGGAGCAGGGACAGATTGTGGGAGAGAGATATCACCAGGGAGCAGGGACAGATTGGGGGAGAGAGATATCACCAGGGAACAGGGACAGATTGGGTTGGGGCAGAGAGAGATATCACCAGGGAGCAGGGACAGATTGGGGGAGTAAAAAGATATAACCAGGGAGCAGGGACAGATTGGGTTGGGGCATAGAGAGATATCATCAGGGAGCAGGGACAGATTGGGGGAGAGAGATATCACCAGGGACAGAATGGGGGAGAGAGATATCACCAGGGAGCAGGGACAGATAGGGGGAGAGAGAGATATCACCAGGGAGGAGGGACAGATTGGGTTGGGACAGAGAGAGATATAACCAGGGAGCATACCCTGAATGGGGGAGAGAGTGATGTAATCAGGGAACAGGGACAGAATGGGGGAACGAGTGCTTGCTATAAACAGGGAAACAGGGCATAATTATGAGACAGGGAGAGTTTGTAGTGGTGATGGAGCAGAATAGGAAAGTAGTGCTCAGCGAGCTGATGCAACATTATTTATTCAGAAGTCAGAAAGTAAAATAACAAAGAGAGATATCACCAGGGAGCAGGGACAGATTGGGTTGGGGCAGAGAGAGATATAACCATGGAGCAGGGACAGATTGGGGGAGAGAGAGATATGACCAGGGAGCAGGGACAGATTGGGTTGGGGCAGAGAGAGATATAACCAGGGAGCAGGGACAGATTGGGTTGGGGCAGAGAGAGATATCACCAGTGAGCAGGGACAGATTGGCGGAGAGAGATATCACCAGGGAGCAGGGACAGATTGGGTTGGGGCAGAGAGAGATATCACCAGGGAGCAGGGACAGATTGGGGGAGAGAGAGATATAACCAGGGAGCAGGGACAGATTGGGTTGAGGCAGAGAGAGATATCACCAGGGAGCAGGGACAGATTGGGGGAGAGAGAGATATAACCAGGAAGCAGGGACAGATTGGGTTGGGCCAGAGAGAGATATCACTAGGGAGCAGGGACAGGGATAGATTGGGGGAGAGAGATATCACCAGGGAGCAGGGATAGATTGGGGGAGAGAGAGATATAACCAGGGAGCAGGGATAGATTGGGGGAGAGAGAGATATAACCAGGGAGCAGGGACAGATTGGGTTGGGGCAGAGAGAGATATCACCAGGGAGCAGGGACAGATTGGGGGAGAGAGATATCACCAGGGAACAGGGACAGATTGGGGGAGAGAGATATCACCAGGGAACAGGGACAGATTGGGTTGGGGCAGAGAGAGAGATAACTAGGGAGCAGGGACAGATTGTGGGAGAGAGATATCACCAGGGAGCAGGGACAGATTGGCGGAGAGAGATATCACCAGGGAGCAGGGACAGATTGGGTTGGGGCAGAGAGAGAAATAACTAGGGAGCAGGGACAGATTGTGGGAGAGAGATATCACCAGGGAGCAGGGACAGATTGGCGGAGAGAGATATCACCAGGGAGCAGGGACAGATTGGGTTGGGGCAGAGAGAGATATCACCAGGGAGCAGGGACAGATTGGGGGAGAGAGAGATATAACCAGGGAGCAGGGACAGATTAGGTTGAGGCAGAGAGAGATATCACCAGGGAGCAGGGACAGATTGGGGGAGAGAGATATCACCAGGGAGCAGGGACAGATTGGGGGAGAGAGATATCACCAGGGAACAGGGACAGATTGGGTTGGGCAAGAGAGAGATATCACCAGGGAGCAGGGACAGATTGGGGGAGTAAAAAGATATAACCTGGGAGCAGGGACAGATTGGGTTGGGGCAGAGAGAGATATCACCAGGGAGCAGGGACAGATTGGGGGAGAGAGATATCACCAGGGAGCAGGGACAGATTGGGGGAGAGAGAGATATAACCAGGGAGCAGGGACAGATTGGGTTGGGGCAGAGAGAGATATAACCAGGGAGCAGGGACAGATTGGGGGGAGAGAGAGATATAACCAGGAAGCAGGGACAGACTGGGTTGGGGCAGAGAGAGATATCACTAGGGAGCAGGGACAGATTGGGGGAGAGAGATATCACTAGGGAGCAGGGACAGATTGGCGGAGAGAGATATCACCAGGGAGCAGGGACAGACTGGGTTGGGGCAGAGAGAGATATCACCAGGGAGCAGGGACAGATTGGGGGAGAGAGAGATATAACCAGGGAGCAGGGACAGATTGGGTTGGAGCAGAGAGAGATATAACCAGGGAGCAGGGACAGATTGGGGCAGAGAGATATCACCTGGGAGCAGGGACAGATTGGGGGAGAGAGATATCACCAGGGAACAGGGACAGATTGGGTTGGGGCAGAGAGAGATATCACCAGGGAACAGGGACAGATTGGGTTGGGGCAGAGAGAGATATCACCAGGGAGCAGGGACAGATTGGGGGAGAGAGAGATATCACCAGGGAGCAGGGACAGATTGGGTTGGGGCAGAGAGAGATATAACCAGGGAGCAGGGACAGATTGGGGGAGAGAGATATCACCAGGGAGCAGGGACGGATTGGGGGAGAGAGATATCACACAGGGAGCAGGGACAGATTGGGGCAAAGAGAGATATAACCAGGGAGCAGGGACAGATTGGGTTGGGGCAGAGAGAGATTTCACTTGGGAGCAGGGACGGATTGGGGGAGAGAGATATCACCAAGGAGCAGGGACAGATTGGGGCAAAGAGAGATATAACCAGGGAGCAGGGACAGATTGGGTTGGGGCAGAGAGAGATATCACCAGGGAGCAGGGACAGATTGGGTTGGAGCAGAGAGAGATATCACCAGGGAGCAGGGACAGATTGGGTTGGGGCAGAGAGAGATATAACTAGGGAGCAGGGACAGATTGGGGCAGAGAGATATCACCAGGAAGCAGGGACAGATTGGGGGAGAGAGATATCACCAGGGAACAGGGACAGATTGGGTTGGGGCAGAGAGAGATATAACCATGGAGCAGGGACAGATTGGGGGAGAGAGAGATATGACCAGGGAGCAGGGACAGATTGGGTTGGGGCAGAGAGAGATATAACCAGGGAGCAGGGACAGATTGGGTTGGGGCAGAGAGAGATATCACCAGTGAGCAGGGACAGATTGGCGGAGAGAGATATCACCAGGGAGCAGGGACAGATTGGGTTGGGGCAGAGAGAGATATCACCAGGGAGCAGGGACAGATTGGGGGAGAGAGAGATATAACCAGGGAGCAGGGACAGATTGGGTTGAGGCAGAGAGAGATATCACCAGGGAGCAGGGACAGATTGGGGGAGAGAGAGATATAACCAGGAAGCAGGGACAGATTGGGTTGGGCCAGAGAGAGATATCACTAGGGAGCAGGGACAGGGATAGATTGGGGGAGAGAGATATCACCAGGGAGCAGGGACAGATTGGGGGAGAGAGAGATATAACCAGGGAGCAGGGATAGATTGGGGGAGAGAGATATATAACCAGGGAGCAGGGACAGATTGGGTTGGGGCAGAGAGAGATATCACCAGGGAGCAGGGACAGATTGGGTTGGGGCAGAGAGAGATATCACACAGGGAGCAGGGACAGATTGGGGCAAAGAGAGATATAACCAGGGAGCAGGGACAGATTGGGTTGGGGCAGAGAGAGATTTCACTTGGGAGCAGGGACGGATTGGGGGAGAGAGATATCACCAAGGAGCAGGGACAGATTGGGGCAAAGAGAGATATAACCGGGGAGGAGGGACAGATTGGGTTGGGGCAGAGAGAGATATAACCAGGGGGCAGGGACAGAATGGGGGAGAGAGTGATGTAATCAGGGAGCAGGGACAGAGTGGGGGAAAGAGTGATATTAACAGGGATACAGGGCATAATTATGAGACAGGGAGAGTTTGTAGTGGTGATGGAGCAGAATAGGAAAGTAGTCCTCAGCGAGTTGATGCAACATTATTTATTCAGAAGGGAGAATGTAAAAAAACAAAGGATGCAGGTTTAGATGTAAGATACCAAAGTGGTTCATTATTGTGAGTGTGACAAGTGCTGTACATACTTAATTTTTATGTCTCTGGGTGATTATAAATATTCAGTCACAGTAATTTGTTTTCGAAATTAGAGTAAATCTGTCTCTAGTATAAGACTTGTAATCCAGAATGTTACCACAGGATAGAATGGTAAGAAGAGGTGGTAAGTGTCAAATGCACTATAACCAGCGCTATTTGACACTTAGGGGTCTATTTATTAAGCAGTGTTAGGAGACAGAGTGAAAAGTGATAAGGTACCAACCAATTAGCTCCTAACTGCCATCTCACAGGCTGTGTTTGAAAAATGAGAGTTGGGAGCTGATTGGCTGGTACCTTATCACTTTTCACTCTGTCTCCTAACACTGCTTAGTAAATAGACCCCTAACAGAGTTACACTGATCATTGGTATGTATGAAAGCATATAACATAGAGAAAAATCACTTTTCTCCACAAAGAACTTTCCATGTGTGTCTCTGCTCTTATTATTCACCAAGTGTTCTCCTAAACCCCATGTAGCAGAAGGCAGCTTAAGTAAATGCCATAGCAGCCCCAGGGCGATTGGTGGCTTCCGTCCCCAGTGCTCAGGTGAACACCGGAGAACCCAAAGGAACCCCCAGCCTTGGTGCGTTCTGCTGCGTCCCAGTGCATTGGGTGCGCCCAACAGAGCACACCTTATGGCGGGGACAGGGTTCAGAAGTATCCAGCATAGAGCTGCCCTGCTTCTTCCCCCAATCACAGAGGACACTGGTGTCAGACTCACTCCAGCCGGTGGAAGAGTACTGGGAGTGCTGGTGTCAGTCACTCCAGCCGGTAGCAGAGTACTGGGAGCACTGGGAGGAGAATATGTGCTGCTGTGGGATGGAGGTGGGTGAGCAATGCCTGACTGCCATGGGGGGCTCAGTCATTGGCACTGCCCCAGTGTTACGCACTTAACCAGTGGCAGGTGTCTCACCTGAGGCAGGTGTCAGGAGCAGTGTAGCTGTGTGCACAAGCTGTATGCCATCTCAGGATAATGTACAGTTTCACTACCAAGTTCCGAAAAAAATGATTTTTTGGAACTTGATAAATGACCTAATTTCTACATCCCCATACTAAAGACTGTGGAAATTATTGGGGGAGAATTGTAACTAGGATATATCAGTGATATCTCCTGTGGTACACAGTTAATGAATGGTCCTGAAACATAATATCTACAAAAATATGTGAAAATGTAAATTAATGGGAATTGGTTTGTAATGCTGGCTGTCGGGATGCCTCCTGTCACAATACCGACAGCGGCATCCCGATGGTTGGTATCCCGACAGGGGTCGGGTAAGTATACTTACCCTTCCCCCTTCTCCCTCTAACCCTCCATTCTTGTAGCCTAACCCTCCCTTCTTGTAGCCTAACCCTAACCCTCCGCACCCTAACCCTCCCTGTTAGTGCCTAAACCTAACCCCCCCTTCATGCCTAAACCTAACCCTCCCCCTTAGGGCCTAACCCCCCCCCCCCAGTGGTGCCTAACCCTAACCTCCCCACCAAAAGGTAACTCTAACCCCGCTGTGTAACCTATATCTAACACTCCCGCGGCTAACACTAAGGACGCCCCAGACTTCCCTCCTTCGGTCAGCTATCCTTCTGTGTTCCAGTGTTGAGATTAAGATAGGCATTGGTATTTCGACGCCTATCTTAAATTCTTTGTTGGTCTTAAACCATCGGGATTTAGACCTCGCGGCCGCCGCTCTGCTAACTACAACCCAATTAAGGGGTCTTTTTAGTAAACTTAATCATATTTCTCCAGCATATTAGCCAGAGAATGCAATATTTAAGCTATTACCGTATTTAAGTGCAGTAAAAAGTCCAGAGAAATCACTGATTTCTCTGACTTATTAGTTGTCTCTGTAGATCAGGTAGCCCCGATAAGGTGCAATGGGAGCTACCACCAGGCAATTTTTATATACAGGAAAGATGTTAAGCAAACATAACACCACATCTTGATGGCTTTATGCATACTTGTCCCTCCCTACATGCTGTCAGCAGCTGGCACTTGCCACGTCCCTTCCTCCCTCTAGGTCCCATGATGCCTTGGGAGGCAACAGCTTGCCGGGTAGACAAAGAACCAGTGCATGTGCACTCAAGGACATTCATCTTCCGCATCTACTAGCAAGTGATTGCTAGGACAGCCCTTTTTCACATCGGTTGTCCTAGGAGCTAATTTCCTATAAATATGGAGAAATCATATTTGCGATAAGCAGCGATTTTTATGTACACTGAGGTGTAGGTTTTACTAAATAGACTAGTTATTGTATTTCTCACTTCAAAGGTTTACTGTTGACAATAACCGTGTTATTGCCAGCAATAAGCCCTGACTGCCTTTAATAGGGGAAGCTTCACAAGAATCAGACGTCTAATGCCTGAGGGGCATGAAGCACATGTCAGTACTGTGGGGGACATCATGGCATGTGCTCCCTCTGAGCACCAGAGCTCCATGCTGCACCTCTGCATACAGGTTTTTGTTACAAAAATGTACTTTTAAGCTATATATTTGAAACTGCATAGCCAATTACATTCTCTAATTTTCTCAGTACATGGCATACAGTATACAGGGCAGGTAGACAAGTCTGATGGCATATAAGGGGCCACCCCACAGGAGAACCACTGACAGTAGTTATAGGAAGTAGGGTGGGAACTAATGAGGGATTCCAGATGTTTTTGAATCCAAAAAATATTCGGGATTATAATGATTAAATTAGGGGTGAGCGGATTCGGATTTCTGTAATCCGAACCCCCCCGAGCCCCGCCGATCCGAGTCAGGCTCGACTTTTCCCGCCTGACTCGGATCTGAAATCGAGGCAAAACGTCATCATCCCGCCTTCCGGGTCTCACGGGTTTTGGATCCTATATAAGGTACCCGCGTCGGCGCCATTTTCTCACTCGGCTGTGGACAGTGAAGAGGGCTGGCTGGGCTGTGTAGTGTAGTGCAGTGTAGTGTTGTGCTGTACTGTGCTGCACTGTGCTGCTGTTGTCCATAGGGGCTGTGTCCACTCCTCCAAAGTCCATAGGGGCTGGCTGGACTGTGTTGTGCAGTCAGTTGTCCATAGGGGCTGTGTCCACTCCAAAGTCCTGTGCATTGTCCCAGTCCTAAAGGGGTGCTGTAGTGTTGTCCAGGGGGTGCTCTGTCCGTCAGGGGTGCTCCCCCCAAGTGCTAAAAAAAAAATATTTTTTCTGTGTTTGTGAATTGTGTGCGCAGTAGCCGCACGTGCATCAACAAAGTAGTGCCAAGCGTGCGCCTGTGTCATAAGTAAAGGGCCGGCTGGCTTGACCGTTAAAGGGTGCTGTAACCCCCAAAGTACACTCCAAACCAAATAAAAAAATATTTTCTGTGTTTGTGAATTGTGTGCGCAGTAGCCGCACGTGCATCAACAAAGTAGTGCCAAGCGTGCGCCTGTGTCATAAGTAAAGGGCCGGCTGGCTTGACCGTTAAAGGGTGCTGTAACCCCCAAAGTACACTCCAGTCCAAACCAAATAAAAAAATATTTTCTGTGTTTGTGAATTGTGTGCGCAATAGCCGCACGTGCATCAACAAAGTAGTGCCAAGCGTGCGCCTGTGTCATAAGTAAAGGGCCGGCTGGCTTGACCGTTAAAGGGTGCTGTAACCCCCAAAGTACACTCCAGTCCAAACCAAATTAAAAAATAAGTGTCCACTCCAAAGTCCTGTGCAGTGTCCCAGTCCTAAAGGGGTGCTGTAGTGTTGTCCAGGGGGTGCTCTGTCCAAGTGCAAAAAAAATAAATATTTTTTCTGTGTTTGTGAATTGTGTGCACTGTGGCTGCACGTGCATCAACAAAGGAGCAGCGCCAAGCGTGCGCCTGTGTCCCATTAGTAAAGGGCCGGCTGGCTTGTCCGTTAAAGGGTGCTGTAACCCCCAAAGTACACTCCAGTCCAAACAAAATAAAAACATTTTTTCTGTGTTTGTGAATTGTGTGCACTGTGGCTGCACATGCATCAACAAAGGAGCAGCGCCAAGTGTGCGCCTGTGTCCCATTAGTAAAGGGCCGGCTGGCTTGTCCGTTAAAGGGTGCTGTAACCCCCAAAGTACACTCCAAACAAAATAAAAAAATATTTTCTGTGTTTGTGAATTGTGTGCACTGTGGCTGCACGTGCATCAACAAAGGAGCAGCGCCAAGCGTACGCCTGTGTCCCATAAGTAAAGGGCTGGCTGGCTTGTCCGTTAAAGGGTGCTGTAACCCCCAAAGTACACTCCAAACAAAATAAAAAAATATTTTCTGTGTTTGTGAATTGTGTGCACTGTGGCTGCACGTGCATTAACAAAGGAGCAGCGCCAAGCGTGCGCCTGTGTCCCATAAGTAAAGGGCCGGCTGGCTTGTCAGTTAAAGGGTGCTGTAACCCCCAAAGTACACTCCAAACAAAAAAAAAATATTTTCTGTGTTTGTGAATTGTGTGCAATGTGGCTGCACGTGCATCAACAAAGGAGCAGCGCCAAGCGTGCGTCTGTGTCCCATAAGTAAAGAGCTGGCTGGCTCATTTCTTAAAGGGTGGTGTAACCCACAAAGTGCACTAGTCTCCAACAAAAATAAAAAAATATTTTCTGTGTTTGTGTGCGCCTTAGCCGCACGTATATATCAAACTTTCTCCGATAAAAAAAATAGGGAAAGATCAAGAACCACTTCCTACTAGTGCTGAAGCTGCTGCCACTAGTCATGACATAGACGATAACATGCCATCAATGTCGTCTGCCAAGGCCGATGCCCAATGTCATAGTAGAGGGCACATACAGTCCCAAATGACAAAGTTTAGGAAAATGACCTTAAAAAAAACATTTAAATCATCTGAAGAGAAACGTAAACTTGCCAATATGCCATTTACGACACGGAGTGGCAAGGAACGGCTAAGGTCTTTCCCTATGTTCATGACTAGTGGTTCAGCTTCACATGACGATGGAATCCCTCCTCCCGCTAAAAAAATCAAACGAGTTAAGCTAGCAAAAGCACAGCGAAGAACTGTGCGTTCTAAGAAGATATCACAAATCTCCAAGGAGAGTCCAAGTGTGGTGGCGGTTGCGATGCCTGACCTTCCCAGCACTGGACGGGAAGAGGTGGCTCTTTCCACCATTTGCACTCCCCCTGCAAGTGCTGAAAGGAGCACCCACAGTCCACTTGCTGATATGCAAATTGAAGATGTCACTGTTGAAGTCAACAGGATGAGGATACTGGTGTAGCTGGCGCTGAGGAGGAAATTGGCGAGGAGGATTCTGATGGTGATTTGGTTTGTTTAAATCTGGCTCCGGGGGAGACAGTTGATGTCCGTGGGATGAAAAAGCCCATCACGGTCATGCCTGGGCAGAAGACCAAACATTCCACCTCTTTGGTCTGGCAATATTTCTATCCAAATCCGGATAACAACTGTCTTGCCATATGTACCATATGTAAAGGTGAAATAAGTAGGGGTAGGAACGTTAACCACCTAGGAGCATCCTCCCTTATACGGCACCTGCAGCGCGTTCATAAAAAGTTACTGTCAAGTTCAGAAACTTTAGCTAAGACCATAAGCAGTCCAGGGACACCTAAATCCCATTGTCCTGTTGTATCCAAGCGCCTGCAAACCACACCGTCAACTCCCTCCTCATCAATTTCCTCCTTAGTCAGGATCGGAAGTAGTCCTGCAGGCCATGTCTCTGGCATGACTGACTCTCCTATCCGGGATTCCTCCGGAGGATCCTGCATTGCTACGCCTACTGCTGCCGTCCCAGAGAGGAAGTAGGAAAACTACTACTTTTACTAAACAATTGACCATCCAACAGTCCTTAGCGAGGAGGATGAAGTACGACAGCAGTCATCCTGAAGCAAAACGTATAACTGAGGCCTTGACTGCTATGTTGGTGTTAGACGTGCATCCGGTATCCACCATTAGTGCAGTGGGATTTAGACAATTGATGGAGGTAGTGTGTCCCCGGTTCCAAATCCCGTCTAGATTCCACATCACTAGGCAGGCGATACCGTGACTGTACAGAAACGTCAGAAAAAGTGTCCTCAGTGTCCTGAAAAATGCGGTTGTACCCAATGTCCACTTAAACACGGACATGTGGACAAGTGGAACAGGGCAGACTAAGGACTATATGACTGTGACAGCCCACTGGGTAGATGTTTCACCTTATGCAGCAACAACAGCAGCGTCACCAGTAGCAGCATCTCAGAAACGCCAGCTCGTTCCAAGGCAGGCTACGCTGTGTATCACCGGTTTCAGTAAGAGGCACACCGCCGACAACCTCTTAGAGAAACTGAGGGAAATCATCGCCCAGTGGCTTACCCCACTTAGACTCTCCTGGGGATTTGTGATATCTGACAACGCCACCAATATTGTGCGGGCATTACATCTGGGCAAATTCCAGCACATCCCATGTGTTGCTCACACAATAAACTTGGTGGTGCAAAATTTTCTGAAAAGTGACAGGGGCGTGCAGGAGACGCTTTGGATGGCCCGAAAAATTTCTGCCCACTTTCGCCATTCAGCGACAGTGTGCCGAAGACTGGAGCGCCAGCAAACACTCTTGAACCTGCCCCGCCATCACCTGAAGCAAGAGGTTGTGATGCGGTGGAACTCAACCCTCTATATGCTTCAGAGGATGGAGGAGCAGCAAAAGGCCATTCAAGCCTATACATCCACCTATGACATAGGCAAAGGAGGGGGTATGCACCTGACTCAAGCGCAGTGGAGAATGATTTCCGTGTTGTGCAAGGTTCTCCAGCCCTTCGAACTTGCCACACGTGAAGTCAGTTCAGACACTGCCAGCTTGAGTCAGGTCATTCCCCTCATCAGGCTTTTGCAGAAGCAGCTGGAGAAAGTGAAGGAGGAGCTAAGACGGAGCGATTCCGCTCGGCATGTGGGACTTGTGGATGAAGCCCTTCATTCGCTTTGCCAGGATTCCAGGGTGGTCAATCTGTTGAAATCAGACCACTACATTTTGGCCACCGTGCTCAATCCTAGGTTTAAAGGCTATGTGGTGTCTCTCTTTCTGGCCGACACAAGCCTGCAGAGGTGCAAAGACCTGCTGGTGAAAACACTGTCAGCTGAAGCGGAACGTGACACGTCAACAGCTCCTTCTTCATTTTCTCCCGCAACTGGGGCTGCCAGGAAAAAACTTAGGTATCCTAAGCAACCCGCTGGCGGTGATGCAGGGCAGGCAGGACCAAGTTTGGACATCTGGTCTGGACTGAAGGACCTGGCAACAATTTCTGACATGTCTACTGTCACTGCATATGATAGTCACCATTGACAGAATGGTGGAGGATTATATCGGTGACAGCATCCAAGTAGGCATGTCAGACAGTCCGTACCTGTACTGGCAGGAAAAAGAGGCAATTTGGAGGCCCCTGTACAAACTGGCTCTATTTTACCTGAGTTGCCCCCCCTCCAGTGTGTACTCCGAAAGAGTGTTTAGTGCAGCCGGGAACCTTGTCAGCGAAAGGCGTAGGAGGTTGCTTCCACAAAATGTGGAGAAGATGATGTTCATAAAAATGAATTATCAACTCTTCCAGGGAGACCAGCCTCCAGAACGTACAGAGGGACCTGTGGTGGTGGATTCCAGCGGGGACGAGTTAATACTCTGTGAGGATGAGGATGTACACAACACTGAAGAGGGTGAGGAATCGGTGGATGAGGAGGATGAGGACGACATCTTGCCTCCGTAGAGCCAGTTTGTGCACGGACAGGTTAATTGCCAGCTTGTTTTGTGGGGGCCCAAACGAACCAATTATTTCAGCCACAGTCGTGTGGCAGACCCTGGCGCTGAAATGATTGGTTTGTTAAAGTGTGCATGTCCTGTTTATACAACATAAGGGTGGGTGGGAGGGCCCAAGGACTATTCCATCTTGCACCTCTTTTTTTTCTTTGAATTATGTACTGTTTGGGGCCTAGTTTTTCAAAGTGCCATCCTGTCTGCCACTGCAGTGTCACTCCTAGATGGGCCACGTGTTTGTGCCGCCCACTCGTGTCGCTTAGCATAGTCATCCAGCTACCTCAGTGCAACCTTTTGGACATAAAAACACTATTGTGAGGTGTGAGGTGTTCAGAATAGACTGGAAATGAGTGGAAATTAAGGTTATTGAGGTTAATAATAGCATAGGAGCAGAAAAACCCACAAATTCTGTGATTTTAGCTGTTTTTATGCTTTTTTTAAAAAAAAAATACAGATCCAAAACACAAAACCCAGAACCCAAAACACGGAAGGGTTGTTTTGGCAAAACCAATCCAGATCCAAAACACGAAGAAAGATCCAGATCCAAAACCAAAACACAAAACACGAAAAGTGGCCGGTGCACACCCCTAGATTAAATCCCAGGTATTACAGGATTCAAAACACACTGTCAATTGGGCCGGGGACAGTGGTATGAGACTTACCTTCTTGGTTACGGTCGCAATATACGGTCTTCTCAGGTTCATCCAGATGCCCGTAGGATAGATAGAGTCCCATGATGCAGTTGCTCACAGTCACTGATAGGCTGTGAGCGCACTGCACATTGGCTGGGAGTGTGCCACACAGTGATGTTGTCAATCAGTGACTGAGAGGAACTGCATCACAGGACTCTAGCTCTTCTACTGCAGCTAGGGATGTGAGAGGACCAGACAACGTGGTCCCCGACAACAGAAGTCCATTCTGAGCACCTCTATGTGACTAAGGTTAGTAAAAGGGGAGGAAATAGGAGGGAGAGGGTTCCAGGGAGGGACAATGGAGAAGGAAAAACATGGGGGGGAAGCATAGAGGAAAGGAGGGAGGGATGGATGACAGAAAGGTAAGGAGGAGCGAGATGGATGACAGAGAGGACAGGAGGAGGAGATGGATAGCATAGAGGATGGGGGATGGATGGCAGAGAGGAAAGGAGGGGAAAGATGGATAGCAGAGAGAAAAGGAGGGGGTAGATGAATGACAGAGGGGACAGGAGGGATGGATATCAAAGAGAACAGGAGGGAGGAGATACATGGCAGGGAAGATAGGGACAGAGAACAAATACATTTAAAAATATAATGCTTTTATTACCCTTTTTCTCTTAATCCCAGAATCCAGAGATTGAGCCCTATATTTTTCAAAATTCCACGGTAACAAAATTATTTTGGGATTGGAATCCCTATAAGTAATGCAGTCAGGGCTTTCTGAAATTAGAATGCTTAGCACTCGCAGAATACTTGAAAGGCAGAGGCAAACAGATAATGCTCAGTATTGCAGGGATAGGTTAAGGATAGGCAACAAAAAGAGGCCCTGATTCAGAGCCGGACGCTCTGACAGAGCGCTCGCTCTGAATCAGGGCCGTCCTTCTCTTTTTTTTAGAGAGGCCTCCTGGCCGCTCACATAGCTGTGGGTGACCACCCACAGCTATAGCGAGCGGCCAAAAAGATGATCGCAATGGTCAAGACCATCGTGACCATCGGGGTTGCAACGAGACCCTTGTGGTAGGGTCTCGTTGCCGCAAGCCCTGGAGTACTTTCGGCTCTATCAGAGCCAAAGGCACTCCCACTGACATCACCATAGGAACGCCTCTGTCTGGACAGCCATGCCCCCAGCACGCCCACCAAAGGGGGCGTGCTGTCACTCACCATCGACAGCACGCCCCTTTGGTACGAGACCCATAGCAACGGCTTGGCCGTCGCTATCCGGGTCTCGCGCATGTGCACGACGGAGCCGGGTCCGTCGTGTGTATGCGCACTGGGCCAACATCGACCCGCTTGCGAGCGCTCAGCGCTCACAAGCGGGTCTGAATTAGGCCAAGAGTGATCAATGTTCCAGGCACAGGTTCAGGGCTGGTGGCAGACAGAGTGGCCAGGATTAGAGGCAACATTCAGTTACCAGATCCAACAAGGAAAAAGTAGCATGAGACAGGAGAACAATGATAAGACCTATGACTGGCATGGACACCTAGAACTCTTTACCATTTAAAAAACAGGGAGATAATAAGAGCAGGCTGCCTCACCAAGTCTCCTCTTACAGGATTCATGATGTGTGATCATATGCTTGTTTGCACAATAATTTGCCCTAGCAACCAAGTGGGTAATAAAGCAGTGGGAGTGTCGCACATTTTTGTACCCGTAGGGTCTATTCATAAAGCAGTGAAAAGACCTGTTTTTTGTACTTTTGTATGGTGAGTGCAATTCATAAAGGGACAGAAAGCTCAGCTTTCCGTTCCTCTCCTGCGGTACAGATTTTCCATTTGAGGATGGCGTAATCTGTACTGCAAGTCGGACAGAGCAGGGAAGCTGCATAATTCCCTGCTGTCTGTCTGGCACTTGCTCCTCCCCTTTTGCCCAGCATCCTCTGCAGCAGGTCTGACCTGACAGGGAGCACTCACAGAGCACTAGTATCAGCAGCATATGGTACAGCAGCAGGAGACACCATGCCGCTGCCAGGCACCTTGAGGGGGAACATTTAGGGATTCCAAACCCAGACTGGCATTGGGTACACTAACATACAGAGGGACCACACTAAAGGGAGTAATAAAAGGGGAATGGATATGGCTAAAGGGACAGCACCAGATGTCTCACCCCAAAGCAGTGGCTGTTCAGCCCAACTAATATCCAATGCAGCCCTGAGCACCGCACCTGGCTGCGCTTGGAGGAACCAGAATCCAGGGTACTGCCACACACTTAAGACAGGCAGCGCAGGGTTATCCTAAGATCCAGGGACTATGCAGTGGCCATCCCCTCTGCTGTTGGGTTCTCAGGCTCCCATTCTCCTAGCCAGGGTCCTCTCCAGAGGCTGTCCCCTCTTTTGCCCGCGGATCTCCGGCAGTCCCTCGGTCTCTTTGCGCGAATGTCCTCCAACTGGCATCTCCCATGTCAGCAGCAGCGATGGGCACCCTCGCAGCCCCCCGATCCTGCAGCAGGCTCCTTGATGCAGGTTTGCTGGTGCACAGGCACTCCCCCAGGCAGCCGGCTGTTGATGGGGGTCTTCCTCCAGGTCATTCAGCACTCCCAAGGATTCCTGTGGCTGTCTACAGCCGGGCAGCACAGTAGCTTTCCCTGGGACAGGTATACAGTGGTGTATCTCTGGCAGTGGTAAGTAGACAATCCCTGGGGTTCTCTCAGCTTATGTCCTCCGGCAGCGAGGTGATCAATGTGGTCAGATCTTCTGACTGGCAACTGGCAGGGGCAGGCACCTCTCCACTCATATGCTGGCCATACACTAGCACGATTCCAGACACGTCGTAAGATGAATCGTGTCGAAATCGTGCAGTACCTAGGTAGGACACAATCCGATGCATGCTCCTGCCGCTCCCAAAATGCATCGCATGATCAGATGTGCAGTCCATGCCATCCATCGCAATCGCATACAGACTGTGCCGCGTACCTGTGCACATGATGCATCGCGTGTCCAACTGTTGCCACCAGAGCCACACCCTGAAAAAGTGTGTTCCCCCAATGACCCCCCTCCCAAACTGCAGATCCACCACATCGTGGGATCGCATGTACATTATGTGTCAACCGTGCAGCCAGGACCGCCAGGGAGCTGCCGGAAAGCTCAAGTGAAAATCACAAGATGAATCCCATCCCATGCTGGTCACACTAGTGGACAGCCAGCAACACAGTACCAGCCCATAATAGCCATGGTCGGGACACTTTCTCCAGCCGGTGATCAGCAGTAACATACCGAAAGTCAGGATCCTGCAGGGGGGGTCTTGCGCTGGCATACCGCAGCCGGGATTACTTTCGCAGAGGCATCTCTCTGTGTCCTCAGCCGCTCCCCCTTCTGCAGGATTTCTAAAACCTATACTAGCTACATGGCAGCAACTGCTGCCCAGCTCCTTCCCATCAGGGCTCCCTCCTCCCTCATGCTGCCCTCTTTATAACAGTGGCTGGCTGGCCCACCTCAGATCCCTACTTCCTAACTGGCTCAAGAGCCCCAGCTACAGTCCACCTCATGGGCCCTCTGCCCTGCAACCTGCTCCACCAATGGGTCCCCAGGGATTTTCCCGGACTTTGTTGTTGCTGGCCAGGACTGGGGGGAAACCTGCCCTGTCAATGCAGGCTCAGTGACCGCCTGCTGACAGGGTCATTAAAAGTTCCTAGAACTTAATGAAACATATAAAAAATTTAACTACTAAGGGGTAACTCCATAACTACGGGGTTACCGCATGTCATAAGTATCTTCTTTGTATTATTTTAATCATTAATGACAGGGGAGCCTCTATCTCCACTGACTGCACGACCCTGAGCAACTTTGCGGGAAAGAATCAGAAAGAAAAGGCCAGAGTGGTGGAAATATGGCCACATTCTCCATCAGGACAATGCACCAGCCCACACAGCTCTCTCTCTGTTAAGCAATTTTTGGCTGAGAAACAGTTTGCAGTGCTGGAACACCCTCCATACTCACCAGACCTAGCACCATGTGACTTCCCTTAAGTAAAATCTGTACTCAAGAATAGCCATTTTGCATCAGTTACTGAGGTAAAGAAGAAAACTCTGGAGCTGTTGAGACTGCTTACAGATAACGAGCCACAGCAAAGCTTTGACCAATGGAAAATAAGAATGCAGCGGTGTGGGGATGTAGAAGGGGAGTACATAAAAGGGGAACGGAGTTAAACGTATTTAATATAATTCAACATAAAGTATAGCATCAATCTCGTTATTTAATAGCCACACCTCATATTTCACATCTCTTTTGTGACATACCTAAGTAGTCTCTCATTCCAATTACTAGTTATATAACCATTATGTCATTTTTATTGTATATATGGAAACTAATGATGATCATTAGGGGTAATGTTAGAAACTCTAGGATTACCATGCTTCATCTTACTAGTGTCCCTTTTATTATTAGTACATACTATTTGTTGCTGATTATCTATATTATCTCTTATAACATTCTTATTTTTCCCTTCTATTAGTTATTAGGTAGGCTTGCCATATAATCACTTTAATTCAGGACACACATGAATTACACAGGTTCTGTGGCTGGCTGACTTCAAGGGCCATATTCAATAGGGGGCGAAAAGTCAGAGGTCGGACTTTTTGCCCTCACCGCCGTTTTTTACTGGGATAAAGTATCGGGCGCGTGCCTGCTTATCCCAGTATTCAAATAGGATCCAGCAAAAACGGGACCCAGCGGAAAGGTAAGTATCAAAAAGTCCTGGGAATTTTCGGGAAATCATCCTGCCCCCCCCTTCCTTAAAGATGGTCTGAAATGGGGGATCACTATGGGTACCCCCGTTTTTGCCTGCTGAAGGTAGTCAGCGTTCTTAAATAGCCGCGGCGGGTGCATAAATGCGGCTTTGCTAAAGTGGTGCAGAATAGCACTTAGCTTTTTTTGGGGGGGGGGGAAACTAGTCCCATCAAATTTGGGGTACATGAAAATGGGTGCAAGCATATTTTTAAGTCCCTAAAGCACCTGCCGCTACCAGCCGCATTCTAGAAAACACCTGCCGCATACTTGGGAAGCCCCCTGGATCGATTTCGCTAGTTTAGAAGTTTGTCCCCCAATATATATTTTTTTCCCCAAAATGAAAGTACATTTTTGGGGTGTTCTAAAGAACTTTTTTTTTAAATGCTGACACAGATCTAAGGGGACATTACAAAGGCTGCAGGCTAATTTTTTAAGCCTGCACCCCTAAACCCCAATTCTGTACTTTTTTTCACCATGTATTACATGGCGAAAACTTATCCCCGTTTTTTAAGTGAAACAGGCGAAAATCACGTCATCGGCGATAAATTATCGCCAATAACGGGTTTTCGCAGCCTAATTGAATACCCCCCCCCCCAAGTTTCCATTTCATCTGGTTTTAATCAGCCACAGAATCTGTGTAATTCACATGTGTCCGTAATTAAACGGATGATATGACAAGCCGATCATTAAGTTCTATTCATAATCTTTCACTCTTTAATTTACAATACACCCTCTTTCTTTAAATATAGGTACATTTTCATATTGTAATAGTAGGGTTGGGAGAGGGACCAACCATAACCTAGTGGGTACTACAGATGGGGGACCCATGCTGCCAGTTTTTCTCCAAAAGACGCCCGTCTCTGCAATGTGTAAAGAAGTGATATGATCGCAAAAGCAATCATTTCCCTTCTATACGTGGTGGACATTGCCGGAGAGGGCCCTCTCCTGGTAATTTTTTTAATTGGTAGCCCGTAGGCTACTATAGGAATACCCGCCATCTGCGTACCCTCCAACATGACCCGATCAGGTACAAAGTGTTCTGCTCCTGGACTTTCCACCTAATGAATGATTGCAGTCACCTGTGTTGAACTAGGTAATAGATGAGAATGGTGTTTCCCCACAGTACTGCAGCAGAGCATTTTGTACCTGATGGAACGGGTCACGTTGGAGAGAGTGCATCTGGAGATGGCTTTATCTTTTCGAGGCCAAACTCCGGAATGTTTTGCATTCCAGAGCTTGGATAATTTGACAGCTTTGCAGCCCCTGTAGAAACCTATGGGGACTGCAGCAGATCGGACATATCTGCTGTGGCCCCTGCATGGCACATTCAGGGGATGCTTAATATCTGCGGGTATACTCCGAAGATGGGTATTTTCAGGGAATGTCCCAGAAATATTATTTGATAAACAGGCCCAATAGTGCCACCACCCCAAGCTGATATAGCCTAGAAAATACAATAGATACAACTTTTTATATGAGACTGCTTCTCCCATCTACATATCACATAAGGTGCATAAACATACCCACACCATAGTTGCCTACTCTCCCGAATCCTGCAGGACACTCCCGCTTCACTGCAGAGTCTCCCGCTACCCCGAAATGTTTAACAAAACCCCAGATTCCCCATTGACTCGTAGAGAATCAGGTGTGAATATTAGCTGCCCCACCTCCTGAGAGAAGTCCACCTAGATCCGCCTCCGCTCCTGTCTCCGGACCTCCCATTGGCACCGAGGGGTATGCAGTGAAGGCTTGTGCTTGTCTCCCCCGTGCCGCTTTGATCTGCCCCCACACCCGCCTCCAGACTGCCTGCTTCCAGCATGTGTTAAAGGAATGGGCGGCGCTGGTCTCCCCTGGCTACTCCTTCACCAGCGGCTGCCTGACACTTACCCACCGGAGGACCCTCATGCTGCTCAGCTGCAGCGCTGCTGCCTCCGAAAACACAGCGCTGACGGCAGCTACGGTCAGTCTCTCAATCCAGGACTCCCTTATGGTCCACTGTGCCTCCGGCGCGTGCCGGCTGTTTTCCCGCCATACCCACATGTCACTGTCCCACTCCTCTAATGGTCTGGCCACACTAACGGGCAGGCAGGGCTAACCATCTTGAGTCTGGTGGAAGAATCCCTGCTACGGGCCCCATTAATATTGAACAGTCTGGCTGGGGAAAGTCATTAACCCCTTCGGGGGTTGTGGGGGTGGAATGCACACAAGAAGGGGGCACAGCATGGGGACAAAATACACTAATATAAAGAATAAACAATAACAGCCACTATACTGTGTCTATCATGGCCGTAGCTAGGGTAGTGCGGACGGTGCCGTCACATAGGGCACCACAGGTCAGGGGGTGCTATTTGGGCCTGTAAAATTTCTGTTTATTATCATTCTTCCTTGTAGCTTCCTCTTATTTCATCCCCAGCATCTCTTGGCCTCTCCTATCTCTTCCCTGGCCCTTCCCCATGAAGCCATGGCCCTTTTTTGGGTGCATTATGTCCCTTTGAAAAATGAGGTGGGAACCAATGCTCTTTCTGGCACAGGGCACCAAAAAGTCTAGTTACGGCTCTGGTGTCTATTATAAGGCACAATGATCCCTATGGCTACATGCAATTTCTGTAATATATCTGTGTTTTCATCAAAAAATTGTTCTTACTAACTGCTTTGGGGCTCATTTACATTTGGATGTAAGTCAGTTTATGACACGCCCCTCAGATGTAGCAGTACACGACCACTTTACCGCCGCGCTCATACTGTAGGTGTTACTTTCACAATCTCCCTGAAATGCTTTTTCAAAAGTAGGCAAGTATGACCCACACTATACTTGGGCTACATCTGCCCATCCCTTCCCACCCTCATTCTGCCTCTCTACACATAGCATCCTTGCCGACTATCTGGCTGCCCCTTCCGGGAGGGAGCAGCCAGATTGGCATGACTGGGAGGGCGTGGACAGCAAACGGGGGCGGCCAGACGATGAGTGTTTGCGGACGGGACTACACACTGCCGATATTACAGGCAGTGTGAAGCAGGAGGCGGGGCCAAAATGACACGATTCCACGTGAATCGCGTCGCCGCCGTCCCCCGCTGCGGGGGTTTTACATGTAATTGCGGGGGGATAGGAGGGGTCGCCGGCAGCCGGGAGGCTTGCCTGCCTTCCCGGGAGGTCAGGAGCGGCACCCGATTTTCGGGTGCCGCTCCCGACCAAATCGGGAGGGTAGGCTAGTATGACACATAGTGGCCCAACAGGGAGATACGTTTGCATAAAGACAGACATACAAGTGCAATTTATGCTCCACTTTACTCAAGTCCAGCTTTACATGAGCTCCATTGTGAGAAATAGGGATCTAGAACTATACATTTGCAAAAGTGAATTTTAAGTCCAAACTGAAAGGTAGTGCAAACATTATGCCCAAGACTTTGTCAAAAGCATGTGTCTGAGGCTTTGTTATGGCTGGGAAAAGTGTATTGCAGGAGCAAAATCGGTAATGTGAAGCTTTGCCTAGGGCACCTAAAAGGCCAGCTCCAGCCCTGCATACGTAGAACAGAATTCCAGCAGAATTAAATCTCTACTTTTACCAGCAGATGGAGCTCTAATCCATTCACATCTAGACTATAAAAACTATTAATATAAATCTTACAGAGCTTCAATGTAAAATAGTTAATAGAGCTTTGATTTGAACTCAGCAATTACTGAAGTGTAGCCCAGATATTGTGTGTGCCTAAAGTATGAAATGCATAATCCTTTTAGGGAAAATTAGAAGGTTTTGGAGGAAAATAGAGGGGTTAGTTTGTATAATAACTTCTAATAGTTACAAATTGAGGGCCTGATTCAGAGCCGGACGCTCTGACCAGAGCGCTCGCTCTGAATCAGAGCCCTCCTACCTCTTATTGGAGCGGCCTTTTGGACACTCGCATAGCTGTGGGTTACCACCCACAGCTTATGCGAGCGTCCATGATGATGGTCGCGATGGTCAAGACCATCGCGACCATCGGGCTTGCGACGAGACCCTGCGGTAGGGTCTCGCTGCCGCAAGCCCTGGAGTGATTTTGGCTCTATCAGAAGTGATGTCACAAGTGATGTCAGTGGGGCCGGCCCCAGACGGTAGGCGTTCCCATGGGAACGCCTCCATCTGGCAGCCACGCCCCCAGCACGCCCATCAATATCGACAGCAAGCCCCCTTTGGTGCGAGACCCATAACGACGGCTCCCTCCATCGTGCGCATGCGCACTAGGGCACCATCGACCCGCTTGCGAGCGCTCTGCGCTCGCGAGCGGGTCAGAATCAGGCCCTGAGGGCCTGATTCAGAGCTGCTCGTAAGCGGCCACTCATTCGTTCCGAGTGATGTTCGCACATCTGCGCATGCGTATGGGTTTTAGTACGCATGCGCGAACCAGTCAGTGCGGTCGAAAATCGTGTGCTCGCAATATAGCGAATGCCTGCTAATTTGAGTGACAGAGTGAGGCGTTTGTGGGTGGTAACAGGGGAAGGTGCTTGAAAACGGGGAGTGGAGATCCGAACGCAGGCGTGCCAAACGGTCAAAACGGGCATTTAATGGGAGTGCATAATTAACAAAGCAGCGTCATCGACCACGTCAGTTGGGTGTCTTTTAGTCAGAACTGCTCACATGATTGCGGTAGGAAAATGCTACCACAAGAATAGCGAGCAGTTCATTCGCCTTTCGATGTACTCGATTAATCTAATAAATAGCGGAGATGACGTATGATGCGAGCGGCCAGGGGGGCGTTTTTTACAAAAAAACGTCCGCATGTTTTGTTCACTCGTTCAGACATAGAGGCGTCAACAGACCGCAAAGAGCAAACGGTCAATTTAAATAACCTGCCCCTTTTTCTGGACAAGCGAGCGCAAATAGCGTCCGGCTCTGTATCAGGCCCTGAGTTCAGAAGCCATTAGTTCTATTTACTAGGATTACTTTGCTTTACTTTCCAAAGAATTTGGTTATCCAACATCAGACTGGTAAAGTAGACCTTACTCTCGAAAGTTTGAAATCTAAATAATAAATCAAATAATTATGAACATTTTGACTTTATTTTAATGAAAGGGCTGCATGTAATTTTCATAGATTCTTTCGAATTACAATTCTGTAATTCAACCACTAAGAACTTTTAAGGCGATCCAATAATTTTTGAGGAAGGTGTTAAAAGTTTTTGGTCGATCAACCAAAGGGGTAGAAGGTTTGATTTTTTATTTATTTATATATATATATATATATATTTATTCAGTGTCGGACTGGGGCATTAAGGGCCCACCACAGAAATATATTTTCAGGGGCCCACTAAAGGGCTGTGAACAGCGACTGGGTATGTGGTCATCGACAGAAGGGGCATGATGAGTGTTGAAATGTGGTATAAAAGGCCTGCTGGGTAACAAATGCTACGGCCAATGACGTGTCACTCCAAGCCGCAGCGTACTACTAAAGTGAAATGGTCAGCCTATAGATGAGGTAAGATCGGCAAATGCAGTGCCAGGCTAGAGTCTAACTGATAATATGCTGGATAAGCATTAGAAAATTCCTATACAGTTACATAGAATGCCAGCAGATATTGCCTGCATTGAGATGAAGACATCCAGCTGAAAGGTGCTATATATTATTATATGCCTGCCACCCTCCCCCCCCACCCAGAACACTTCTGTCCCCTGAGGTGCTGGTGTTTGCCAGACATGGCTTGTGTCCACAGAACAGCCGGGCATGTTCACTCCAGGCGCATGTTGCAAGTGCATTCGGCAGAGGGAGAGCCTCGGGGAGGGCTAGAGTTGCAGAGCTACCTGCGGTCCCCAGCACAGGATCTCTTCCTTATCTGCTGCTGAATGCAGCATTCTATACACCCAGGTGTTGGGTCATTGATCCTTTGCTCCCTACAGGGTGGCATTCTCGTGCGGCTGCTCCGCTCCAACACCCATCGAGACCTGGCTCCTCTGTGCAGGCGGCACCTGCTGTTGGGCTCCTCCCCTCGTAAAAATCAGCAGGGGCCCACCCGGGATTTGTGTTTATATTATTTTTGCTGTATATGTTTGTTATTTTGCTTGTAGTTAACTCATTATTGTATATATACAGTATATATATATATATATATATATATATGTAGAAATAACGCCGGCACTCCACAGTGTAATCAGTACCTGCCTGGGTGCCCTCTAATGGTGCATGAACCAAGTATATAGAGAAAAACAGCGGCACTCACAGGACTTGAAAAATAAATGAGACTCACGACTCCAAAGGATCAGCGTCCAACGTTTCAGTCGGTGTGACTTTTATCAAGAACAGCAGTGAAGTACAACACATCTTACCTAAATACCCAGTGACATCCCATAATGTCCATGCCCATTGCACCTGCCGCCCGCCCGTGGAACAACGTCATAGAGGCGGGGCCGGCGCCGCCGTGATGACGCGGTCGTCTGGAGCTCCTGGTGCCGCATATTGGTTGCTGTGGCAACCCGGCTAGTGGAGCTGTCACGAGACTAGGCGCAAATCACGCAAGCATCGGACGTCTCCATGGGTTGCCATGGCAACCCTGTGACGTCTGAGTGCTGCATGGAGTAAGATAAATAAAGGTGAATACTGGCTATGGGAGAAGATAATGTGTAGTGTGTAACGAAGTATATGAGCTAGAAAACTGTATTGGCAATTTTTAATGACAAAAAAATGAGAGAACTGCTCCAAGATGCGCGGAGGTGCCATGCAGGTAATATGGGCAGGACAAGATGTGATTAACATATACATGTTACATAATAGATAGTGAAATCAATCTTGTGCAGAAACACAAATCGAATATGCAGTATATACTGCATATACAAAAATGATGATAGAAACAAATCATAAAAATAAACAATAAGGAATAACTTATACAGTAAAAGAACAAGAGCTGTGGAGAAACAGGATGGGAGGCTAATGTCCCCATGGATACAATGCATGAAATAGCCGTTGGAAGGTGGGTGATTCTGGTACAATACTGTCAACCACACATATATCTGTGTGTTGAATAATATTAATGGAACTCATCAATGGTAAATGCGTAACTATATCTAGACACACATCAGTGTATAGGTTGAACACCTGTCAGCAATAGAGACATCCGTATAACTTCTTAGACAGAGCTGGTAGTTAAAATAACAGAGTTAATAAACAAGCTGCTGTGCAATACAAAAATGCAGGGCTATTAAGGTGACCAATCAAAGAATGACTGAACAGTACTGGTCTTCAGAGGTGGGACTGCAGTAGAGTCCACAATTCAAATAGGGGAGTCACACCAACTGCCAGTGAGTCCCGCCATTATACAGATAGGAAGTTTCAATTCTTTGAACAGCCGCAGTAGGAGCCTTCAGCAGGTGTAGTCACTGTGGCTTCACTTGGGTGCTGCAAGATGGCTGAACTCTGCGGTGGTAATGGGAGCCGGGGGGGAATGAAGCTTCGGCTGAGATGCGGGGAGAGGGGGTAGGGGTTAGCGGGTATTAGCTGTGGCCGGGAACTGGGGACGGTAGTTGGCGGTAGCGGCAGTGGTGCGGCGGTGGTGTAGCAGGCATTAAGACTCAGTGGAGGTAGCAACACACAGATGCAGGCTCGGATCTGGAATATCCGTAATATCTGCATCTGTGTAAAAAAAAAAAACAGGGAAGCACGGATGGGATCTGTGAGACCCGTCTGTGCTACTATGTTTAAAAACAAAACCTGTGTAAAAAAAAAAAAAATGGCGTGGCCCCCCCCCAAAAAAAACAACCAGCTCCAGGCTTTGGAGCCCCAGTACTGGTTGTGCTAAATACAGGGGACAAAAAACATAAGGGTCCCCTGTATGAAGCACAACCAGCACCAGGCTTTTCAGAACCAGTCCACGACATTTTTTTTTTACACAGGTTTTATTTCTAAACACAGAAGCACTGACGGGTCTTACTGATCTCGTCCATGCTTCTGTATTTATTTATACAACGCCCATGGATCCCGGCCGCAGCTAACGCCCGCTATTCCCTGGGTTCCGGACGCAGCTTACAGCTGCTTCCTTCCCCGTAGCCCACTGCCGCTACCGCTCGCACTGACCCGACATCTTGGTGCACCCAAGTGAAGCCACAGTGAGTACACCTGATGGAGGCTCCTACTGAGGCTGCGCATCAAGTTGAAACTTCGTATCTCTATAATTCGGATTTGTGAGGTAATAGTTTAAAAACTACAACTTTCTCAATTACCTAAACCCCAAAAGCACTTACCCTGGAACAATAGCTACCTAATAAAACAAACCCAAAGTGTAAATTTGCCCCCTACCCTGAGTTATGCCTTCCCAAAAATCCCCCATAGAGAACAGCAGAAAAATGGTCCTAATTGAGGGGATCGTGGTAAGAAATTGAGCCAATGCAAATCACGTTGGATACATCGATTGGATACGATGTCGCCTAGGGGGCTTAATGAGATGTTGGGATTAAATCCATTTCTTTAAGAGGAATGCTAAGCAATATAGTGGGCGTGATGGGATGACAACATGAGTTGTATTTCATGAAGAGTGATACTATGGATACTATGGAATACAATAGGCATGTTAGGCTTGCACCATTCGTTGTCTTGACAACTTAAGAGATGTCTGCTGCTGTTTTTATGGCAATTAAGAATGTTTATAGCCTTAATTTTAGTGATGCATTAATATATAGCATAAGGTATAAGTCGTTTAGCAATATACCTTTTATGTGACTAGATATTTACTATTTATTATTGAAGTACATTCTAGTACAAGGATATGTTCCCCATTTTGTTTTTGTTTTTATATGTATTAGTTATTTAAGTAACACTATTTTTCCATGTGATTGCTATAGATGGTCTTTCATATACACTTTTTGTTATATCTGTGTTGTTTGTTCCCTCAGCGTTGCGCTGCCTGCGGGGAGAGCAGTGGCATCACACGTTGCTATGGAACCAGCATCATAATCGCCCACGTCACTTCGGGAACGTGTAGGCCCCGCCCCTTCCTCCGGGGACAGCGCAGCATGGAGAGAGGACATGGCACGATTTGTGCATAGCGATGCAAGGTAGGACACTTGCACCGCTATGTTTGTTTGCTGTTGATATCTTGTGTGATACATCCTGAAGAAAAAGTCTTAAGACTTTGAAACGTCGATGATGTTCTTATCACTGTAATGCTTTGAATATATCACTTTTTTCTACATTTACATTTGGAGTGCCGCCTCCTTCTCTATTAGGACTCTGGACAATTTGCATGATTTCTTCAGGAAGGCACCCATAACGTACAGGACATCCGGAGTGCCAGGCTTTTCAGACATACATATATATATATATATATATATATATATATATGTATGTGTGTATATATATATATATATATATATATATAAAACGGAGGTTTGGCACTCCCAAAGATAAATAAATAGCTGATGCCTATGCCCTCACAGTAGCAAATCCACATGTATATAGCACAAAGGTGCGGCACTCGAGGCATAAATAAAACAGACTCAGGCCCTTGGTGTTTTCAACGTTTCAGTTATTGTAAACTGTCGTCAGGAAAAATATCACAAAAAGCAATAACACATACCTTATATACAGCTACACCCAGTGAATACCGGAACTCCGGGACTCGGGACTGCACACTCGCCCGGCGTCCCCCAAGGATGACGTCATCACGCTGGTTGCGCGTAGCGTCACTCCTTCTGTGACAACCCATCACCATGACTACAGAAATAACAAAGAAATACAAGAAGCGTTTAAGGAAGTAATCTAGAGTCAAATCCACCAAGAGATTATTGTAACTAGCAATACAATAGATCGAATAATTGTAGTGACAAATATAAACAAATATGTAAAAAATATCTACTTTTACAGATAATAAGTCTCCTATAAAAAACTAGTATAGGATATATATTCGTTGAGACACCTGGGGTGCATCACGTCAAGTTTTACTATCCAATATGTTTCACGCTGTAGCAATTTCTTTGCCCGATCTACCCCACGTAAAAGCGAAGGGATAAAATCAATCATTCTGTAGCGTAAACTAGAGAGAGGATGTTTAAACTCCAAAAAATGACGTGCTACAGGTTGGTCACTAGAACCTGAGAGTAACGCATTACGAATGGCAGATCTATGAGCTGCCATTCGCTCCTTGAATTTCCTCTCAGTCTTTCCTATATAGCTCAGGGACAAATGATTTGATAAACCACATAGTTAATGTTACAATTAAGCTGGAATTTGATAGAAAAGCGTTTACCGCTATGCGGGTGGTGAAAGGTATCCCCAGTAATCATGTATTGACATGTCACACATGTACACTTAATGCATCCTAGTTTTTTGGGAAAAAATTAACTGCTATTGCCAGGTTTGCATAATTGTGTGACATCAGTCTTGACAAGTATATCTCTTAAATTATGGCCACGAGAATAACAAGGCATAATACTAGTGTTAGAAAGGTGGAGACTCTCATCTGATTCTATTAAAGGCCAGTGTTTTTTTGCAATTTTGTTAATTGTAGAAGAAGCAACTATATATCTGTTAACCCAAGGGAACTTGGTCTTGACAGTGTTGCTTCTATTTTGTTTGGAGAGGAGAACATTCCTGTCCATAGATAAAACTTTCTCTTTAGTTGCCTTTAGTTGTCTACGATTGTAACTCCTACAAGAAAAACGGTCAATCAATTTGTCTATTTGTTGTGCTGCTTTTTTAATGTCACTATTGATACGATGAACCCTGATCATTAGAGAATACCGGAGTCCTCTAGTAAGACTCTTTGGATGACAACTTTGTGCTTGTAAAAGCATAGTCCGGTCAGTTGGTTTCGAATACATACTTGTGACAATTACATTGTCCCTAACTGTAATGTTGACATCCAAAAAATTAATTTCTTTCTTATCAATATTAAATGTAAATTTAATGGGACTATTACTTAAATTATGTTTCTCAATCAGGGATTTTAAAGCAACTTCCTCTCCATGCCAAAACAGAATTAAGTAATCAATATAACGTGCATATAGAGTAATGTGTGCTGCAGTTAACGGATCTTCAAAAAACAGGTTATTCTCTACAATAAACATGACAATGTTCGCATAGACCGGTGCAGCACTCGAGCCCATGGCACATCCTCGCACTTGCAAGAAATACTGCATGTCATACATGAAGAAATTGTTAGTTAGTAATAGTTCAAACAACCGCAAGAAAAAAATCAATCATTACTGCAGGGAGCATAGTTCTAGTAGTCAAAAACTTTCCCACACAATGGAGACCAAAATCATGTGGTATATATGTGTAGAGATTGATTACATCGATGCTTGTCAGGAGGCAATTATCCATCACTGTATTAATGTCTCTTAATTTCTTCAATAAAGAGATAGTGTCTAATAAAAAGGTTGAGTCCTTCTGAATGTATTTTTGTAATTGAGAATCTAAATAAACTGCTGTGGGCTGTAAAAGAGAGCCCCTGGCTGACACTATTGGTCTTCCGGGCGGAGGATTCAAGCCCTTGTGGATCTTTGGTATAGTATAAAAGATCGGTGTTATCGGAAATTCAGGTAGTAAAATGTTCATCAATTTATCAGTTGTACAGTTTAAATCCACTCCTTGTTGTAATAACGTATGTAGTTTCTTTTTACAGCATGATGTTAGATCTCCTTGAAGTTTAATGTAAACACTTTCATCTGATAATTGTTTCTCAATTTCAATTTTGTAATATTTAAGGTCTTGTAGAACAATGGCTCCTCCTTTATCTGCATTTCAGATGATTAAATTATTACTATTAGATAATGAACTCAAAGCTTGACGTTCTAATGATGTAAGATTTGGATGAAAATTGGCTTTATTAGTGCCAAAATCTGAATTAGAAACGTCTTGTTCCAAAACACGTATAAAAGTTTTTATGTTAGCATTACTAGACTGAGGATCAAAGGAGGAGTGAGGCACAAATTGTTTCAATTGTGGTGGTATATCATCTCAATTAGTAGTTGACAAATCACCTTTGAAAAATTCTTTAAGTTTTAATTTCCTCTGCAATGCATATCTTTCCACGTTCCAATGGACTTCATCAAACGGGAGAGAAGGTACAAACGAGAGACCTTTACTCAATAAACTAAATTCACTGTTAGAGAGTTCATATGATGATAAATTGAATATTATGTCCTTTTGTATTGAGGAGGTCTGCCTGCTCATCCTCTGGCCGTAATTTAAGAGATATACTTGTCAAGACTGATGTCACACAATTACGCAAACCTGGCAATTGCAGTTCATTTTTTCCAAAAAAACTAGGATGCATTAAGTGTACATGTGTGTCATGTCAATACATGATTACTGGGGATACCTTTCACCACCCGCATAGTGGTAAACTTTTTTCTCTCAAATTCCAGCTTAATTGTAAGTAACACTAACTATGTGGTTTATCAAATCATTTGTCCCTGTGGTTTGAGCTATACAGGAAAGACTGAGAGGAAATTCAAGGAGCGAATGGCAGCTCATAAATCTGCCATTCGTAATGCGTTACTCTCAGGTTCTAGTGACCAACCTGTAGCACGTAATTTTTTGGAGTTTAAACATCCTCTCTCTAGTTTATGCTACAGAATGATTGATATTATCACTCCGCTTTTACGTGGGGGAGATCGGGCAAAGAAATTGCTACAGCGTGGAACATATTGGATAGTAAAACTTGACTTGATGCACCCCAGGGGTCTCAACAAATATATATCCTATACTAGTTTTTTATAGTAGACTTATTATCTGCAAAAGTAGATTTTTTTATATATTTGTTTATATTTGTGACTACAATTATTCGATCTATTGTATTGCTAGTTACAATAATCTCTTGGTGGATTTGACTCTAGATTACTTCCTTAAACGCTTCTTGTATTTCTTTGTTATTTCTGTAGTCATGGTGATGGGTTGTCACAGAAGGAGCGACGCTACGCGCAACCAGTGTGATTACGTCATCCTTGGGGGACGCCGGGCGAGTGTGCAGTCCCGAGTCCCGGAGTTCCAGTATTCACTGGGTGTAGCTGTATATAATGTATGTGTTATTGCTTTTTGTGGTATTTTTCCTGACGACAGTTTACAATAACTGAAACGTTGAAAACTCCAAGGGCCTGAGTCTGTTTTATTTATGCCTTGAGTGCCGCACCTTTGTTCTATCAATATATATATATATATATATATATATATATATATATATAAAATGTATTGTCAGTTGACTTAACATTATGCTCCCTAATATAAATAGTCTGCTCTTGTTTTCACACTGCCTTTCCTATTACAATAATTTGAGCTTTCTTAATTGTTTATTTTTCTTTTGTAACACAATGTATGTACATTATCTATAGATAATTCATTATAATTTCCTCTAATTTAAAAATAAGCGTACATGTATTTATGTCAAACATAAAAGCCACCACCTTGATAAAGAACGGGAACACTACAAATTATATTGTTATCATTAAACTGTCATGCCAATGTATCATGTGTCTTATACTGACTTGTATTATGGAGAGCCACTGAGAGTCTGCGTGCTTGTGCTTGTTATTTCAGGACAACGCCCATTCTCACTGCTTCTTCTAATAAATCAGCAAATGGTTATTTATTAACTTCATCAGGGAAGTGTCCTAATATATACATTTGTACAGCATGATTTTTGCTTATTTGGTATGTAGTATAAGAGGAAAGGTTTTCATTATTACTCACAATAGTAAAGGAATACACAGATAAGACACACTAGAATTAACCTTAGTCCATTCTTTTAATTCACCTCTCTCTATTTTGGGCTGTCAACAGGTGCGCCGAGAGGGGGGGAGAAGGTACTAATTACCCTGGTCTGGGCTTGTTGGAGGGGCCCAGTGGGGGCCCTATGTCTTATGCTACCCCCTCCCTCTAACCTATCAGCAGCCCAGAACACACTGCTGTGTGGGTAGGAGCAATCACACTGATCGCACAAACCCCACCCAAGGTTTGCGCTGGGCTGAGGGGCTCACCGAGACCCCCTCCCCTGCACACGAAGTCGCACTGCAAATATTTTTTTTCTAAGTGGGTGTGACCACGCCTCCAGCAATTAGGCAACCACCCTGTTAGTAATGGGGTACGGGCTTGCTCTCTACGGCCATGGCTGTTAATTACAAATGTATAAGTCTTCAGAAAAGTTCAATCTCTATAACTAGAAGCTGAACATGACAATAATGAATTTTTCATTAACTAATTGATATTCAAACAGAGGGTCTGATTCACTATGGATTGCTATAGCGATCGTGGCTGTGATTACGCACACAGGTCTTCTGCAAAAATATGCTAATGAATGTAGTCGCAAAGCTGTCACACTGCCAGCATAGACACCCACTACCGCTATCTGTAATACCTTGCAGTGCTGCGTATACATCGGGAACATCGAGTAACATCGGCCCCTCACGCACAATTATAACAGGTCTGACCTTACTTAGAAATTGCTAACCTCGTCGCACACAGTGAATAGACCAGCTGCTTATGCTGTCGCAGTGGCTAATTTATGCACGCCCAAACAACAGCGCTTAAACAGCCAGGCATGCGTCCCCCATCACCACCCCCAAACGTTGACATCCCGTCCCTCGGTCTGCGATGGCTTTGTATCTGCGTAGGTGATCGCAATGCTAACTCACTGCGAAGCATATGTATGCGCAGTACGCACCATCGGCTAATCTGCGTACGCTGTTGCAGTTGCGATCCATGATTAATAAGGCCCACAGTTCATATTGTAATTGCATACTTATCGAACAAAACAGTAAACTACTCTAATAATAAATTAATGTTCCTTTCTGGGGGACTACTTCAACATAGTCACCGACAAGAGAAAAATATGTAAATATCCAAACAGAGGGCCTGATTCAGAACAGCTCGCGAGCGCTGAGCGCTTGCAAGCAGGTCGATGTTGGCCAATTGCGCATGCACACGAGGGAGCTGGCTGTCGCTATGGGTCTCGCTACAAAGGGGGCATGCTGTCGATGGTGAGTGACAGCACGCCCCCTTTGGTGGGCATGCCCGGGGCGTGGCTGCCCACACGGAGGCGTTCCCATGGGAACGCCTACCGTCTGGGGCCGGCCCCACTGACATCACAAGTGATGTCAGTGGAAGTGCCTTCGGCTCTGATAGAGCCAAAAGCACTCCAGGGCTTGCGGCAACAAGACCCTACCACAAGGGTCTCGTCGCAATCCCGATGGTCACGATGGTCTTGACCATCACGACCATCTTTTTGGCCGCTCGCTATAGCTGTGGGTGGTCACCCACAGCTATGCCAGTGGCCGGGAGGCCGCTCTAAAAAAGAGAGGGAGGGCACTGATTCAGAGCGAGCGCTCTGAAAGAGCGTCCGGCTCTGAATCAGGCCCAGAATTCTGTTGATTGATGTATTATAACCTGTCAGGAATCAATCACTTTATTCCTCTGACTGGTATAGAAAGGTCACGGAGATCTTCAAGTCCTAATGTAGTGAGGGCAGAGCTTAATATTATGCAATGAAAAATATGAACTTCTCTGCACACCTATAGCAGCCAATATAACAACACAAACAAGGGAAGCCAATAAACTGGGACGCAAACAAGTGTCATGTAGCACAAGACTTAGACCATACAAATCAATATTGTAACCCTATGGTGTAAGCGGTTCTAATAGATAAAATACTAATAGATAAAATACTAAATATGTAGTTAATATAGAAAAAGTCCAGCAATAAAAATCTGTATCTTCAGTTCAACGTTGTATCTCCAAAGAAAGAAGAGATATATTTTGTTGCAGTAATCAATTAAACCGGTGGTTCCCAAACTGTGCGCCGTGGCACCCTGGGGTGCCTCAGATTGGTGGTCCAGCAACAGAAACGCACACCTGTCCACCACCACATAACTGAGCCTAAGGTCAGCAAAATTTACTTCACTTTACTACATTTTTTCTGAATTTCTCAGTAACAAACTTTTGGCTTAGGGGTGCCGTGAAAACAATGCTGATACTCTAGGGTGCGGTGATTCAAAACAATTTGGGAACCACTGAATTAAACACATAATAACAGTGTTTCTTACTTACACATGGAATTCTGGTCTGTCTGTGAAGTGGTCAGGATAAGTAAAACAGCCAGTGCCACGTTTCTCAACAGGACAATCAGACATCCAAAATGACCACTGGAAAAAGAAGTGCTTGGAAGTGCTGCGTGAGCAAATCAGTGGCAAATCCCCCACCCACCTATCCTTCTGCCATTTCAAGTGGCATTTATACATCCATGTCTCATTACCCATCTGACCAACCCCCACCTGATGAGCCACATTTTTATAATTTATAAATGGTTCTGCATCACTTTTGTTTAAAAAGAGACTCATTTAACAACTTATCATATGCAATAAGTTTTGTGGTCTATAATATACAGTGATGGCAAAATACGCGCTATAGCGCGTTTTAACACGCTAAAGGAAACTTGGGACCCAGTTTTTAAAACTGATCGGGTCCAGCAGGACGTGCTGGCACTGTGTGTACCTCAGTAGCCAATCAGCATGCAGTGGCATCCCCCCAGCGATTCACCATGCGGCGCCATCCTCCCAACCAATCACCGCATGGCGCCGTCCCCTCAGCCAAACGCCATGCAGCGGCTCTCCCTAGCCAATTACCATGTGGCGCTGTCCCCCCAACCAATCGCCGTGCAGCAGCGTCCCCTCAACCATTCACCACGCAGCGTCATCACCCCCACCCAATTGCTGTGCAGCGGGTTCCCCCAGCCAATCACCATGCAGCGGGATCTTCCTAGCCAATCGCCCTCGCCGTTTCAGTCCTGACACTTCTTTCCCACAAGCGCTCTCTCCAGAGTCCAGACTGTCACGGCCAGGATATTTCAGCATGGCGCTAGGCGAGTATTACCTGTGAGGTCATTGTGGCGCGGGCTGTCTGGTGGCGGAGCTGGTGTCTGGCGGGGGGCTTTGGCTGCGCGCGTTGTTGTGCGGGCCTATTGTCACTCTGCGCTGGTAAGGCCTGGCAGCGTCTCCATTCCATTTGGCATGGGCGCCACCATCTTGCCTTCTGGCCATGTGATGCGGCTGGCCAATCCTGGTGAGTCACATGTTCCCTCCGGCCAGTAACAGCACGGCATGGGGTATTTAGGAAGGGTCAGTGCCTTCCTTCTTTGCCAGTGCAACGTGTATCTCAGCCTAGCTGAGAGGGAGTTCTCTGTGCTTTCCTGTTCCTGTGAATTCGCTGTCTGCCAGTCTGCCTGTCAGCTCCTAGCTCCCACTGGACTACCCCGCTTCCTCCATCACCCTTGCCCATACCTGAGTGCCTGAGCCTGCTGACATCCTGCGCTTCAGTTCACTACCTGTATACCTGGCTTGTTTATTTTCAGTTCACTACCTGCATACCTGGTTTGATTATTTTCAGTTTCACTACCTGCACACCTGGACAGCTCTAATTGTTTCTACTTGGACATTAACCCTTTTACTCCCACCACAGAACTCTTGTGCACATTTATATATTCCTGGACTTTTATTTACTGCCATTATATGTCTACTCAAGCACTTATTAAAAATCCTAGTTTTATTTTCAAATCTGCTTCTGTGATCGCTCCTGCTACCAGGCCGGGTCCACAAACAACCCAGATCATCACAGTTTGCACTGGTACCATGGAGCCAGGCCACGGATCAGGAGTCAGGAGTGGATTTGTTCCGATGCATTTCTGGTCGTTTAGAAAATCTGGAAAACATGCAGCATCAGATGGCTCAATTTCTGCAAGAGATGTCCAAGCGACAGGATAGTTTGCAAACTTCCTTTTCTACCCCTGAAGTACCAGAATCTACATCCGCATCAGCGTCTGGGAATACAGGAGGCAGATCATCTCCCTGCTTACATCTTCCTTTACCAAATAAATTTGATGGCAATCCTAAACTCTGCCGAGGATCCTAAATCAGTGTGACATACATTTTACCCTGCAGCCTGACAACTTTCTAACTGCAAGAACTAAAGTGGCTTATATAGTCTCTCTGTTATCCGGCCAGGCCTTGGAATGGGCTTCCCCACTCTGGGAGCGCTCAGATCAACTGCTGGATAATTACGCAGGCTTTGTGTCATCCTTCTGGAGGATTTTCGATGAACCTGGGCGTACTGTATCAGCATCATCAAACATCATGACACTGAGACAAGGGGTCCGTCCTGTCAGTCAATATGCCGTGCAATTTCAAATTTTAGCATCAGAGCTCAAATGGAATGAGGAAGTCCTCACCTCGGCCTTCTGGCATGGGTTGTCAGACCGACTAAAGGATGATCTAGTCACTCGAGAGCTTCCTACTAATCTGAACATGATTTCGTTGTGTATCAAAGTTGACCTACGCTTCAGGGAACGTCAGGCTGAAAAAAACAGAACTGACCGGCAAAGGTCATTTACCCCCTCCATTTCTACCCGTCCCATTCCTTCTCCTACTGAAGAGGAGCCTATGCAGGTGAATCATACACACCTCTCCAAAGAAGAATGTCAGAGAAGAATGCAAAAGAACCTCTGTCTGTACTGCGGAGAGTCCGGTCACCTGCTGATCTCCTGCCCCCGTAAACCGGGAAATGCCAAATCCTAACTGACCCTGGAGACATCAAGTTAGGAGTTATGAACCCGTCTCCAAAAATTAAAGATTTCACGATTACCCTAGCCTTGGATCTTAAACCCAAACCTGTTTTTGCTACTGCTCTACTCGACTCGGGAGCAGCCGGAAATTTCATAACGTCTAGTTTCATAGATAAATTTCAGATTCCTTGTTTGTCTCTCAACCATGCCATCTCTCTGACCTCTATAGACGGACGCCCTCTAACTAACGGGATAGTCACCAAAGAGACTCAACCAGTATTGGTCCGAATTGGGGCACTTCATTCTGAGTCCTTAAAATTCCTGGTGATATCAGAGGCCTCTCAAGAAATTGTTCTTGGTCTACCCTGGTTACGTCAACATAATCCCAGGATTGATTGGAGTTCTATGCAGATTCTGTCATGGGGTATGGACTGTCAGAAATCCTGTCTTCCAAAAATTCGACCTGTGAGAAAGACAGTTCCATTAGTTTCTTCTGCCATTCCCAAGGAATATCAGATGTTCGCCGACGTTTTCTCTGAACAACAAGCAAATATCTTACCCCCTCCTAGGGAATGGGACTGTCCAATTGAATTGATACCTGATAAGATACCACCTCGTGGTGGTACCTATCCGCTGTCCTTGCCTGAGACTCAAGCCATGACCGAGTACATCCGGGACAACCTGGCAAAGGGGTTCATTCACCCCTCTACTTCACCTGCCGGAGCTGGGTTTTTCTTCGTTGGCAAGAAGGACGGTGGTCTAAGACCATGTATCGATTATCGAGGCCTTAATGACATTACTGTAAAGAATCGATACCCTCTTCCCCTGATTACTGAGTTGTTTGATAGGGTCAAGGGTTCTGTAATTTTTTCTAAATTAGATCTAAGAGGGGCTTACAACCTCATTTGTATCCGAGCCGGCGATGAATGGAAGACCGCTTTTAATACCAGAGATGGACATTTCGAGTATTTAGTAATGCCTTTTGGATTGTGTAACGCCCCTGCTGTCTTTCAAAGTTTCGTTAATGAGATTTTCCGGGATCTGTTATATGTTTCGGTTGTTGTTTATCTGGATGACATACTGATTTTTTCACCCTCTGTGGCTAAACATCAAGAACATGTTAAAGAAGTTCTGACCCGTTTGAGAGAAAACCACCTTTACTGCAAGCTGGAGAAGTGCGTCTTTGGAGTGCCCAGTGTACCTTTTCTCGGCTATGTAATATCTGGCTCCAGTTTAGAAATGGACCCCAAGAAGGTACAAGCAATTCTGGATTGGATCCGACCTCAGACACTGAAGGCCATCCAGAGATTGTTGGGCTTCGCCAATTATTATAGACGCTTCAATAAGGGATTTTCTACACTGCTGGCTCCCATTACAGCCTTGACCCGCAAAGGTGCTAATCCTGCCCAATGGCCACCTGAGGCAGAGTCTGCCTTTCATCTTCTAAAACAGGCCTTTATCTCAGCACCAGTTCTTCGACAACCAGATCTGGACAGGCTTTTTTTGTTGGAAGTAGACGCATCATCTGAAGCTGTGGGAGCAGTCTTGTCTCAACGTTATGAGGACAATCGAGTCCATCCGTGTGGGTTCTTTTCTAAAAAATTCTCACCTGCCGAAAGGAACTACACCATAGGTGAGCAAGAACTACTAGCTGTAAAGTTGGCGTTGAAGGAATGGAGATATTTGCTAGAAGGCGCCAAGTTTCCATTTACTGTATTTACGGACCATAGAAATCTCCTGTTTCTCAAAAACCTCCAATGTGTGAGTCCTCGTTTGGCCCGCTGGGCAATATTCTTTGCCAGGTTTCAGTTCACCCTGACCTTCCGGTCTGGAGCATTTAATCAGAAGCTGATGCCCTATTGAGATCTCTCCTCTGTGATGATCAATCTGAAAATCAAAGCAATACCCCTGTCTTGGAATCAAGAGTTTTCGCCGCATTACAACTTCAGCCTCCTATGGGAAATTCATTTGTGGCCCCGGAATTAAGGAAGCAGCTTCTCACTTGGGCACATTCCTCTCGCTTCGCAGGGCACTCAGGCACTCGGAAGACCTTGGAGTTCCTGAAAAGACACTATTGGTGGCCTTCTATGAAGGTAGATATAATGGAGTTTATCTCTTCCTGCTCCTCCTGTGCCCAGCATAAATCATCACGACAAGCTCCAGCTGGGGAATTGCTTCCATTACCTACTCCATCACGTCCATGGACGCATCTCTCCATGGATTTCGTCACAGACCTGCCAGTCTCTCAAGGTTTCAACACTATCTGGGTTGTAATAGACCGATTTTCTAAGATAGTCCACTATATACCGTTAAAGAAGTTACCTTCTGCCCCTGACCTGGCACAGTTGTTTGTCCAACACATATTTTGTCTACATGGCCTTCCTGCTGAAATTGTCTCTGACCGTGGTGTGCAGTTTACTGCAAAATTCTGGAGGGTTTTGTGTTCTGTTCTTCAAGTGAAGTTAAACTTTTCCACGGCCTACCATCCGCAAAGCAACGGCTCCACAGAGAGAGTTAATCAAGATCTAGAGACTTTCTTAAGAATTTTTATGTCATCTTCCCAGGACAATTGGGCTGCCTTGCTGCCGTGGGCTGAGTTTGCACATAATGCTTCCTACCACTCGTCAACTAACCAAACGCCATTTCAGGTTTTATATGGCCTTCATCTTCGTGTTCCCGAATTCCTAAGCCTGCCTGTTTTCGATGTTCCGGCCGTGGAGGACAGGGTGCGGAATTTTGCTGCCATCTGGACTCAAGTACGGTCTGATTTGTTGAAGGCATCCTCTCGCTATAAGACGCAGGCCGATAAGAAGCGTAGAATAGTTCCACGCATGCAAGTTGGAAGCCAGGTCTGGTTATTCACCCGGAATCTTCGTCTGAGGGTTCCTTCTATGAAATTTGCACCACGCTTCATTGGTCCCTTCTCCATAACAGAAGTCATTAATCCAGTGGCCTATCGTCTACAGTTACCCCATACCTAAAAATCCCTAATTCCTTCCATATTTCCTTATTGAAGCCCCTGGTCCTGAATAAATTCCATAGTGCTCTACCTGCTTCTCCTCGAGTCCAGACGGAGAGAGGAGTTGAGTTTGAGGTCACCCAGATCTTGGACTCTCGTCTACGCAGAGGTCATCTACAGTATTTGCTGGACTGGAAAGGTTACGGTCCAGAGGAACGTTGCTGGACCGATGCTCGTGATGTCCACGCTCCCACGCTCATCAGGAGATTCCATTCTGCCCATCCGGAGAAGCCTGGTGAGTGTCCTGAGGCCACCCCAAAAGGGTACTGTCACGGCCAGGGTATTTCAGCATGGCGCTAGGCGAGTATTACCTGTGAGGTCATTGTGGCGCGGGCTGTCTGGTGGCGGAGCTGGTGTCTGGCGGGGGGCTTTGGCTGCGCGCATTGTTGTGCAGGCCTGTTGTCACTCTGCGCTGGTGAGGCCTGGCGGCGTCTCCATTCCGTTTGGCATGGGCGCCGCCATCTTGCCTTCTGGCCATGTGATGCGGCTGGCCAATCCTGGTGAGTCACATGTTCCCTCCGGCCAGTAACAGCACGGCATGGGGTATTTAGGAAGGGTCAGTGCCTTCCTTCTTTGCCAGTGCAATGTGTATCTCAGCCTAGCTGAGAGGGAGTTCTCTGTGCTTTCCTGTTCCTGTGAATTCGCTGTCTGCCAGTCTGCCTGTCAGCTCCTAGCTCCCACTGGACTACCCCGCTTCCTCCATCACCCTTGCCCATACCTGAGTGCCTGAGCCTGCTGACATCCTGCGCTTCAGTTCACTACCTGTATACCTGGCTTGTTTATTTTCAGTTCACTACCTGCATACCTGGTTTGATTATTTTCAGTTTCACTACCTGCACACCTGGACAGCTCTAATTGTTTCTACTTGGACATTAACCCTTTTACTCCCACCACAGAACTCTTGTGCACATTTATATATTCCTGGACTTTTATTTACTGCCATTATATGTCTACTCAAGCACTTATTAAAAATCCTAGTTTTATTTTCAAATCTGCTTCTGTGATCGCTCCTGCTACCACCCCGGGTCCACAAACAACCCAGATCATCACACAGACTCTGCAATCCGCAATGGGGGAGTAAATAGAGAAGTGGGATAACTAGCAGCAGGTTGGGCAGCAGCAGAGAGGAGCAGGGTTCCTGCAGGCTGGACAGGCAGCAGTAGAGGCAGATGGAGAAGGTCCCTGATGAAGGACAGCAGCAGCATCATCTGCATAGAAGTCCGTGGGTGATTTGGCCGCAGCAATGTTGTCGTTGGTGCCGGGACCCTCTAGCAGCCAGTACTCCTTCAGCCAGCTGAGCTCTCTGTACACAGGAGGTGGGAGGTGGACAGTGCATGGAGCAGAAGAGAGCTGCAGGAGGACAACAGTGACCTGGCCAAGGGTTCCCAGCAGAAGCAAAAGAGGCAACTGCTGCCCCAAGTTTTATCTACCCTAACCCCCTCCCCACCCCCAGCATTGCCCCCAGTATTGCCTGCCCCTAACCCCCTCCTTGCCCCCCCAGTACTGCCCTATCTGCTATCTACCCTAACCCCACACTACCCCCAGTACTGCCTGCCCCTGACCTCTTTCTTGGCCCCCGTACTGCCCCAGCTGCTATCTTCACTTGCCCCCTCCCTACCCCCAGTACTTCCCCAGCTCCTATCCTGACCCCCGCCTACCCCCAGCACTGCCCCTAACACCTTCCTTGCCCCCCAGTACTGCTCCAGCTGTTATCTAGCCATGCCCTCTCCCTACCCCGTACTGCCCCAGATGCTCTCTACACTTGTCCCCTCCCTACCTTCAGTGCTGCCCCAGCTCCTATCCTGACCCCCTCTACCCCCAGCACTGCCCCTAACACCTTCCTTGCCCCCCAGTACTGCTCCAGCTGTTATCTAGCCATGCCCTCTCCCTACCCCGTACTGCCCCAGATGCTATCTACACTTGTCCCCTCCCTACCTTCAGTGCTGCCCCAGCTCCTATCCTGACCCCCTCTACCCCCAGCACTGCCCCTAACACCCTTCTTACCCCCCAGTACTGCCCTAGCTGCTATATACCCTTACCCCCTACCTACCCCCAGTACTTGCTGCTCTTAACCCACAGTACTGTGCCAGCTGTGATCTACCCTTGTCTCCCCTCCCTACCCCCAGTTCTGCCTGCCCCTAACCCCGCCTTGCCCTCCCTGTACTACGCCAGCTGCTATCTACCCTTACCCCCTCTCTACCCCCAGCACTGCCTGCCCCTTGCCCCCCAGCTCTGTCACAACTGCTCTGTCCTCACGCCCCACAATATGTGATGGGACCCAGAAACAGTGGATTAGGACCTCAAATTTCTAAAGTGAGGGGTCCCTGGGACCCACAATTTTTTTTTCGCTCAGTGCGATCACTGATATATGGTGCTCCTTCCAATTACTTGCCTGATGACATTTCTGAAACATATGGCATAGGGCCTGACTGCAGTGCCATATATCATAGACCACAAAAGTTGACTATGATAAAACTTGTTGCTAAATGATCCCAAAATTTTACATTGTTTATTACATGCCCGCATTGTTACTGGACTATAAGGTTTTATATTGAAATTTGAAATATGATCATATTTATATATTTATACTGTGCATATTGTTCATTATATCGTATAAACATATGTCATCCAGTACTAAGGGGTCTATTTACTAAGCAGTGTTAGGAGACAGAGTGAAAAGTGATAAGGTGCCAGCCAAACAGCTCCTAACTGCCATCTCACAGGCTGTGTTTGAAAAGTGACAGTTGGGAGCTGATTGGCTGGAACCTTATCACTTTTCACTCTGTCGCCTAACACTGCTTAGTAAATAGACCCCTTAGTCACTTTCACTATACTATCTAATATACTGGGGATAACTGGATATACACAGAAGATACCCATAGCAAACAATCATTTTCTAACTGTCATTTATCTAGTACAGCCTATAAAATGACAGTTAAGCTGGGTACACACATAACAATGTTAACAAGGTACCCAGCAATGCAATGCCTGATGGGCCGACACATCGGGCAGCTGGTACACATTACACGATCCGGCACCCCACCACCCAACAGAGGCGTAACTAGGGTCTTTGGCACCCAGGGCAAGATGAAAAATGGCTCCCCCAACTGTGTGTGTGCGCCAAAGCCATGTGCACCAAAAATGGGCACTGAAAAATGAGGGGATGTCAACATTTCCATTCCAGTTTGAATCCCAGTTATGACTGTATTTTAAATTAAGGAGAATGTGAAGTAGCTTGAAATAGTTAGAATTCACAGGTTCAATGTAGTAGCAAAAGGCTCCATTGGTAAGGTGACTGCCTGCAAAGTATGAGGTGCTAAGTTCGAAACCTAGGAACGGCTGTATTTTAAATTAAGGAGAATGTGAAGTATCTTCATATAGTTAAAAAACACAATCTTCCTTGTAATAGCAGATGGCTCCATTGGTAAGCTGTCTGACTACAAAGCATGGAGTAACAGGTTTGAATCCCAACTATGTATTTTGAAATGTAAATATGACTGAAGGGGAGGAGATGTAATCAGATACAGAGAGGAGATGCCTGGACTCACAGAGCAGGAAGCTACATCGCAGAGGGATGTTTCTTCTATAACGGCAACTTCCAGATACGCTACCCTGGCCGGGGGCACATGTCCCTAGTTAAGCTACTGCCACCCAATATGTTGTGCACTGACTCCAGTCACCAGTCTGGTGTCGTTCATCACATTGACAGACTGATGAGCATGTACTGCAGATCTGTCGATGCGATGAACGACCCTGCAGGCGCATGCAAGGGCTGAGTGGGTGGGAATACACCGATGTAGACGATTTGTTGGCCCGATCCCCCGGAAGCTTTAGAAGCTGATTGGTTGCTTTGGACAACTTCTCCACTGTATGTCTCTCTAAGGCTTGATACATCCATCAAATATAATGAAAGTGACTAATATTGGATAAAAATATATGTGTGTATACAGTATACAGATATATAAATTATTTAAATGAATTAAGTACAAATGAAAAGAAATTTAGAAAAAATAAATAAACAATAATGCATCCACATGTTTTCCATTTCCCCCATAGTCTGATGATGCTCTTTGGTCTCCGACTGATGTTGATGATATAATGATTATTGCAACCAATATATGCAGACAAGTGCTCTTTTTGCAAGTGTAATTACATTAAGACTATAGGCTAATGCTGGGTACACACTAAACGATATGTACCTAGCACGATCTTGTTCGCAACGGGACCCGGCAGGGGCCCTGGCATCAGTAAGTTCCTACACACTTGCAGATGTAGGGAGCGATAGCGGGGGCCATGCTTGGCCCCCGCTGACAAAATCGCCCACCGGACCTGCATGCAGGTCTGACAGGCGGTGTTGCTAACGACGCGGGGGAGTGCGCATCATCAGAGACATAGCCGGTACACATTGGTCAATGTGGACGATATGTCGTCCGATCTGCGGGATCGGATGACATATCGTCTAGTGTGTATCCTGCTTAATAGGATATAAATTGCACAAAAGAGATCTACTATATGTAAGATTTCGAGACATGCATAGTTCAAATTCACAGCCTATTTATATTCGGAAACGGCAACAAAAATTGGAAATACACTGATTACCTCTTTTCCTGACAGAGACTGTACATGTTTCTGTACACATGCTATATTTATCCTGAGCTGCAGCAATATGGAGGAGGGGTTGATGATAGATAGCGCTGAGGATTTAACACAATGAAAGTTGTTTACTATTGCTTTTGCACCAAGGACATGTGTCTAATTCTTTCAGGAGATCGTGGGTGGTGAGCGTGTTCATCATAGTACTAAAGAAATATTGCAGAAGAATATGCTTCTCCCTGATAATGCCATTACTATACCATGTTATTTATTGTTTCCTTCCTATTTGAGCGAGCAATTACAGTAACTGCTTCCAATAAATGGTCCAAACAGTGCCTCCAATTTTGGCAGAAAGAGTCATATGCTTGTAATGGATCTAACGCAGCGTATCAGGATGCATCTGACAGTCTGTATGCCAATGCTTCTTACATTTTTTTTTTTAATACAATTTCTTTAGTCATTTTAATGGTGGGGCACATACTTTCAAAAGCACATATCAAGGATGCATGTAACATTGCAAAAGTCTGGTACGTTAAAAAAAGAATTATTCTTTCCATCAACATAATATTGCCCCACTACAAAATCCCGACACCCGGCATACCAAACAAAGGTAAGCTGGGTGACTCAGAGGTTTAGCCATGGTGGGGGGGTTAGGGACCCTGGGGGATGACGACTTGGAGCTAGGCACCCCCCCCCCCGGGACGGTTAGGTTTGGGAAAGGGGGAGTTAGGGTTAGGCACCACTAAGGGGGATTAGGGTTAGGCACCCCCTCCTGGGAGGGCTAGGTTTAGGGTGCGGGGAGGGAGGGTTAGGATTAGGCCCTCTGAGGGGAGGTTAGGGTTAGGCACCACTAAGGGAGGGTTAGGGTAGGGAGAGAAGAGGGTTAGGGTACTTACCTGCTCCAGCCAGGATTTCGATCCGTCGGGCTGCCGCTGTCCATATTTGATCCGGCAGCTAAACAGCCACCGGCATTACATACCAATTCCCCCTCAAACAATCTATAGCATTATATACAATATTTTAAAGCTTTAAACATTACAAACATTGCAAATATTAAAAAGGGACATAAAAACACAGTGCAAATATATTATAAAATATATTTTTTCAACTTTCAACACCTGATATCATACAAAAGTGCAATCAAAGTATGTAAAAATAGCCACCTTTAAAGAGCCCTGACCCATAGCTGTCCTAGTCAGTCTGCTCTTTCCAAAATAGTACAGCGTAAACCCCAAGGATTCATATTTGTATTTATCATAGAAATGGGCCAGGCTACACTATAAAGCCGGCCATACACGGTGACAGGGGATCCGACGTCCGACATATCGGGAGGTCCACACACACTGTGCGATCAGGCGGCCAACCGCCCGATATGCCGGCTCCCCCCTCCCTCACCCGCATAGCAATGCATGGGATCGCACATCGCATCCCCTGATTGCCTGATCCTGCAGTAAGATCAGGGGATGCGAAGTACGACCCCATGGGAGCGCGCTTTGTACGATATCATAGCCATACACTGTGCGATATAGCAGCCTAATCGTACCAATCCATCGGATCGCCTGCTTTATTGCACCGTGTATGGGGCGCATAAGATTCACAACTCATCAAAGCCAGGCTTCATGCAAATTGATCATTTAGTTAGATAGGGATCGTGGCCCGCCTACATTATGTTAGCATTCCACACTCGACTGCACGCCTTCCCATTACTAAACCCCTCAATCATAGACTGTATATTACTTTCCCCCTTCACTGATGGCATCATATCCCCTGCCCTCTAATTCCCACCCATCCCTTAATACTTACACCAAAGCCATTAGTGACCGCTCTATATATATATATATATATCAGTGCCCCTCTCCCCCCCTTCCTCACTGATTGTCAGAGCCGTCCCCAGGTCTACTAGCACCATGTGCAAGAAATTTTGGGGCACCCCTCTCCTCCACCCAAATCCAGCTATTTTCATAATTAGTACTTTTATTAACCCCAAAAAAATTCCATATTGTCCACCACAGGAAAAAAAAACACACACAGGGCCTGATTCAGCATGGATAGCAATTGCAACCACATGCACCGCACTACACGTGCGCTGCGTTCATTCACGTACATAGGAATCCATTGCAGAGTGCGTGACAGGCCGTAAGCGTTTGGAGGTGGTGACGGGGTAGTGGGCGTACAAATGCAGGCATGCCTTTCCATTTGAATGCTTTTGCATAGATTAGCCACTGCAACGTCATACGCATCTTGAGTACTCACTGCATGCGATGAGACTTGCTATTTCTGAGACAGGTCAGAGCTTCTGTAATTGTGCGTGAGGGGCCGATGTTACCGAGGTGTACGCAGGACTGCGAGGTATTACAGTTGTGAGAAAGCAGTATTGGGTGTGTATGCTGGCTGAGCGGTGGCTGATGTTTCCGATGTGTACGCAGGACTTCGAGGTATTACATATGTGAAAAAGCAGTATTGGGAGTCTCTATGCTGGCTAAGTGGTTACAGACATTAGCATATTTACACAGCAGCACTGCGTGCAATTACAGAGCTGCGATCACAATTCGTACTGAATCAGGCCCATTGTCCGCCATAGGAAAAAAAAACACACACACATTGTCCGCCAAAGGAAAAATTAATTGTCCCCACAGGAAAAAAAAATTAAAATAAACATACATTAATTCATTACCCCACAGGAAAAAAAAACATACATACTTAATGCCCCCACAGAAAAAAAAAACATTAATTCTTTGTCCCCAACCCCTCCCAGAAAACTGAGTGACCTCACCTGCAGGGAAAGTTGCAGGAGGAGCTCCATAGTGACCCATAGGATCAGTGACTGGTCATCCGGTCCCTCACTTGCCTTCAGCTCACCGGCACGCAGCAGCAGCCTCATAATAAGTCACTTGCTGCATCTAAACTGTGTGCGCGGGCTGGACAGGGTGTGGCAGTGTGACCTATGACAACATGCCGCCGCCTATAGATCACGGATAGCCCGCATCTGATCTACACATTAGAGCCCAGGGCTGCCCAAGCCAGGATTTTGTATAATGGGAGACTCAGCCATGATGCCTGCAATGCGGTCGCTGATTCTGGAGGAAATGGAGGCCTGGGAGTAGCAGTCTTCTACCTGATATGTCCCGGCAGCCAGAGCCGGATTTGGACCTCATGGGGCCCTAGGCAAGATGCCAGTTTTGGGGCCCCCCTCCCCCAAGCAAACTATGGCACTATACTTTCATTCCAAATTCATGCTGCTGTACAGGACCCTGGTGCGCCAAGTCCTTAAATACACTTGATTTTTGCTAAGCTTTTCAGAGTTTGGCCCCACTGATTGCCCCCTCTATAGCTCTCACTGCCAGTCCATACCACACTGACTCACTGCCCTCTCACAGCGATCACTCATTCAGCACACTGACATTCACCCCAACTCACTTGTTTCCCCCATAGCACATTGACCCCCCCAATGCACACACTGACCCAGTTACTGCCCACCTCACAGCACCACATACTACCCTCTTCACTGCCCCTCACAGAACCACGTATTGCCCCCTCACAGAACCACATACTACCCCATTCACTTCCTGTCTCACAGCACAGAGCCCCTCTCCCCTCACAGCACAAAAGCCCTGTCACCTCAGAGCACAGAACCCACTCAGCACCCCTCTCCCTTCACAGCACCCCTCTCTACTTACAGCACAGACCCCTTTTACCTCTGAGCACCCCTCTCTACTCACAGCACAGACCGCTCTCCCCTCACAGCACAGACCGCTCTCCCCTCACAGCCCAGATCGCCCCTCTAAGCACAGATCCCCACTCTACCCTTCCAGCACAGACCCCCCCCCTCTGCCCTCACAGAAAAGACCCCCCTTTGCCCTCACAGCACGGACCCCTCCTCTGCCCTCACAGCACAGACCCCACTCCCATCTCCTCACAGCACCTTTCTCCCATCCCCCCACCAAACGTATCTGCCGGGAACACTTTTCTTTGTGCCGCGGACCTGCATGGCTCCTCGAGTGGCTCATCCTCTACCTCCCAGACAGTATAATTGTGATGTGACGTGATGACATCATGTCGTATAACTGAGCAGGGCCAACCCTCCTGAATACACAGGGAGAGGGGGTCCAAGTGAGTTACTCACCGGCGCTCTACACATAATGATAGAGCTGGGCCGGCCCAGGCCTGCAACCTTGCCTCCTCCTCCCCTGTGCTACTGCTATCAGACTCATAGCTGCATTAAGACTTTGGGGGGCCTGGGGCACTTAAGGCAGGGGGGGGCCCTAAAGTATAAAATGAAAATCATAGTGTCATCAATCACTAGAGAGAGAATTACCATATGGTACAATTATTTGGTGAATATTAATATTATATATAGCATATAGGTATCCTGTAGAAAGGAAGAGGTTGCACTCCACAAACTTTTAAAATAGTTTAAAAGTATTGATAGTTTAATAGTATTAATAGTTACCGATATTTCAAGACCTCTATGGGTCTTTTCCTCAGGGTACAGATTTACACTAATTTAAAAGTATGTGGAGTGATGCTTCTTTCTATCTACAGGATACCTATATGCTTCTACTAAAGTAGGAGGGCACCCCGGCATACTGTTTCTTTTCCAGAGTGCCAAACTTCACACATTGGCCGGGATGTACTAAATGGGAAAATGCGGTAATACCCCATAAACAGGGGTATTACCACATTTTCTTTATGTACTAAGCACCTTGTCCCAGAGGGTAACGCCACCATATGCTCTTCGGCACTAACACGGTGTAGTGGCTAAAGTTGCTCAGGTGGCCTCCTCTCAGACAGTATATGTATATGCATACTGTATATATAGTGGTGGTCAAAATTGCGGACACTTTTTGAACTTTGAATGTTTTTCAACTTCGAATGCTTATAAAAACTGTTACACTTCACGCAGTGCAATGATTCATATATCAAATGAAAGGAAATTTAATGCTGAATTCAACACAATAAACAGAGGTCAAATATTTGCATTACAAGGGAAGTTATGCAGTGAAATCAACACTTAGGGTGAAAATCCCTGTGTACTTATGATGTTACTGTCCTATCAGTATTTCATTGGGTATCCTTTATTTTTCAAGACAGCAGTGCCGCACCATATATTTATATATATATATATATATATATATATATATTTTATATATATATATATATATATATATATATATATATATATAGATGGACTGGCACTCCAAATAACTAAATATGGCTTCAGCCGGTGCCTTCACAGTAAGACAATGACAGCAGACAAAAGGTGCGGCACTCGTGGCTTTAAAAATGACAAACAGCGGTGTTCGTATATCCACGTTTCAGTTTCATTCAGGAAACTTTTTTCAAGACAATACAAAATACAAAAGAACATACCTTTTATACACCACGAGTGAAGCCATTCCCCCGGAGCTGGGACTGCACACCCCCAAGGCGGCGCTGAAGGATGACGTCATCACTCTACCCGCGTGAGGTCCTTCTTGTACTGAACCACCTGCATTTTCAGTTTTTCCATCCAGTTAAATGTTCGTGCATCACTTGCCAGTATATGATTGCTGGGGATTCTTTTGCCCATCCACATACTGGAAAAAAGATCCCCATCAAATACCTTTTAAGTTGCAATTCAAGCTTTGTGGGGTATCAAATTATCTGTCCCTGCGGACTTGCCTATATAGGCAAGACCGAAAGAAAATTTAAAGAACGCATGGCGGCACATCGCTCTTCTATCCGCCAGGCTATAGAATCAGGGACTAGTGAACAACCGGTAGCACGGCACTTTGCTTTGTTTAAACATCCATTAGCCAGCACACGCTACCGCATGATTGATCATATCCCACTCTCTTTGCGAGGAGGTAACAGAGGATTAAAAACTGTTACAATGTGAGGCTCGCTGGATTTCTAGATTAAATGTGATTCATCCAAAAGGTCTTAATGAAAGCATTTCATATAGTAGCTTCATTTAAAAAATTTAAGTAAGATCTATAGGGGGTTCCTTTCCCGGGTTCATTAATATTCTGACATATGGTTCTAAGCTTTGGGTGTATATACAAAAATATATCTGTAAAGAGATCGATTATGTTGTATTAGTGCAGGCAGTAAAACTTTTGCCTACACTTTCATTCCTTAATAGGGTTGTGATGTAATATATACAGCTTAACACTTTAGTATGCATTTGTTACAGCATTATTGTTTTAATTCTAGGAGTTGTTGTTGGTTGCTATGGTGATGGTATTCACTGGATTAAACGTCCTTGTTCACGCGGGTAGCATGATGACGTCATCCTTCAGCGCCGCTGGGCGGGTGTGCAGTCCCAGCTCCGGGGGAATGGCTTCACTCGTGGTGTATAAAAGGTATGTTCTTTTGTATTTTGTATTGTCTTGAAAAAAGTTTCCTGAATGAAACTGAAACGTTGATATACGAACACCGCTGTTTGTCATTTTTAAAGCCACGAGTGCCGCACCTTTTGTCTGCTATATATATATATATATATATATATATATATATATATATATATATATTTATATATACATGTTGCCTTGACAAAAGGATCGGAGTGTCCTGAAACGTTGGCTAGATGGATTCATAGTATTGTTTTGCTAAAGACTCAATGTCGCCGTTATTTTCACCTGTGTGTATATTAATATATATATATATATAGACATATATACATATATATATATATATATATATATATATACATATATATATATATATATATACATACGCACATTATATATATATATATATATATACACACACAGTATGTATATATATATATATATGCACAAGTATGTGTGTGTGTGTGTGTGTGTGTGCATATATATATATATATATATATATATATATATACACACACATATATAAAATACATACAAAGAGTACGTACATATATATACACACACATATGTATATATATATATATATATATATACATATATATTATATGCATACACATGTACGTACATATATATATACATATATATTATATGCATACATATGTACATATATATATATATATATATGTGTGTGGGTGTGTATATATATATATATATATATATGTCCAAATCAGCGACACTCGTGACGACTTGATAAATGACACAAACCCTGTTGTATTGTCAATGTTTCAGGGTCTTTAATGGCCCTTTCGTCAGGATATTAAGAATACATACAAAACGTCCTACCTTAAATGTGCAAACCCACGAGTGAGCAGACGCCGGGAGCCCGTCGCAGACGCGGCTAACCTCTGACGTCATCCACAACATGTGACCACCCATCACCATAGTGATAGTACAAACATACAAACGGAAGCCTGGAAGGTACAAACGAGTATAGTAAATACAATATTACAGCTAACAGTATATAATGATTATCTCTCTGATGCCCATTAATGCTGCATATTTAGCCAAATAGACAAATCTACACAATTCCTAAACATTGGAAAGCTAATTCATAAATATAGAGTAATACAAAAAAAATTTTTCAATAGTTATGTATAACATTCAAAATTGGATTGAAAGTAATAAGATATTTAACAAGTCACAAGTTAATTTGTTATCAGACAAAAAACCTACTATTACTTGTTATAAGTCACAGATAGCATTGTAAACCCAGCTGTTCATTCAAGCCTTTTGGGGATAAAGGCCCTCATTCAGAGCCGTAAGCTCTGAGCAGAGCGCACGTCTGAATGAGGGCCGGCCTCCATGAAAATGGAGCGTCCTCCTGGACGCTCGTATAGCTGTGGGTGACCACCCACAGGCTATACGAGCGTGCAGTTTGATGTCCGCGATGGTCTTGACCATCGCGACCATCGAAACTGCGAGCCGGAGCCTGCGGTTGAGATTTTCAACCGCAAGCTCCGGAGTGATTTTGGCTCTATCAGAGCCAAAATCACTCCCACTGACATCACTAGTGATGTCAGTGGGCCGGCTTCTGACGGGAGGCGTTCCCATGGGAACGCCCCCCGTCAGGGAGGCACGCCTACCAAAGGGGGCGTGCTGTCAATCAACATCGACAGCACGCCCCCTTTGATCAGACACAACGAGCGAAGGACTTTCCTTTGCTCGACGCGTCTGGCGCATGCGCACGACGGAGCTCCCTCCGTCGTGCGCATGCTCAGTCCAGAACATAGACCCACTTGCGAGCGGACAGCCGCTCGTGAGTGGGTCTGAATCAGGCCCAAAGTGTCAAGTCTAAATATCCATTTAGACTCCAGTTTTAACAATTGTTTAGATCGATCTCCCCCTCTTGACATACGCGGCACATGGTCAATAATTCTATATCTTATAGATGCCAAATTGTGTTTGGCATCCAAAAAATGCTTGGCCACCGGTTGTTCACTGTGACCCCTCTCCAGGGCTAATCGGATGGCACTCCTGTGCAGTGCCATCCGCTCCTTAAACATTCTGTCGGTCTTGCCGACATAGTTTTTACTTCAAGGACGTGTAATGATATAGATGACGTATTTAGTTGTACATGTTAGAAAATGCCTAATGGAATATACTTTGCCTGTTAGAGGATGATTAAAGGTTGTACCACTGTTCATGTACCTGCATGTAATGCAACTGGCACACTTAAAGCAGCCCTGTTTTTTTATACCCAAAAAGTTGCCTGAAACACTTTGTATTACAGCTGTGACATCTGTTTTCACCAGCATATCCTTTAAGTTTTTACCTCTACTGTAACACGGCATGATTCTCTTATTGTTTAAGCTCGTGAGATTTTTATCACTCGCAATGATGGGCCAGAATCATGTAGTCTGTTTTTTGATGTTTATACTCTCAGGGTTAAAATGATTAACCCAAGTGATCCTGTCCTCATGTTTTATATTTATTCTCATATTGGGTTTAAGAAGCTGCTCGCGTGTCAACCTTAAAGCCTTTTCTTTCTGCTTCATAAGATCATTTAATTTATATCCCCTTTGTACAAACTTCCACAACATCACATCAAGTTGGGCTTCTACTTCATCCCTATTATTACTGATGATCCTACAAGCTCGTAGGAACTGGGAGTAGGGAAGCCCCTGTTTAAGACCATAAGGATGGAAACTTTTAAAATGCAAGTAATTATTTCTATCCGTTTGTTTAGTAAATAAACTGGTCTTAATTGTAGTGCCAAATCTCTGAATAGTGACATCTAGGTAATTAATTGAGTGTGTATGATACTCATAAGTGAACTTGATTGGATGATCACAATTATTATGTTCACTTATCACACTACAAAATTTTTCAAGTGGACCATTCCAAAAAATCAAGAGGTCTTCTATATAATGTAGGTATAGAAATATATGTTGACTGACATCTTGATTATCAAAAAACAAATCCTTCTCTACTGTAAACATGTAGCAATTTGCAAAGGCAGGTGCTACTGATGAACCCATTACACACCCTGCCAATTGGAGGTAATAACTCCCGTCAAAATAAAAATAATTCCGCGTGAGAGTTAATTCCAGTAGATTAATGATCGATTACATTTTTTGTATTACTCTATTTATGAATTAGCTTTCCAATGTTTAGGAATTGTGTAGATTTGTCTATGTGGCTAAATATGCAGCATTAATGGGCATCAGAGAGATAATCATTATATACTGTTAGCTGTAATATTGTATTTACTATACTCGTTTGTACCTTCCAGGCTTCCGTTTGTATGTTTGTACTATCACTATGGTGATGGGTGGTCACATGTTGTGGATGACGTCAGAGGTTAGCCGCGTCTGCGACGGGCTCCCGGCCATCACCCACCTGCTCCTGCTATAGTCTATGAGGGAGGGGGGCCATGGAGGGGAGGGGGTTCTTGTGCTGTGTGAATGTACAATCAATTAATAAGTGTGTGTAAGTGTGTGTCTGTCAGTAAGTGGTGTCATTGTCAATAAGTGGTGTCAGTAAGTTGTGTCATTGTCAGTAAGTGTGTGTCAGTCAGTGGTGTCAGTAAGTGGTGTCATTGTCAGTGTGTGTCATTGTCAGTAAGTGGTGTCATTGTCAGTAAGTGTGTGTCAGTAAGTGGTGTCATTGTCAGTAATTGGTGTCAGTGTCATTGAATGTATGTGTCAGTAAGTTGTGTCAGTAAGTGTATGTGCCAGTAAGGGTTATCAGTCAGGAAGTGGTGTCTGTAACAGTAAGTGGTATCTGTGTGTCACTGCCGAAAGCCCACTCTGCCACTGGTCAGACAATCAGACTTAATTTCTGATTGTCTGACCAGTGACAGAGTAGCAGTGACTCTGACTGGGGCGGGACGGGGAAGAAGAGCCTGAGCAGCCAGTCAGACTTATAGCAGAGCCGAAACTAGAATTTTTGGTGCCCTGTGCCAGAAAGAGCATTGCCCCCCCCCCCCCCCCCCCATTTTTCAAATAGGGACATAACGCACCCAAAAAAGGGAATGGCCTCATGGGGAAGGGCCAGGGAAGACATAGGGGAGGCCAGGAGATGCCGGGGATCAAATAAGAGGAAGCTACAAGTGAGAATGATAAACTATAAATTGACAGGAATTTTTTCCTGTGAATGGGTGGGTAGGGGCCCCAGTGCATTGCTTTGCCCAGGGCCCACACTGCTGTTAAGACAGCCCTCCTCCCGGCGTCTGCTCACTCGTGGGTTTGCACATTTAAGGTAGGACGTTTTGTATGTATTCTAAATATCCTGACGAAAGGGCCATTAAAGACCCTGAAACGTTGACAATACAACGGGGTTTGTGTCATTTATCAAGTCATCACGAGTGCCGCTGATTTGGACATATATTTGTTCCTCACCTGAATAGGCGAGGTAATACAGAGGGCACCGGGCGCAAGATATTTTTCAAGCAGTGGAGGAGTGCCGGCTATTTTCTGTATATGTATGTATATATATATATATATATATATATATATATATATATATTGTCACGGCTCAGGTAATTGGGATTGGTGAACCTGAACTGGGTTGATGAACAGAGACACCTGGACCAGTGGGTAGTTGGAATTTAGATGGTGTAATGTAATTCTTGGTCATACAGCTGAATGAGGACTTTAATATGAGATGTAGAATAATGTCCTCTATGCAGAGATGCGCAACAAAAGATACTGAATAAAACTATAACACAAAAGTCTCTGGAGTACACGAAGTAACGTGTCGACAAGAACTGTAGACTTTGAACTTTAGAATTAGACGAGGAATATTGAAGCTTGAAATAGAGTCCGGGCTGAGGTTTGCTGAATAAGAATTGGATACTCGAATGTGACTCCGGGATGGAGTATGCTGGATTGGGTGAGCACTTTGAATATGACTCCAGGATGGAGTGTGCTGGATTGGATGAGCACTTTGAATAGGACTCCGGGATGGAGTGCGCTGGATTGGGTGAGCACTTTGAATAGGACTCCGGGATGGAGTGTGCTGGATTGGATGAGCACTTTGAATTGGACTCCGGGATGGAGTGTGCTGGATTGGGTGAGCACTTTGAATAGGACTCCGGGATGGAGTGTGCTGGATTGGGTGAGCACTTTGAATAGGACTCCGGGATGGAGTGTGCTGGATTGGGTGAACACTTTGAATAGGACTCCGGGATGGAGTGTGCTGGATTGGGTAAGCACTTTGAATAGGACTCTGGGATGGAGTGTGCTGGATTGGGTGAGCACTTGAATAGGACTCCGGGATGGAATGTGCTGGACTGGAAGCAGGAGAACTCCCGACTGTAGTATACAGGAACTTGAGGCAGGCAAACTGGAAAGGAAACCAGCGGAGCTCAGGAACATAGGTCTTGCTGTAGCAAAGAGCACTATTGTACTGGCAATGAAACAAAGTCAGGGAAGGGCTTTTATACTCCTGGTCAGATGCTGATTGGCTGGAGCAACTGGAGAGTGCTGCTGACTGGATGGATCTGGACCACCTGACTTGATCCAAGATGGCCACGGCCATGATCCGGAGGTCTGACACACTGAAGTGCAGGAAGTGCATGGAAGTGTAGCTGGGACACCTAGGCAACAGCGGGGATGCAGGAAACCACCTTCAGGCATAGGCCCCACTCTGGATTCCACTGACAGGAGCGGCCGGCGACTCAGCAAGGTGCGATGACATAAGCACCAGGGATCTCAGCCGTAAGTCTCTAGCACGGTTTGTGACAGTACCCCCCCTTTTAAAAGTGGACTCCGGACACTTCCTAGGCTTGTGAGGAAACTTGACGTGGAAGGCTTTCAGAAGAGCAGGGGCATGGACGTCAGTAGCGAAAATCCAAGTTCTTTCTTCTAGGCCATAGCCCTTCCAGTCAATGAGGTATCAAAGTCGTCCATAGCGGCAGCGGGAATCCAGAATCTTTTGGTTCTCGAATTCCTGTCCACGCTGAGTGTGGATACTAGGTGTCTTAGGGAGAGCTCTTTGAATTGTATTCAAAACTAAAGGTTTCAGGAGAGACGTGTGGAACGAATTAGGGATTCGTAAGACAGGAGGTAACTTCAACTTAACAGCCACTGGGTTGATAACCTTTTTCACTGAAAATGGACCGATGAATTGAGGAGCGAACTTCATAGATGGGATGCAAAGTCTAAGATTTCGGGTAGACAACCATACTCTGTCCCCAGGTTGGAACTTTGGGGTGGCTCGTCTCTTACGGTCAGCAAACTTTTTGTAGCATATGGAGGCCTTCAACAATGAAGAATGGACCTTGTCCCAGATGGCCGTCAGATGCTGGATGGTATCTTTAACAGCTGGTACATCAATAGACGGAACCAGTGGGAACTCAGGTAGGCGAGGATGTTGACCATACACAGTATAAAAGGGTGTGTGCTCAGTGAAAGAGTGATAGCGATCATTATGAGCAAACTCAGCCCAAGGAAGTAGTTCCAACCAATCATCTTGTGAAGATGAAATGAAGAGACGCAGTAACTGTTCAAGGTCTTGGTTCACCCTCTCTGTCTGCCCATTGGTCTGAGGGTGATAGGCCATAGAGTATTTAAGTTTCACTTGCAGGGCTGAACAAAGGGACCTCCAAAACTTGGCCATGAACTGGACTCCTCTGTTGGAGATAATATCTTGAGGCAGACCGTGCAAATGGAAAATTTCCTTAATGAAGAGCTGTGCAAGCTGAGATGCTGAAGGTAAACCTGTTAGAAGCACGAAATGAGACATCTTAGAGAATCTGTCGACAATTACCCATATGGTATTGTGGCCTTGTGATGGGGGCAAGTCCGTAATAAAGTCCATGGATAAATGGGACCAGGGCTGTCGAGGAACAGTCAATGGATGTAATAGACCAGCAGATGTTCTTCTAGAGATTTTATGTTGAGCACATTTGATGCAGGAAGCAACAAAATCTTTGACATCAGTCTTCAACGTAGGCCACCAATATGAGCGCTGAATGAATTTCACAGTCTTCTCTACACCAGTATGTCCAGAAAATCGGGAAGCATGAGCCCAATGCAACAGCTTTGTACGAAGATCCGGGGCCACAAAGGTCTTCCCCTGAGGAGGATCTGACGGGAGTCTGGTAGAGGCAAAGGATGTGGGCTACAGAATTGGAGGAGGAGGTTCTTGTATATTTTTCTGTTCAGAATCCAAGGAGCGAGATAAGGCATCAGCCTTAGTATTCTGAGGACCAGGACGGTAGGAAAGTTTAAAATCGAATTGTGAGAAAAACAGCGCCCATCTGGCCTGTCTGGAATCAGGCTGTTTGTAGGTAAAGCAGATTTTTATGGTCAGTGAAGTCTGAAATAGGGTACGAGGTTCCTTCAAGCAAATAACGCCATTCCTCTAGCGCCAGCTTAATCGCCAGGAGTTCTTGGTCTCCAATGGGATAATTCCTCTCGGCAGGTAGGAATCTTCAAGAGAAGAAGCAGCAGGGGTGTAACTTGCCATCATCGTTGTGAGAGAACAACTCCCACCCCTTCCATAGAGGCATCTACTTCAAGGATGAAGTGACGGATCACGTCAGGCTGTTTCAAAACTGGTGCAGAGATGAAAGCTTGTTTCAGCTGGTGGAAAGTTGAAATAGTCTCAGGAGACCATACACCGGGGTTAGCACCTTTTCGAGTGAGAACGGTAATAGGAGCAACCAACGAGGAGAACCTCTTGATGAACTTGTGGTAGTAGTTGGCGAATCCTAAGAACCGCAGAATGGATTTCAAGGTGGTAGGCAAAGACCAGTCGAGAACGGCTTGCAACTTCTGTGGATCCATTTGTAGACCAGTTCCGGAGATAATATATCCTAGGAAGGGAATGGTTGAGGTCTCGAAGGTGCATTTCTCAAACAACAGAAAAGCAAGTTTTTCCTTAAGCAAAGCAAAACTTCCTTGACTTGGGATCGATGCGTCTGAAGGTCATGGGAGATTAAAATATCATCCAAGTAAACTACGACTGACTTGTATAAAAGGTCTCGGAAGATCTCATTAACGAAATGTTGGAACACTGCCGGGGCATTGCTAAGGCCGAAGGGCATCACTAGATATTCATAGTGCCCATCCCTGGTATTGAATGCAGTCTTTCATTCATCTCCTTCACGTATACGGATAGGGATCAGATTATACGCACTTATACTTATACTTAAGTCAAGTTTGGTAAACACAGAAGCACCTTTCACTTATCGAACAGTTCTGTAATGAGTGGAAGTGGATAACGATTCTTGATGGTAATGTCATTGAGTCCACGATAGTCGATGCAGGGACGAAGGCCACCGTCTTTTTTACGGAAAATAAACCTTCTCCAGCGGGCGAGCTGGAGGGCCAAATAAACCCTTTCTACAAGTTTTCTGCTATATACTCGGACATAGCTTGGGTCTCTGGCAACGAGAGGGGATAGACTCATCCACGTGGCGGAGTTTTCCCTGGCACCAAGTCAATAGGACAGTCCCATTCACGATGTGGAGGGAGAGTGTCAGCTCCTTGTTTACTGATGACGTCACAGAAGTCCTGATAGGTCTCAGGAAGACCTTCTAGAGATTTCACACAGGAGTTTCGTATAGGAACAATTTGAGGAAGACAGTTCTGAAAACAAAATGGACTCCAGGAGACAATTTGCAAGGACATCCAATCGATACGAGGATTATGTCTTTGAAGCCATGGGAGGCCCAGAATCATTTCATGAGAGGCTTTAGGAATGACAAGGAAGCGCCCCAACTTTGAGCTTCAAAGGTTGGGTGCGATGAGTAATTCTCCCACCGATGATTCGACTATCATCTATAGCAGTTAAAGACACTGGTTGTGGTAGCCACTCGGTGGATATGCGATGTCTGTGAACGAAATCCGAAGTGAGGAAATTCCCGGCAGCTCCTGAGTCAAGCAAAGCGAGAACAGTTAGGTAGACTTGGTTCACTTCCAACAAGGCAATGAGAGTAGGATCAGTTTCCTTGTGTGATTCCATAGATACTCCTAACCTAACCCCTAGGTTAGGAGGGAGCATTTCCTGGATGGGAAGGACAAGAATTGAGGTAGTGGTGCGAAGAAACACAGTGCAGGCAAAGATTTTCTAGGCGTCTCCTTTGACGTTCTTCAACAGAGATTCGGGAACAATTCACTTGCATAGGTTCATCAGGAGGAGTAGAGGGCGAAGCAACTCAAGGAGCAGAACGACTTTTAGGGCGGTCAAACCGACTTCTTTCCATGGCTCGCTCTCTGTGACGCAGGTCGACTTAATTACATAAAGAAATCAAGGCGTCCAATGATAAAGGCAGCTCACGGGAAGCTAGGTCATCCTTTATTCTCTCTGACAACCCGTTCCAAAAGGCTGCAAGTAAGGCTTCCTCTTTCCAGGTCAGCTCTGAGGCTATGGTGCGAAGCTGAATCACATATTGCTGACAGTCCTGCTTCCTTGACGGAGGCGTAACACATCATTTGAGGCTGAGGTCGTTCTACCTGGTTCGTCAAAGATTCTCCGGAAGGTGGTTACGAACTCGGTATAGTTGGAAAGAATTGGGTCAGCTTTCTCCCAGAAAGGAGAGACCCAGTCCAAGGCTTGACCGGTCAGTAGTGATATGACGTATGCTACTCGAGTTCTGGAAGTAGGGAAGCTTGCTGCCTGTAACTCAAAATGAATCTCGCATTGATTTAAAAATCCACGACAGAGCTTTGGATTCCCATTGAATTTATTGGGAAGAGGTAGCTGAAGATGAGGCACTGGAGCAGAGGCCACTGCGGGAGTGGTTACAGAAGTAGGATTACTTGACTGGAGATCCGCTCTAGATATTCCTGAGAGGAGAGCTTGCACATTATCCAGACGAGTAGATATATATCCTGAACATATTGCATCAACTGTACTTGAGCCGACTCCTGTCTACCCGGGCGATTCAGTAGATCCTGGACAGATCCAGGCCCAGGGCTCTGTGTACCAGACGGATCCATGTGACCAATACAAACTGTCACTGCTTGGGTAATTGGGATTGGTGAACCTGAACTGGGTTGATGAACAGAGACACCTGGACCAGTGGGTAGTTGGAATTTAGATGGTTTAACGTAATTCTTGGTCATACAGCTGAATGAGGACTTTAATATGAGATGTAGAATAATGTCCTCTATGCAGAGATGCGCAACAGAAGATACTGAATAAAACTATAACACAACAGTCTCTGGAGTACACGAAGTAACGTGTCGGCAAGAACTGTAGACTTGGAATTGTAGAATTAGACGAGGAATATTGAAGCTTGAACTAGAGGGCCTGATTCAGAGCTGGACGCTATTTGCACTCGCTCGTTCAGAAAAAGGGGCCGGCTATTTCAATTGAGCGCTCGCTCTTTGCAGTCTGTTGATGCCTCTATGTCTGAGCGAGCGAACAAAATATGCGCTCGCTATTTTGTAAAGACGCCCCCTGGCCGCTCGCATCCGACGTCATCTCCGCTATTTATTAGATTAATCGAGTACATCGAAAGGCATCTGAACTGCTCGCAGTGCTTGTGGTTGGATTTTCCTACCACAATCATGCGAACAGTTCAGGCTAAGAAACAACCAAGTGACGTGGTCGATGACGCTGCTTTGTTAATTATGCACACCCTTAAAACGCCCGTTTTGACCGTTTGGCACGCCTGCGTTCGGATCTCCACTCCCCGTTTTCAAGCACCTTCCCCTGTTACCACCCACAAACGCCTCATCCTGCCACTCAAATTAGCAGGCACTCGCTATTTTGCGAGCGCTCGATTTCCGACCGCAATGACTGGTTGGCGCATGCGCATTACGACCCATACGCATGCGCAGATGTGTGAACATCGCTCGGAGCGAACGAGCGGCCGCTTACGAGCGGCTCTGAATCAGGCCCAGAGACCGGGCTAAGGTTTGCTGAATGAGAATTGGACATGATCCGGAGATCTGACACACTGAAGTGCAGGAAGTGCATGGAAGTGTAGCTGGGGCACCTAGGCAACAGCGGGGATGCAGGAAACCACCTTCAGGCATAGGCCCCACTCTGGATTCCACTGACAGGAGTGGCCAGCGACTCAGCAAGGTGCGATGACATAAGCACCAGGGATCTCAGCCGGAGGTCTGTATATATACTGTATATATATATATATATATATATATATATATATGTATTTATATATACACACATACAATGCTATAGGACCCTGTGTCTTTAATTACAGTAATGACATTTTATTTGGTGACAAAAAAATATAAGCTCTTCAATACTGTCTTAATTTTATGATGTTAAGATGCTGACAGACTGTGTGACACACTGGCTCAGCCACATCCATCCTCACCTGCATCGCGGCATGTTCCAGCTTCCACCTTCTTTTCTGTGGCTGTGTACCCAGCGCCCGCCCCACCTTTCAATGTCACGCCCTCTTCTTCCCTGTAGCCTGCGCGCCAACCAGTCACTGGGAGCCGCAGGCTGCTACTCTGCATTTGATTGGTCCACCGCCGGCCCTGCAATTCAGCACTGTTCTGCGGCGCCGGCGGAGACTGTGTGAATGCTACTGGAGTGGCTGCAGATATCGGGATCGGATCCGATCTGTGGCGGTGGGGGGGGCCCGGGATGACTTGCCTCCAATGACCCTTTAATCCAGCCATGATCTGACTGCTTCCTCCCCGGGCCACGGCTGGTGTGCTCAAAACTCAGAGCAGCACTGCAGGTTCTCTCCAGGTAGCGGTAAATCTGGCCCTGCCGGCGGCCGCATACCGCACCTGTTCGACCGCTGCACAAGAACTGCTCTCAAGCTGGCCATGCTGATTGTAGCAGGCAGTGGCACCCACCCCTTAATACGTATTGTTACACTCAGGGCCATTAGTGATGACTTTACTGTAAATATCAGTGTGTGTGTCCCTCACAGTTTATAGCACGCAATGGTCACTAATGGCCCCTGGGTGTAAAAATAAGTATTAAGGGATGGTTACCACTGCCTGCCACCTCCCCCCATATATGAGCAGGCCCCCATCTTCTATGCAATCAGTGCCGCCCAGCCAGGGCTGGATTAGGCTTGCGGAGGCCCCGGTGCAACTAAATTCTGGGAACCCCTACCAATAAAATTTCCACGGCCCCCCTCAGACACTTCTCTGCCCCTTACCTAGGGAGAGAGAGGGAAAAGGGAGGAAGAGAGGGGGGAAAAGGTAAAAGAGAGAGAGGGGGAGAGAGACAAAGAGAGGAGCTAGAAAGAGAGACAGCAGGAGGGAGACTGAGAGGGAAACTGTGAGCACACACACTACCTGCTTGGCTTGCTTGCTTCATCATGTTCCTGACAGGGGCGGGCATGTCACGGCATTAGGCCCCGCCCCCTACCTGTACATCCGCGAATCGCGGCAATATCAGCTCAGTGGGCGGGGCTTAGGTTGTCCAGAAGTCATTCACCTTGTTGCTTATCCTCCGCTGGTCCCGGCTCCTCTCTCCATGCATATGACGTCATACGCGTGTGCGTTATGAGGTCATGTGCACAACAAAGCACAGAGACTAACTTGCACCCCAGAGTCGGCACCAAGCAGGCTGTCAGCGCAGCAGCCGAAGTCTCTCTAGCAGCCAGCGCGACACACCTGTTCACACTTTCGGCCAGAAATGCCCTGCATACAGCCCTGGCCACGGGCCCCCTGTTACCCGCCGGGCCCTAGGCAGGTGCCTATATTGCCTAGCGGGAAATCCACCTCTGATCGCAATGCAAACTCAGCACTACATGAGGACTCCCACTTTACATTGCACACGTCCGTAATACTTAGCAGAATAGCAAAACCATTGGTACAATCGAGTACCATCGCAGCCTCATGCACACTTGCACAATCTCTGACCTTACTCAGGAATTGCTAACAACCACGTACGCTATGAGAGCTCACGCTGCATATGGGATCGCAGTGGATAGTTTATACACGCCCCTGCAGCAGCATGCAAATGCACTGGCATGCCTGCGTTCAGCCAACCCCCCGTCGCCACCCACAAACGGCGCTTCCTCTCAATCACTCTGCGATGGGTCTGCATAGCCGCTACGATCGCAGTTCCCATTGCAATGGCTATTTCACGCAAACTGTGATGCATACACATGCGCAGTGCGCAACAATCGGCCGATTGTGTGCGTATTTGCAACTGAGTTCCTTGCTGAATCAGGCCCTAAGTTGGGGCTACTGTCTCGCGTGTTCAGATGTAATCACAAAATTCACAGTTTCTCTATTTGCACAAATGCCCCTACTTATCTGCCAATGTCAGTACAAGTTTTTTATTGTGACTTCCAAGTTTTATGTTGCCACTGGAAAATCAACTCAAGCATTATTTTGTATTTAAACCTGAAAATAAGCTTGCTGGAGAGAGTGGAACATCACATCAAAGTGCAAAACAGGTCTTACAGTTTAGGACCACCACCTTCATTATTTGAAACTTCTCAATTTTCTCCAAAAATACTTCTCAGAGTAGTTTTTGTCTTACGGCTCATAGACACAAATGTTGAAAACAACATAATTAAAGCATGGACAAAACTTTGTAATTTGCCTGTGCTTCAACCATGCTTTCTCTGCAGCATAGTGTGCGAGAGGGGATCCAAAATTTGTTGTCCTGACCATGAATAACAAAGAAATTTAAGATAAAATGGGATTTATTTTTGACATAGTCTAAAATTAATTACAATACACTACTCCCATTGATGCTCCAACCTCTTGATTTAAGTCAGGAAAAAGTCCAGTATTTGGTCCTCAAACCAGTGCTGTACAGCAGTCATGACATTGTCATCAGATGCAAAAGTCTTTCCACTAATGTGTTTTTTGAGCTTTGGAAAGAGGAAAAATCACTAGGGGCCAGGTCTGGTGAATAGGGGGGGTAGTCAATCAATTAGTAACCCTGCAGTGTCAATTGCAGCCATTGCAACATGACTCTTGTGAGCTGGCGCATTGTCTTGGTGGAACAGGACCCCACATTGCAGTTTCCCTCACCTCTTCACCTTGATTGCCTCGCAAACGTTTAGGATCAGATTCATATGTAGAAGTTACCAGTTATCATGGCTCCATGATCTAAATAATCAACAAATACAATTCCATCTGCTGCCCAAAAAACTAGGACTTGATTATGCCAGCTCACAGCTGAACCCAACATTTCTTTGGTGGAGGTGAGGTTGAGTGTTTTCACTGCATGGTCTGTCTTTACGACTCTGGATCGAAATGGTGATTCCACGTCTCGTCCATTGTCAAGAATGGTTCCAAAAACTTGGTTGGTTTTGCACGATAGGTGGCCAAAAGAACCTTTTCTAAATGTCGAATGGTTAGTCGATAGTCAGCCATGACAAGGTCATGGATTTTGTTGACATTTTCCGGAGTGCTCACTTCCACAGGCCTTCCATTTCTGGCACATTCTTCGCATGACTGTCTTCCACATTTGAATTCATGGCACCACTTTTTCACTGCACTATATTATGGAGCAGACTCCCCTAATGTGTTTTGCAATACAGTGTGAATTTAAGTAGGCGTCATCTTCTTCATTTGCAGATATTTAATGATGGCTCGAATTTCAGTAATCTCCATTTTTCAGTAATCTCCATTTTTCAACGTTTAGGGATATTGGCCCTCATTCAGAGCCGCTCGTTAGCGGCAGTACGCTCGTTCCGAGCGATGTTTGCACATCTGCGCATGCGTACGCTTTTTAGTACGCATGCGCGAACCAGTCAGTGCGGCCGAAAATCCTTTGTACGCTATATAGCGAGTGCCTGCTATTTTGAGTGACAGAATGAGGCGTATGTGGGTGGTAACAGGGGAAGGTGCTTGAAAATGGGGAGTGGAGATCCGAACGCAGGCGTGCTTAAAGGTCAAAGCGGGCGTTTTATGGGTGTGTATATTTAAAACAGCAGCGTCATTGACCACGTCACTGGGTTATTTTATAGCCAGAACTGCACGCAAATTTGTGGTAGCAAACACCAACCACAAGAATAGCGAGCAGTTCATACGCTGGTCGATGTACTCGATTAATCTAATAAATAGCGGACATGACGTAGGATGCGTGCGGCCAGGGGGCGTTTTTAACAAATAAACGAGCGTATGTTTTGCTCGTTCGTTCAGACTTAGAGGTGTGAACAGACTGCAATGTGCGTACGGATCATTTGAATAGCCACCCCTTGTTTTTAAACGAACGACCGCAAATAGCGTCCGGCTCTGAATGAGGGCCATTGTTCCATTTATTATCTGCAAAAATAAAAAAATTGTGCTGTCATTTTCCACAGTGTTTTACTAAGACCTCTAGTACATACATATAGAAAGTCAATATGGGACGACATCTACTCCTCCGTGGCAGTGCTGTGTCATACACCTCCTGCGGTATTTGCATAATAGAAAGGACGGAATTGCAAAACTGCCTGCGTGCAGCTTTGTATATGCGATCCTTGCTGAATCACCCCCTTTATGTACTTTATTACTTTTGTACACTAGTAGGCGTTTTCTAACTTCATTTAATCATTCATTTTTTTATGTGTTTTAACCAACACATGTTGTATTGAAGGAAGCTGCCACTCATTTATATCTATGAGGAGTGTTTCTTATATATGTTTTATACATATGGTTGATTTTCATTATTCACTATTGTGCACTTTACCTTTATACGTGTGTGTATATATACTGTATATTGGGTATACTTTTACTAGAGCGCCTTTTTCTCTCGCACTTTATATATAAATGTTAATCCACTTTGTTAGATGTATGAATATTTATCTCCCTTATTATTATTTACAATTATTTATATAGCGCACACATATTAGAAACATAGAATTTGATGGCAGATAAGAACCACTTGGCCCATCTAGTCTGCCCCTTTTCATGTATCCTTTTGGCAACTTCAACCCTATTTGCTCCATACGTCTCTCTTAAGGATATCGAATCGAACCCACAACCTCAGTGCTGTGAGACAGTAACGCTAACCATTACACCGTCTGTGCTGCCCTCGTGTTTTATATATAAGTATATGTAGGTATATGTACACGTATACACACACACACATATATATATATATAAAATACAATAAATGACAAAGGCGCCTCCTAGGGCAATAGAGTGTAAATGTCACCAATGTGAACTGAATACAACGTATAAGTGATCCCGTACCATATGGATAGAATAATTAAGCTTATCTCAAAGTTTCACATAGGTCCACATATACATATACATATACATAGTGCAAGATGGTTTTTAAAATTGACAACATAATTACGTATATAATTGCCCGTACAATAATGAGAGAAAATAACAGCTTATCTGAAGACGATTTGATGCACCGAACGCATTTCATCCGAATGGAAATATGGAACTCAGGGCCTGATTCAGAGCCGGGCGCTATTTGCGGACGGTCGTTCCAAAAAAGGGGCCGGCTATTTAAATTGAGCGCTCACTCTTTGCGGTTTGTTGACGCCTCTATGTCTGAGCGAGTGAACGAAAAATGCGCTCGCTATTTTGTAAAGACGCCCCTATGCCGTTCGCAACACACGTCATCTCCGGTATTTATTAGATTAATCGGGTACATCGAAAGGCATCTGAACTGCTCGCAGTGCTTGTGGTAGGTTTTTCTTACCGCTATCACTGCGAGCAGTTCAGGCTAAAAGACAACCAAGTGACGTGGTCGATGACGCTCCTTTACTAATTATGCACGCCCATGAAACACCCTTTTTACCGTTTGGCACGCCTGCGTTCGGATCTCCACTCCCCCGTTTTCAAGCACCTTCCCCTGTTACCACCCACAAACCACCCCTCGCTGTTTTGCGAGCGCACGATTTCCAACCGCAATGACTGGTTTGCGCATGCGCATTACGACCCATACGCATGCGCAGTTGTGTGAACATCGCTCAGAGCGAACGAGCGGCTCTGAATTGGGCCTTCATTCCCCTGTTACCACCCACAAATGGTGTCACTAAAAGTAGCGCTCAGTCTGTGTACTACGAGCGCATGACTCCCGATCGCAGTGACTGACTCACGTAGGCGCACTGCAACACATACGCATGCACAGACGGGCGACTATCGGCCATAGATTGCGATCACAGCTTAGCGAGCCGGTCTGAATTGCCCGCTATATCTCATCTCATGGACTTCTTCATGGGCAATTACCGAAATGGTGTGCTCCTGTAGACTCGTGTTCATGAAGGTATAAAATTAGAAGTATAGACAGGGACGGCGCTACCATTAGGCAGTTTTAAGGGCGCCAGCACCTGAGGGGGCGACCTGCTGAGGCTGCCTTGGAGAAGAATGAAGGACAGTGGCGGGCTGGGCCGGGGGGCAGAGTGCCATGTGCCCCCTGGGCCGCAGCATCATGCGGGCCGCGGGCAGTCTGTGTCACTGTGACCCAGACTGCACCGCGTGTAGCGCTGACCGGACGGAGTTCGGTCAGCGCTACACAGCACAAACACACAGCCGCCAGAGCCGGCAGCTGTGTGTTTGCTGTAATTAGCAGCCGCTGAGAGTCTGCTGATGCTCCCACTGCGGGAGCCATCTTCCGGCTCCCGCAGTGGGTAATGGGAGAGACGTCGTCATGACGATGTCTCTCCCATAATGCAAAGCGGCCGGAGGAGCTGGTAGAAGCGTCGGGACCAGGAGCGGGAGTTTCAGGTAAGTGTTTTTTTTTTTTTTTATTAAGTCTCTCTCTACTGGGGGGGGACTACTGGGGGCACTACCAGGGGGGGGATTACTATGGGGGCACTACCAGGGAAGGATTAAAACTGGGGGCACTACCAGGGGGGTGGATTACTACTGGGGGCACTACAAGGGGGGGACTACTACTACTGGGGGCACTACCAGGGGCTGGCTGGCAACTTTTAGCCTGGGGGGCAAATGCATGCAGGCGGCCCTGGCAGAGGAGTAGCGTGTAGCCAGGGTGCCTGAAGAACGTGCGTGCTACGGTGCCGCCCCCACTCAAGTGTTTCAGGGAGGAGGCGGGTCCATATGGGATTAATGTAAGGTAAAAATAAAGATTAGGGGCGGCCCCCTGTCGTAGTGCCCAAATGCAGTGCACCCGTGTGCCACAGGAGAGAACACCCTTATGCAGGCCTCCAGTAGTGCCCCCAGTAGTGATCCCCCCCTATGCAGTGCCCCTTGTGCCCCCAGTAGTAAGCCCTTATATAGTGCCCCCAGTAGTGGTCCCCCCTGTGCAGTGCCCCTTGTGCCCCCAGTAGTAAGCCCCTTATATAGTGCCCCCACCCCCCATGCAGTGCCCCCAATAGTGGTAACCCTTATGCAATGTCCCTTAAATAGTGTCCCCAGTTGTAGTCTCCCCCCTATGCAGTACCCCCAGTATTGCCCTTTATATAGAGCCCCCAGCAGTGGTCCCTCGTGCAGTGCCCCCAGTGGTAGTCCCCTCCCCTATGTAGTGCCCCTAGTAGTAGTCCCCTCCCCCCTATGCAGTGCCCCTAGTAGTAGTCCCCTCCCATTGTAGTGCCCCTTGTAGTAGTCCCCCCCTTGTAGTGCCCCCAGTAGTAGTACCCCTTTGTAGTGCCCCAGTAGTAGCCCCCCCTTGTAGTGCCCCCAGTAGTAGTAGTCCCCCCCTTGTAGTGCCCCCAGTAGTAGTAGTCCCCCCCTTTGTAGTGCCCCCAGTAGTAGTCCCCCCCTTGTAGTGCCCCCAGTAGTAGTAGTCCCCCCCTTTGGACTACTTCTACTGGGGGCACTACAAAGGGGGGGACTACTACTACTGGGGGCACTACAGGGGGGACTACTCCTACTGGGGGCACTACAAGGGGGGACTACTACTACTGGGGGCACTACAAGGGGGGCTACTACTGGGGGCACTACAAGGGGGTACTACTACTACTGGGGGCACTACAAGGGGGGGGACTACTACAAGGGGCACTACAAGGGGAGGGGACTACTACTAGGGGCACTGCATAGGGGGGAGGGGACTACTACTAGGGGCACTACAATGGGAGGGGACTACCACTGGGGGCACTGCATCGAGGGACCACTGCTGGGGGCTCTATATAAAGGGCAATACTGGGGGTACTGCATAGGGGGAGACTACAACTGGGGCCACTATTTAAGGGACATTGCATAAGGGTTACCACTATTGGAGGCACTGCATGGGGGGTGCTGCTACTGGGGGCACTATATAAGGGGCACTGCATAGGGGTACCACTATTGGGGGCACTATATAAGAGGCTTACTACTGGGGGCACAGGGGGGACCACTACTGGGGGCACTATATAAGGGCTTACTACTGGGGGCACAAGGGGCACTGCATAGGGGGGATCACTACTGGGGGCACTACTGGAGGCCTGCATAAGGGTGTTCTCTCCTGTGGCACACGGGGGCACTGCATATGGGCACTACGACAGGGGGCTGCCCCTAATCTTTATTTTTACCTTACATTAATCCCATATGGACCCGCTCCTCCCTGAAACACTTGAGGGGGGGCAGTGCCGTAGCACGCACGTTCTTCGGGCACCCTGGCTGCACGCTACTCCTCTGCCAGGGCCGCCTGCATGCATTTGCCCCCCAGGATAAAAGTTGCCAGCCACCCCCTGATGAAGGATGTCTCTGAAAGAGACATCCTTCCTCTAGACCAGATGTTAGGATTCTGTGGCATAAGGGTGGCACCTGGTGACGACAGAAACAGATCTCTGAGATCCATTCCATTCTTTCATTAGGTACCGCATGCACTCAGGAGTAAATTTACTAAGAATCGAGTCTAATCAAGTTTGTTTGTTTTTTAAACTCGATTTGCCTCACTGAAACTCGGATGATTTTCTCGTTTTTAAACTCGCAAATGAAGTGAGTTTAGCTGAAAGTGAGATGGGCGATGGTGAAGCAGATAGATTTCTCCCCCAAGTAGCAAGTTTAGATGAGATTACTCACCCGAGATTGCAGTGTCTTCTCTCTGCTTAACTTTCTAGAGCAAGCAGCCTGCACATATCAGTGAGATACGTGAAGGCTGCTTGTGTGTTGTACCCGTAAAGAACAGGTTAAATGTAAAAAAGAAAAATGACGTATGGCCCCCCCCCCCCCCCCAAAAGCATAACCAGCCCGGGACTGCTCAGCCAGTCATGGTTCCTATAATTACAGGGTACAAGTAGGGTTCCCTCGTAATTTAGGAACTAGCACCAGTGCTGCTTTTAAATATTGGGGGGGGGAAAATGCATAGGGGTCCCGCTATATTTAAAACCAGCACCAGACCCAAACCGACTGGGGTGTAGGCACACATACCAATACTTCACGAATGCCAGCTGACCGCCCTCCTTGGGAAATCCCACGGCCACCAGCCAATCAGAGGCCGCTTGACATATAGCGGCCGCTCATTGACTGGTTACACGCATTAAAACCAGCACTGGCCCTGCAGGCAGGTGCTGGTTCCTAAATTACGGGGGAACCCTACTCGTTTTGTTCCCGTAATTTTAGGAAACAGGACTGACTGAGCAGTCCGGGGCTGGTTAAGCTTTTGGGGGAGGACCCTACGTAATTTTTTTTAAAACAAAACACTGTAAATTAGGTACATATGCACAAACATACACAAAACACACTGATCTGCGTATGTTTCTGCAAAACTCGCAGCTCAGGACCCGAGATTGTAATCTCGATTCTTGGTAAATTCCCGAGTTGCATCTTTTTCATGAAAAGTACTTCAGAGTTTGGACGATGGTGAGTTGATTCGAGTTTGCAATCTCACCCAAGTTTTTCTGTGAAAAATGCAAACTGTCTCCCAAACTCCCAAGTTTGTCTTTTGTAAATTTACGAGATCATGCCTAAACTCACCCGAGATTGCAATCTCGACCACACTCGAATCTTAGTAAATTTCCCCCTCAGACTCAGTCTGAGACGACGAGTGCGCCCGCCCCTCTGTCTTACAATGGGGACATCTGAGTAGACATCGTGCATAGGTTAAGTTGTTCCCCCTATGTGCTCCACCCAAAGGCTCCTTCGGCCCTTCTCTGGGGACAGCTACTTCCACTGGTAACACTTGCGCCGCACAGTTCCAACCTGTACCCCGAGGCAGTCACTGAGCTACTCCATCCCCGCAGCTTCCCAGGCAGTGTCAGCACCAGCAGGAGAACCGCGAACAGGAGCGATCTATGCCATATGGACTCCGGTAAGTGTGACAGCGCCAGTGACGTCAAGCACTTGCTCCCCGGCAGCTGGAGCCTGGCCTTGTGGGGGTACTGTTGAGGCTGTGCAATCACTTTGGGGTGCTGTTTGTGGGAATTCCTGGTAGAGAGTCCTGCTGTCACTAATAGTGTCCTGCACTGCCCTCCCCTGCTGCCTTATATCCCCTCTCACACATCATGACTCTCTCATCTCCTCCCATGCCTGCATTCTCCAACATCACCCTACCTCTCACCATGGCTTCTAACTTTCCAATGCACTATTATTATTATATATCTATTCCAGGTATAACTGATAATCACATCTGTCATAGTTATCAGCTGCTCATATGTGTGTGTGTGCGGGGGGGGAGGGTAGGGAGTAGGCTGAGGTTTTGTCTAGGGTGCCAACAAAACTTGCACCGGCCCTGAGCATAGAGATGTTCTTGATAACTCTGTGCTCCCTACATTGTGGCAGTTCTACGGAAACAGAGAATGTTTTTATCAGGATGCTAATGCCATGGCGACGCTGGACTGGTATACAGAAAATTCGGTAACCAAGATGGACTGGCAGCTCAGAGTCTTAATCTTAACCCCATTGTGAACCTCTGGGACGAATTGGAGCAACGGGTACATTCTAGGCCTACTCAAACCTCTTCATTGTCACAGTTGCTCATTGTACTTAAGGCGGAATGGCAAAACATACCACCTGCTGTTCCAGGAACTTGTGGACAGTTTGTCAAGAAGGGTATCTGCATTAATCACTGCACGTGGTGAACCTACAAAGTACTGATGTCAATAAAATCTATTTGCTGTCAGTGTCCAATCACTTTTGTCTACATAGTGTATATACTGTACATATGACTTGCCACCGGCACATTCTCCACTGCGCAGGCCAATCCATATCAGCGTATTTGAGCTGGCCACTGATTCTTGTGCTACTTTTCAGTTGGCTTTACAGTTGCCACTTCAGACTGTCACATGTGAGCCTGCTTTTCGGGGTTATTGCATACGGGTGACTTTTCCTTGAATAACAACAAAAACTTGGCAATATATTGCATCAATATGATGGGATGCACTATGAAGCCTTGCACTGGGCACATAAATATCTTTATAAATAGTCCCATAAGTGAGTATACACACATAGAACTCAGTATTTACAATGCATTTTCTATTTATGCATTTAAAATATTTATATAGTGCCCACTTACCACACAGTGGGCTCAGGGCCTGATTCAGACCCGCTCGCGAGCGCTCGCAAGCGGGTCGATGGTGCCCTAGTGCGCATGCGCACGACGGAGGGAGCTCCGTCGTACGCATGCGCGAGACCCGAATAGCGACGGCTTGGGTCTCGCACCAAAGGAGGCGTGCTGTCGATGGTGAGTGATAGCACGCCCCCTTTGGTGGGCGTGCCGGGGGCGTTGCTGCCCAGACAGACCATCTTTTTTGGCCGCTCACATAAGCTGTGGGTGGTCACCCACAGTTTTGCAAGCGGCCAGGAGACCGCTCCAAAAATAGGTAGGACGGCCCTGATTCAGAGCGAGCGCTCTTGTCAGAGCGTCCGGCTCTGAATCAGGCCCTCAATTCAATTCAGGCACTTATGTAGGAGAATGCTGGTTCTCGCGACTAAACACTATGTTTAAGCCGTGCGAGAACAGGCATTCTCCGACATAACAGCGTGCTGAATTGAATAGCTCCGTGAGCTTCTTCCCGGCGCTATTCAAATTGCTTTGAATTGAATTGAGCCCAGTGCTTTACTCCAGTGGCGCTTACTATCAAGCAAGCAAGTACATTTTATCAGAGGCCAATTAACCTAGAGCTCCCACACAATCATAGCGGCGGGACACATACAAACACCACATAGATAGCCAATGCTTAGAGTTGAACCCATGACCACCAGCTCTGTAATGCTTACTACTGTACTACTAAATTAATGCTTCTGAATTTTGCAGGTAATGTCAAAATTGGAGTTTCAGATTTTTGCAGGTTGGGGGACGGGGCTTATTTTTACCCAATGTTGCGTATTTAAATATTGGGAGGTACGGATGATCTTGTGTTGGATGATTTTGTGGGAAAGGCCTGAAAATAACCATGATAGAGAGGGCATTAGACTGTCTTTATTACATGTTTCTAAGTTTGAAGGTTATTACATTTTTTTAAGTCGCTGTAAATTTGCTTTTTCCTGAAGAAGTGCCACAAAAAAATGCAAAATGCGTCTCCTTATAAGCATAGAAAGATGTGCGATCTTTGGCACCTCAGAAGTTGCTTTCCAGCCCTTTATCTCATTTCAAATATTATTTTTTATGTGGGTGCAAAAATAGAAGCACTTATGTGCCTATTCTGTACTTAGCAATGAACATCTTGACCTGACAACTTATGTACCTCTGCGTATGCTGCCATTATGGCCAGCATATATAGGTTTTATGAATAAAACTGGGTGCATTTGTGCAACAGTTGGCGTGGAGTTTCAAACTAATGGGTTGATCCTATTAGTCGCAGATCCCTCCACAACGCGACTGTGACTATATGCTGCACTTACAGTACCTACGGACTTGCTGATTTTTGTTCTCAGCCCCCAAAATTTGCCGACGGCGTTAGCCTATAGTAGCCTAAAGGCTACTTATGGCAGATTCTTTCAGGGAGGGTTCTCCGATCCCTCTCCATAGCACCGTCACTGATGCTGCACAAGTGCAATACACACTCTGGAGCTGAAGCAGGAAGCAGAGTGATAGCATAAGCCGGGAAGGGCTTTTATCGGAGCCCGTCTCCCGCCAAGAGCTTTTTAAAAAAATTTGTCTGAAAATATTAAGTTTCACATTGTGAATTTAGGTGAAAAATATTAATCACATTCGTTTTAAAAATGAAGATTGTGATAAATATGCCACCAAGGCTTGATACATCCCCCCTCGGTAGCTATGACATACATGTGGAAAACATCAGGGGCATAACTAGGTATTTCAAGACCCCACAGCAAAAGTTGGTAAGGGCCCCTATGTACCACCCAATGGTGAAAACACGTGTAACTTTGGCAAGGAAGATGGGCCCCATAGCAGCTGCACCCCTTGTACCTATTATGCCCATGGAAAACATGTAAATGGAGAGTGGTGGAGAGAAAACCTCGCTCCCAGCAAAGAGAGGGTTAAGGAGTCAGGACATGAGCCTGCCGCTGCCTGCTGCAGAGGGAAGGGAAGGGGAGGGAGAGGCAGCAGCACTACTGAGTAGTGTACACGGATCATGTGACTGGGGACAACACAAAGCTCCGGGCTGCACTTCCCGACACAGGACAGCAGCAGCGGGGACAGTCAGCCACTGCTGCTAGAGAGAGACTAGTACTATTACGGTTATTACTGCAGCAGGAAGGAGAAGAGAAAGGACTGGAGGCGCTGAGAGTGTGGGAGGAATTGAGAAGAGAGGGTGTAATTGAGTTCATAGAGAGCAGCCCACACTGAGGAGGGGGCGGCCAGTCCTTTATGGTGAGAGAGGGAGGCAGGAACAGGCTTTATGCATGGTGCAGGAGACGCATCTCTCAGGAGACTAGACTAGCTACTGAGCCAGGTGACACACTACTCATCCCCCCCGAGTCCTGCTGTCCGCGACACCAGCGATGTCTTCACCACTTCCCAAGAAAGGCTTCTATAGGCAGGACATCAGCAAGACCATATGGGAGGTCAAGGAGAGGTACAGGGACCTGGTGGCTGTTGGATCTGGAGCCTATGGCACTGTCTGGTGAGTCTTCTCCTCCTCCTCACTGCACCTGGATGTGCCCCACCTAGAGGAGTGCCCCCACCTGCTGCAGGGCATTATTACACACCTACAGTAAGGCTCACTCTGTGCAGGACCCTGACCTGTGTGTTACCATGCACAATGTGCAGGTGGAGCCGCTGGGACCTACCATGTACTTATTGAGCTTTTATTAAACATGTTTATTTGTTATATATAAATACATGTAGCAGAAGGGCCTGTAACTGATCTGGGGGGACCTTTGCTGCCAACATGATATCGGGCACTGTGTGCTGGCACCATGCTGTGGCCTCATAACAGGAACACGGTAGTTTCAGTTTGTCATGAATTGCTCCCATTTACAGTATGTCATTGTAAGGAAGTATCGTGATTTCTTCTCTTTGAGCTATACGGTATGTATTATAGTTATGTAGCATTTTACATGAATTAATAGGCGAGAGGACTTTGGTCTCATATTACTGCTACATTATTACGTGTTTCAGAATCCAGTCTCATTTAATATGGATGATTATATTCCCCTGTCTGGTTCATTAAATAATATACTAATTTGCAATTACGATTACTTCGATGAATACACTTTTTTTTTTTTTTTTTTTTTTAATTCTGATGCACTTTAACTTAATCTTTATAATTAAATATGTTATACAAGCAGTCTGGCTTTTCTTACGTGTGACAGAATGACCCTGAAAAGCACAGTATTTAATCTGAGTATTCTTGCTCTGTACCATACTTTAATGCAGTGGTTCTGCTGAAGAAAGTAATATGAAAATCATCTCTTATCTGCATGGAAGGCTTATCTATTTTAATTATATTAAAAAAATGCAGAAACGGCAAATGTTTATTTTTATGTAAGGTATTTCATGGGCCTGGTCTGGGTCTATATTGCTGCCAAATTTCAGTTTCTATGATGGCTTATAGGTATCAGATTTCCAGCCTTGGGGCAGTTTAGTCTCAGGACACCTGGCTACCAACAAGCTACAGTGGAGAACTGTAACCAAAATAAATATTTTGATTGAGTAGTGGCGTGTGCTTCCTTATCTTCTATTGAATGTCACGGTGACACAGTGGTTGGCACTGCCACCTTACCATACTATGGCTTGCAGCTTGAATTCCAACAGGACATGCTATTTGGAACTTATTTATTTGCATGGCTCCCCACCCCAATGTCCCAAATATCATAATAGTAGTTTACTTGGCTTTAGACAAATCTGACAATAGTGTTAGTGTGGTAGATAATTAATTTAGGCTGCAAGCCCCACTGGGGCAGGTACTAATGACATGTTAAACATTCTCTGTACAGCTCTGCATAATAAGTTCAGTGTTACATCAATAAATATAAATAATATTAGAACAGCTCTTTTTACGGCTTACAATCATTAGAACATTGCTCATTGACACTGCTATAGTCCTGTGAAAGACCCTTATTAATTCCCAGTCAGTGGGTCAATATGTAGTCTGACATGTTAGCTGTTTATGTTAAAGCAGATTTTTTTTATTTTACGTTTTTTTACCAGTTTAAATGACAAGCTCATTAAAAATATTCAGTGCTTTCCCATTATAATATTTTCTTGGAATGGGATTGAAATACCGGCGGCTCAACAGCTGCCGGTTCAAATCCCGACAGTGACAGTGTGACAGATCGAGATCCCGATGGGTGTTGGTAAGTACCCTAACCTCCTCCCCGCACCCTAACCTTAACCCTTCCGGAGGGGTGCCTAACCCCAACCCCTCCCTCCCTTTCTAGTGCCTAACCCTAACCTTCCCCAGGGGGGGATGCCTAACCCTAAGTCCCTTCGGGGGTTCCTAAACCTAAAACCCCCCCACGATTAACCAAGCTAAGTGTTATACTTACCCGTCAAGAGGACGATCGGGACGGCGGAGGTTGGCCTTCGGGTGTCGGGATTAAGATAGGCGTCAGCATTTCAACGTCTATCTTGAGTCCCTTGTCTGCAGGTCGTGTCGGGATCTAGACCGGCGGCATTGCGTCCACCAGTCTATTAACTACATTCCTATTTTCTTAGCTTTCAGTAATAGTCAGTACTTTCCCATTATAATTAGAGATGAGCGGTTTGGTTCTACTCTTCTTTTCGCCAAATTAGTGCAAGTTCAGATATACCTTATTGACTATCCAAAACACGAGAGCTGGGTAGCCAATAAAATATAGTTTTTCAGATCTGGCCATAACTGACTAGAACCAAACCCCTCATCTCTCAATATAATATTTTCTTAGCACAGTATAGCCAACTGAGACTAAATCATGGCAGTCCCAAGGCAACAAATTTGATGTATGTACAGATGCTTTTTACAGTTCAAATAAATATTTTATTTTTTTGGAAGTAAATGTTTGGATGCTACACTTTTCTCTATAACAAAAATCCATGGATATAAGCATCATGCACTGATTCAGTCCCTATTACATAGATAAAGCTGTGCTACAGAAACAGCATGGCTAATTATCATGTGATGTTTTGAATATTTGGTTTTGCATATTGGGATAATGCATGAAATTGGCTTATACCTGTAGATAATTGTAATTATATATAAAAATAACAAATAGTATTTGTAAGGATAGTGGCACTTGTGTAAATTAACCCTGGTAGTCTGGCGCTTGCGTGCCCTATTTGCCTGTACATAGCAGGCATTGTAATCGCCAACTTCCTGTCAAATTACTGTTCATATACTTGTATGAACGCTGTGAGGAGCATTCATAATCTAGTGTGACCAGAACGTGGCTTTAAACTGTACAGACAAACTGTGTGTGTGTGTGTGTGTGTGTGTGTGTGTGTGTTAACAGCAGGTTCAATGTGTGGGCATTAAAAGTGCCCATGTATCTCTAGTTTATGCTTCGTAGCCCCTGCATTGCTGCTCTTCTATATTTTTAAATCCTCATTGATAATATTTGCTATTTGTAATTTTCTGGAAACTTTAATTTGTAATTTTTCACCACTAAGATGAGCATTTCCACTGAATCCATATTTTTTTTCATTTCATAGCCCACTGGCACTGCCTGTTACAACAATGGTTCCTATGCTCCTTCATTTCGGTGGTAAAGTGCTCACATATATTTGGAACTTGCTATTTTAATATGACTGTAGTGGTGGGCTTGAGCTGGTTTACCAGTGAATTGCAATCTCTGTGATTGCAGTGTCTTAATGGTCCCCTTTGGCCGGATCTGTGAGCTTGATGACATAGCTCTGAATTTACTGCGTGGAGCAACCCCCTCCTCTCTAAACCATGCCCTATTTCCCAGCATTGGCATCCATGGAAAGTACAGACCATATTTGGTAGAATACAGAGAGCTAATGGTTTATGAACGTTTGCATGTTGGGACCACTTGTGAATTAAAGATTGTCCTTGGACAATTGAGAGCTCTGTTCATTGGTCATATAAAATGCCAAGATGCATATTGTGGTGTTGTCATCTTACTTGTAGTATATGGTTTTTGTCCTCCAAGAGTGTGTTGATAGTGGTTGCTGAGTGGTCCTAGATAATAAACTAGGCTGAATTACTTTTTAATGTGTACTTTTTATGAAACTTATCAAAGTTAATCTAATTCTCCTCCTCATGTAAAAATCTATTCCAGACAGATCCATGTTTACCAAAGCTGTCTCGCATTTGTCGTTGGATATAATAATACTTCATTTTCTAGCATGTGACTTTGATGTACAGGTACATACGTCAATGGAATTAGAGACTCATAGATGTGTTACAGTATTGCCCCAAAAGAAAGCAAGTACTGTCTTTTATGGACTGAGTAACACACACTTTTTTTTTTTCAAAATGAAAATACTGGCGATGGGTATAAAGGGTTAATTATTTCTGATGAAAAAGGTTTGATTGAGGATATTCTGTGGGAGACAAGAGAGTGAGCTCTAAAGACAAGGGCCAAAATTTACTAAGCGGCGGGTTTGGTGGCAGTTTAACGCGGAGTTCTATTCTGTTCTAAACCTCGGGGGTTTGGTGGCGGTTTTGCAGCGGTTTCTAAATGACAGCCCTGTTCTGTTTTATTCTAAAATGTGTTTTGACGGCAGTTTTGCAGCGGTTTTGGCCTTACTATATCTGCAGATAGCAAAACCGCAGTCAAAACACATTTTAGAATAGAATAGAATAGAACAGGGCTGTCATTTAGAAACTGCTGCACAAGCGCCACCAAACCCCCGGGGTTTAGAACAGAATGGAACCCGCCACCAAACCGCCGGGGTTTAGAACCTGCCGCTTAGTAAATTTTGCCCAAGAAGTGGAAACCTATATCTCTTTGGCTATGGCTCGACAAGCCTCAAAAGTGCATCTTCTGATTGGAAACTAATATTGAGACTACTGACCATTACTCTCAGTACCTTCATGGTTTTGCTGCTTTGTTGTTCATAAATGAGCTATTTCATATGTTCATTGCAGATGAAAACACATATGGAGAAGTATTTTTATTTTACTTAATGGTAAAGACTAATGATTATATAGTTTAATTTAGAGAATTCATATAATGAGAGGAGAAAGTGCCTGTTGGAGACCAATATTAATATGATCTAGAGAAAGCAGTTATAGGGGGTGCTCTCACCACTTCTCCAACCCTGATGGATGAGGGCTCAGTCCTAGTTAAAGGATATAGCCAATTCCATATTTAGAGGTGTACCAAAAAAGAGAAATAAACAGACAGACATAGGGGTCAATCCTATTAGGTGCGTAATTGGCAAGTTGCTGCTGCAACTTCAGAAACACCAACAATGGCACCACAACTCTCTTCCCTCGCAGTGCCATATCATTCTGGACTTGCAGATTTTTGTATAGGGCTGCAAACTAATATCAGTAGGTCTGAAGGTACCATAAGTGTGGCATATAGCCGTGAGCTAACACCCAGCTAATAGGATCAAGCCCATAGAGTACACACTGGATGAGTGGTTTTGTAAAAGGTGCTATTGCACTCTCTAATTCCTGGAGTGAAAGGGTACTCTTACACCATTACTCAATGGCAAGTGCTTCGGCAACAATGTCTTGGATGATAATGAGAACAAGTATACATGTAAATGTAAAGCTGGCCACATGTGGACTGGATCAGTGTACCTGTGTACCTATCTGTGCAAGCTCCAAAAGATAGGCAAATCAGTTTCGTAGGTGCCCGGCTCGGAGTCGGATCACCTTATTCAGAGGGGGGCTGTTACAGCCCCTGAAGTTTATTTTCAAGCCGCTTTGCTGCACAAGATGAGCTGTACAGCATAGACAGTCAACCAGACGTCTATGCTGTCGCTCCTTCACCCTGTCGGACCAGAACGCCGGTCCTGATCCGGGGATGCTGGTGGGCGTCTGGGATCGCAGCTAGCAGGTGACCCCGGAATATCCCTGACTGTGACCGGATTCAAGGGGTCAGATAAACGTCGGGGTCCCGTGGGGGATTCCCGCCGATTCACAGTCGTCTGCGCCTCAGGCCTGGGGACAGGCTGCACGTGGAGCCAGGTACTGATCCTGCGCTTTCCACTAGACCACCAGGGATAGCGGACTACAGCAGTGTGGATATGCTCCAGCGTCCCTGGGGTTAATAGCATAGCAGGAGAGCGCGCCTTCCCTGTCTCACAGCCGGCGCCTCCCCCGCTGCACAGTGCCTTTCCACAGCGGTTTGGTGAGCTGTGTCAGCGCTCCTCCCCTGTGCCCGCCTCCTCTCAGCTCCTCGGCGGCCATTTCCTACGAAGTGTGCAAATGCTGTTGGAGTTTGATATAGGTGGCATCGCGGTATGGGTCCCCCCGCATACCTCTCCTCCGATAAGGTCAGAGTGTGCAGCGCTGTTTCCTACCAGGATCTGGTCTGTGTAGTTGATTACAGTGCTTGTAGTGCAGGTTATTTAATTATTTCTGCATTGTATGTGACAATCTGCTAGCGCTGTCTGACTGTACTTTCACTTCTGTCAGCCATTTTACTATCCCTGTTCTTCCTCTGCTAAAGCCCTTGCGGTGCGGTGTTGCAGGGTGTTCATTGCCTCCACAGTAAACAAAGTGTTTGTCTGTGTGGAGAGTCACATATACGCTCCGTTTACACTCATCATGTCTGGGAGTGAACGTGAATATCCTCTTTAGCTAAAATGTACCACATGTAATGTACGGTTAGCGGAGGGAGATGTGAACGCTGAGGGTTTGTGCAGGGCATGTTATCTTATATCACGCCCGATTACTGACGCTGCGCCTATGTAGGAACAGCCCTGGGCTTGTTTTGCTAAGTCACTTGCAACCCTTGTGGGCCAGTTGGCGACGCCCCCTGCGTTTCCCCACATGGGGTTATCGCAGCAGACAGTAGTCTCATCACCCATTCAGGGGTTCCCCATACCTTGGAAGTGTCTCTGGACACTGACTCTTCCCCTAAACAGGTGGAGTTAGCGGGCAATCTCAGAGTCTCAGCCACGTACATCAATGTGGCAGCCTTGGATATAGGTCTCCTCTCTTCCAGAATCTCCTCGGCAGCAGTAGCGGCTCACCACTCCCTGTGGTTGCACTCTTGGAAAGTGGACGCAGATTCCAAGAAGGGATTGGAATGCTTGCCCTTTAATGGGCAGGTCCTGTTTGGTCATGACCTGGACAAAATTGTTGCCACACTGGCAGCAGCTAAATCTGCGTGTTTGCCATCAGGGTCTGGTACTTCGTCCTTTCGGCCTTATAGGGCCCAGGGTAAGTCCTTTCCCAGACAATCGGGTAACAGGAAATCTGTGGTCCCGAGGGCTCTCCAAGGACACATTTGAACCACTGGGCTCAGTGGATTTAAAATGGCTTACAGCTAAGACTGTTTCTTCTGGCCATTGCTTCGGCCAGAAGGGTCTCAGAATTGGGGGCTCTCTCATGTCAACCTCCCTTTCTAATTTTTCATAGGGACAGGGCAGTGCTTTGCACTCGCCCTGGTTTCCTACCTAAGATGGTATCTAGTTTCCACATTGAGGAAATCATTGTGCCGGCCTTTAATTCTCCAGACTTCTCGGCTGCTGAGGCCTCCTTTTGATGTGGTGCGTGCTCTAAGGATTTATGTTGACCGTACCAATTCAATTAGGAAGTCAGACTCCTTGTTTGTCCTCTATGGCTTCCGCAAGAATGGTTGGCCTGCCACTAAGCAAACTTTGAGGCTTACATTCAGGAAGGCCTTCCTGTTCCATCCTCTGTTAAAGCTCATTCCACTTTGTCTGTGGGTCCTTCATGGGCAGCTCACTGTGATGCCTCTGCTGTTCATCTTTGCAAGGCAGCCACGTGGTCGTCTGTCCATACCTTTTGTGAGGTATTATGCATTCAATACCTTCGCCTCTCAGGCTGCTTTCTTCCGGCGGTGGAGTCTCCTTTCAGCACAGGAGCGTCCCCCGACCTTAAAGGATACTGCTTTGGGACATCCCCAAGGTATCCTGTGGATACCCTATGAACCCTGAAGTAGAAAATATGAGATATGGTAAGAACTTACTCTTGTTATCTCTCTTTCTACGAAGTCCATAGGGTTCTACAGGACTCCCGCCCTATCGCACCTGTACTGCAGATGGGCTTTGCTCTGGTCACCGTTTTTCTCTCTCTCTCTCTCTCTCCCTCTCCCTCACTGGCCTATGGCTTGTTACGTAACTGATTTGCCTTGGCTCGGGATATAGGAGAGGGACCCCAGTGCATCCTGGGAGGCTGGAAACTTTAACTCTGAGGTGCCCGATGTCTGCCGCCATCTCCTATACCCCAAGGTATCCTGTGGAACCCTATGGATTTCGTAGAAATAGAGATAACAAGGGTAAGTTCTTACCATATCTCATATTTTTGAGCCCCTTGGCTGTGACCAGCATCATTGGAGTTTGTTAGTGAAGTTGGGAAAGGACTGCACATGCAGCCACAAGCCAATATTGTCATTGTGGGTGACTGTGGAACACATTTTACAAATGTAGCTCACAGTGACGTCCGTGGGAACATTGGTCCTCATTCAAAGATGGACACAATTCCCCTCACAACTTCCATACACAGCGACTTGCAAAAATATGCTAATGACTCAGCCAACCTTTTGTGCACTGAGACGCCCACCTCTGGTGTCTGACATCCGCCGTTCATGCACAAAAGCGGGAACATCAGAATTATTGGCCGCACATCGATCTTCTGAGAAAGTGTATGCTGTCTTGGACGGAGCGTCTCTTCTAGTATGCAGTTGCGAACCAATGCAGAGCCTCACTAGAGCACGTCCAGAAAATGGTTTCCGGCAGTTACGTCATATTGACGGAGTTCGCAACATATACGACCACAATAAGTGTACAGGAGTCATACCAGCAGATTGTGGCGATTCTGTCATCTATTGGATGATCCTCTGAGACAGAGCTTGTCTGAGAAGAGGGCATTCAATAAATTATGGCTAAATGTGTGCGCAGTAGTTTTTATGCAATGTAATCAAAACAAAAGCTGTAAGTGATGGTGCTTCATTGTAAATGTGTCCATAATACCCAATAAATATTGTTCACTAATCAAAAATACTGTGATTCTTCAGTGAGTTCTCAATTCCCATTCAGTGTTATTATGCCCTAATTTTGACACACGATCGTGACTTAGAAAGAATAACTTCAGACCTTGATTGAGGACTCGTTGAAGAAATTTGGTATATTTTGATGAACAATATTTATTGGCAAATTTATAGACCTATGTTTATGCTACACTTCCATTTGATTGTGTTGTGTGTGTATATAGGTGCAGGTGGTACCTTTTATGGTTTAGTTTGTGCAGCATCTGTGTAGAGCGCATGGGAAGTTATTTTATAGCAGTACATGTCCAAATGCATGTGTGAGAATTTGGTGTTACTTTTCAAAATAACCCCTGCAAGAGGGGAGAAACATGTCAAGGTGTTCTCTGGACTGCTTTTTCAACTCTTGACCAACTACACTGCTGTATTTCATCTGTGAAACCATTGTTTGGTGATTTGCACTACCTGCATATTAATTACCCACAAGTGTTGCTGAGACACACTGACTGACATTGCTGAGCCTGTTTGTGTGGACCACCATTTCTGCTATCGGTAGCCTCTGCTGGACGGGGGGATTCCCCAAAGAGGCACACTGTCCAGCCTTCACCCCTTGCGGCCTGATCAGGAGTTGCTGAGACACGAACAGCTCACCATCCTGCACGACATCCCTGCTTGTGAGTCATTGGAGCTACGCACAGTCCCGCAGTTAGCCGCTGGAGCGGCGCTGGTGACAGGGACCAGCATCACACCTACTTGTTTCTATTTGTCTGGGAGTCGCAGGAGCAGTTGGTTCCTAGGGAGTCTTTGGAGCTTTGAGTCCACTGGGACAGGTGAGATACTGTACTGGTGGTTTTGGTCTGGAGACCCCCCGCAATTATATTCACCATACCAAGATTTTGTTAGCTCCACGGTCCGTAATTTAGGTAGTCACTATACCCTATATCAGGTTTCAACAGAGTCATTATACCTACTTTACATATTGATATCATTCTGGTTGCCATTAGCAACATATGCTGATTACCATCAAGGCTCTACAAAGAGTTTAAAAAATCTATCTTCCTATGATATATTGGAAACAGTATGTGTTTAGATCATTCATGTAACATTCAATTTCTTTTTTCATTCAATGTGTAATGTTTATATATGTTTTTAGAGTTGAACTGCAGTTCATTTTTTCATATTTTCAGTAAAATAATATATTTATAATTTTCACAGCCTATGTTTTTCTATATAGTGATTAGCGCAGACACCTTATTTGTATATTTTTTAGCTAGTAAAAGGTAGACATAAGCTGCATACACACACGATTTAGTAAATGAACGATTTTAGTAAACTATTTTCTTTCATATTCTCAAGGGAAAAGTGAACGAAAATCGTTCATTTACTAAATGTAATGAACGATTTTTTTTTAACTACAAACGATTTTTGCATATTCCCTTATTGAAAATCGTTGAGTTGGTCAGCCTGACTAAACTACAAACGTGAACGCGCATGAACGATAATCGTTGAAAAAATCGTGTGTGTATGCACCTATAGAGGTAAGACGGCCCTGCTCACAAGCTTACTATCTATAGGGAACTAGGCACTGATACACAAGGATAATGTGCTACCTATTGCATAATGGTCAAGCCAGATTTGCAGAGGTTATTGGTGGGCTGTATGATCCAGTCATACAGGAATGATGGCCAAGGGTCAGGAGGATGTGAAAGTGAAGAAAGACAAAATATGTAAAGTTATATGTGGACTGTATAGGGTAGGATAGCTTATGGAGGTTATGTCCATGGTTCTGAATTTGAAAAGCTTGCCTGAAGAGATGAGTTATCAGGGAAAACTTGAAGGTTTGGAGACTAGAGGAAAGTCTTATTAGCGTGGGAGGGCATTCCACAGAGAATTCCTGTAACAGTGTATGGGAACAGGTGATGCATATGGATGAGAGACACAAATCTTGTGCTAACCGGAGAGGTCAATATTTTGAGATAATCGATGTAATGTGATCTGAAAACAAATTGAATGTGGGAACAAAGGACAGTTCAGAGTCCTGGATGACACCTAGGCCATGGGCTTGTGGGGTAGGGTTGATTGTCGAGTTATCAACAGTGTTTTTAGAGATATCAGTTTGGTAAATACTATTGGCTGGTAGAAATATGAATTCTTTTATGTAAAGCTTGTTTTAGGTGATGGAAATGTCTCTCAGCAAAGTCAAAATTGCCAGCCACCACCTTGAATTGAAGGCTATAAATGGTAATTGCACAGATTAGTGTGTGGATTTTACAAGTTCAGACTTAGGCCCTCATTCAGAGCCGTACGCTCTGAGCAGAGCGCACACTCTGAATGAGGGCCGGGCTCCATTTTCATGGAGCGTCCTCCTGGACGCTCATATAGCTGTGGGTCACCACCCACAGGCTATACGAGCGTGCATTGTGGTGGTCGCGATGGTCGAGACCATCGCGACCATCGAATTTGCGAGCCGGAGCCTGCGGTTGAGGTTTTCAACCGCAAGCTCCGGAGTGATTTTGGCTCTATCAGAGCTAAAATCACTCCCACTGACATCACTAGTGATGTCAGTGGGCCGGCTTCTGACGGGAGGCGTTCCCGTGGGAACGCCCCCGTCAGGGAGGCACGCCCCCGGCACGCCCACCAAAGGGGGCGTGCTGTCAATCAACATTGACAGCACGCCCCCTTTGATCAGACACAACGAGCGAAGGACTTTCCTTCGCTCGTCGCGTCTGGCGCATGCGCACGACGGAGCTCCCTCCGTCGTGCGCATGCTCAGTCCATAACATCGACCCACTTGCGAGCAGACAGCCGCTCGCGAGTGGGTCTGAATCAGGCCCTTAATCACTAAGTTGAGGCAGAGCTCTGCTGTGATGAATTAACTGAAAGGGACTACTGCTTCATGGTTTCCTAACTGTAAGGCAGGGCAAAGCGGTACACATCTAGAGATGCAATTGGTCTGCACCATCTGCAGTGGAGTAAAGACCAATTCATATCCAAAAAATTGTTTTCAATTGTTTATTTTGTCCTATCGATGTCCACTGATAATGTTAAGTCATGTTATGTAAAAAAAACATTATACTACACCTGTTCCAAACCTTTGCCGGATAGAAATAGCTGGGAACTTAGATTCACAAAGATGTATATTACTTCTGAACTTGCAATAGTGTTTTGGTCACTAATTGTTCTTTTGGAATGATCAAAGATCCATTTGTATACTGCCCTTAAAACCAGTCGCCTACACACAATGGAGGCAGCCAATTTGTAGGTTGAATAATTATTAGTGGAAATATAGTCTATCTATTTCCTAGGAGCCCATGACTATTAGTCAGTGAGGCCATTGGTTCATAACCTACTAATCCGCTACGTAATAGGTGCATGGCAATAAAGGGTAAGAGGTAAAATGTTCAGTTTATGATAAAAATTTAGGCTTAGATTATGTCCATAATAAATATGCATTTTGTGTAATATTCTATTTAAGATTACTGTGACTGTGCCTATTCTGTAAAATTAGTATATTTTGTAGGGTTGGGTATGGGAGACTGTCAGCTGGGTGGTCCTCCTCGTCCGTCCGTCCGTCCATCCGCCATCTTGTTTCAGTTTTAAAAGTTCTCATATCCAATAAGATTTCTCCTGCAAATTGTAAAATTGGTGACCGCAAAAAGATGTCAAATATTGGGAAGAAAACATTAAAGTTAAGGCCCCCATACACGGTAAGATTTCATGCACGATCTTGATCGATCACAATGATCAATCGTGCATATCGTGTGTGTTTTGGCATGCTGTACAACGGCGATGCACGTCCCCGCCATCGTACATCGGCATTGTAGATCTTATGGAAAAACCATAAGATCTGCGATCCGTCATGCTGTTAAATAGGTAAACTAAACATCTTGTAAGATGCATCGTTTACCATTCACAGCAGCATGCGATGCATCGGGCTGAATTTGAAAACGTACTGAGGTGTTGTACGTTTTCAAATCGCCCCGTGTATGGCCGGCATAAATGTTTTCTTAACGATACTTGCCATCTCTTTGCTTTAAACTTTATAGTTGGCTTTTCTTGATAATAAACCTTTCAAAATTGCATATAAGACTTTTTAGTTTTTTTATTTCTTGCAGCCCACACAGTCTTAGACCTTGAATATTCGTCCCGGTTGCAATTTTGAGTTTAACATGCCTGCACTAGGGAGTGCAGCCTGTGCTGACCAGCAGTGGCGGGCTGGGCCGGGGGGCAGGGTGCCATGTGCCCCCCGGGCCGCAGCGTCATGCGGGCCGCGGGCCGGTGCAGTCTGTGTCACTGTGACACAGACTGCACCGCGTGTGTAGCGCTGACCGGACGGAGTTCGGCAGCTGTGTGTTTGTTGTAAGCAGCTGCCAATGAGAGTCTGTCAGACTCTCAATAGCTGCTGCTGCTGCGCCCACTGCGGGAGCCACTCCATCTTCCAGCTCCCGCAGTGGGCAATGGGAGAGACGTCATGATGTCATATGACGTCTCTCCCATAATGCAGAGCGGCCCGGACCGGGAGGACAGACGGAGGAGCAGATGGCGGCGGCGGGAGCGGGGATTCAGGTAAGTGAGTTTTTCTACTTCAGGGTCCATAGGGTATCCACAGGATACCTTGGGGTATAGGTGTGACGTCAGTCGCATGGCACCATAGTTAAGCTTTTCAGCCTCCCAGGATGCACTAGGGTCCCCCTCCTATACCCCGCCCCCGAGCCAAGGCACTTCAGTTTAGTTTGGTGCCCGGCCGGAGTCGGGTGCACCTGTCGGAGTGGGGGCTAGAAGAGCCCCTGAAGCTTTCTCCTATGCAGCTGTGGCTGCACATCTGGATGTACAGCATGGACAGTCAGTCCTGACGTCCATGTTGTCTTCCCTATACCCCCGCCGGTACCAGAACGCCGGTACCGATCCGGGGATGCTGGTGAGCGTCTGGGGTCACAGCTGGCGGTGACCCCAGATGTTCCGGACCATGGCCGGATTCAAGGGGGCCAAAGGTAAGCAGCGGGGTCCCGCGGTGGGTCCCCGCTGGTCACATGGTCCTAAGTCCCCAGGCAGGGGGCTCCCTGGGGACTGGCTGCAGCGTGGAGCCAGGCGACCAACCTGCACTTCCACTACCCCCTGGGACAGCGGACCGCAGCAGAGCGGTAGCGCTGCGGCGTCCCAGGGGTTAAATGCATGCCAGGGGAGCGCGCCTTCACTGTCTCACAGCCGGCGCCTCCCCCGCTGCACACAGCCCTCTCTGCACGCTGCCGACTGGTCCTGTGGCAGCGCTCCTCCCCCAGGCCAGCCTCCTCTCTGCTCCTCGGCGGCCATCTTCTTCTGGACGCATGGTGAACGCTGCTGGAAGCGCTGGACGGAAGCATCGTGGTCTGGGTCCCCGCATACCTCTCCTCCGCTGTGGTCAGGTCTGTGTATGCAGCGCTGTGTCCTACCAGGCCCTGTGTCTGCGTAGTTGAGTGATCAGCGCTGTTAGTGCAGGAATTGATTTTCTTTGCATTGTATGTGACTGTGCTAGCGCTGCTGCCTGTAACTTTTCTTCTAAACTGTCAGCTTTATTCTGTCCCTGTTCTTTCTGCTAAGCCCTTGCGGTGCGGTGCTGCAGGGTGGTCTCTCGCCTATTTACTATATAATTGGTGAGAGGGGTCACATACTTGGTGCCATCATGTCTGAAAGTGATTTTCCTCTCCGGCTACAGTGTACTACGTGTAAAGTACCGTTAGCGGAGGGGGAGGGTAGCGCGGAGGGCCTTTGCCGGCAGTGTTTGTCCATGGCGCGGCCGCTTATGTTTACCGCACCGGTACAGGAGCCGCCCTGGGCTTGTTTCGCTCAGGCGCTTACAGCCTTAGTGGGCCAGTTAGCTCCGCAGCCCGCGTTTACACCGATGGGTTTGTCCCAGCAGTCAGTGGTGTCGTCCCCCATGCAGGGTTTCCCACGACAATTGGTGGTACCCCACAGTCTCCCTATTTCCCCGCTCCCGGTTTCTCAGGAGCCAGCGTGGGTTAACTCCCTGACGAGTTCTGTACAGCACTTGTCGGATGTGTTGCAAGGGGAGTCTGTGATGCGGCCGCATAAACGGCCGGTGGCGTCTCTGTCGGCTCCTTATGAGGATGACGAGGGGACGTCTGATGATGGGGAGATTCTGGATCCTTACGATCAGGAACCTCTCCGCAGTAAGGACGCTGATGCTAAGTCCAAGGTATATATTCCTGGACTTATTCGGGTGGTCCGCACAACCTTGGTGATTGAGGACGAAGTTCCCCCAGCGGCTAAATCTAAGTATGCCTTTTTCAAAGATGTGAAGGGCGATGCCACAGTCTTTCCTCTTTCAGGTCAGTTAGTGGACCATTTAGAGGAGGCGTGGAAACAGCCTGGCAAAAGATACCAGCCGCAGAGACGCCTGGCGGTGGCTTATCCGTTCGCGGATAATTATTTTGCAAAGTGGGAATCCCCTCCACAGGTGGATTCTCACGTGACCCGTCTTGTCCGTAGTGCCACATTGCCGATGCCATCCATGTCCTCCCTTAAGGATGCTACGGACCGCAAGGTGGAGATCTGCCTGAAGTCCGCTTATTCCCTTGCGGGGGGGGCAGCACGGCCGGCTATGGTCATTTGCTGGGTTGCCAGAGCGATGGAGCGCTGGGCGGATTCATTAGAGGCTTCTTTTGATTCCGACTGTCCGGCCGAACAGGCGGAGTTGATTGGTAATCTCCGTGATTCGGCCACTTATATCAACGAGGCGGCCCTAGACATTAGTACTCTGGTGTCTAGAATTTCTTCAGCAGCGGTGGCTGCTCGTCGCACCTTGTGGCTGCGATCCTGGAAGGCGGACGCAGATTCCAAAAAGGGTCTGGAGGCGTTGCCGTTTACCGGAGAAGTTCTCTTCGATAAGATTGTGGCCACGCTGGCTGGTTCTGGGCCATCGTCCTTTCGGTCATCTAGGGCCCAGGGCAGGCCCAAACCACAGTCGTTTCCTCGACAGGCTGGCCCTAAGAAATCGGCCAAGCCCCGGAAGCAGGCATGGAGTACCAGACGTCCGGCCCCCAAGCCAGATGACAAGCCTGCGGCGTGACGGTCCGGGCCTCCCTTTGGGGGATCACAGGGTGGGAGGCCGCCTGCTGCAGTTCGCCCAGTGTTGGTCGGCCACTACGACAGACACTTGGGTTCTCGAGGTGGTCTCCCACGGGTACGCCCTCTCCTTCCGGCACAGACCCCCGGCGCGATTCTTCACCACGGGTCTACCATCAGACCGGAACAAGGCTACGGAGCTGCGGAAGGTATTGCACACTATGCTCCAGGCTGGAGTTATAGTGCCTGTTCCATTCTCCCAGAGGGGCCAGGGTTTCTATTCAAATCTTTTTTTGGTACAGAAACCCAATGGGTCGTATCGTCCGATTCTCAACCTCAAAGCACTCAACAAGTCTTTGCGGGTTCCGAATTTTCGGATGGAGACCCTACGGTCCATCATTCTGGCGCTGGAACCTGGGGACTACATGGTGTCATTTGACATACAGGACGTTTACCTGCATGTCCCTATTCTTTTGCGCCATCAACAGTTCCTCAGGTTTGCAATCCGCAGCGACCACTTCCAGTTTCGGGCGTTAACTTTTGGCCTGGCGGCAGCACGACGTGTTTTCACCAAGGTGATGGCGGTCATGGCGGCTTCTCTGCGGCTGCAGGGAGTCTGCATGTTGCCGTACTTGGACGACCTGTTATTGGTGGCAGGATCTCCAGAGCTCCTGTTACGCCACTTGGATCTGACCATTGCACTGCTGCAACGGCAATTCTGGCTAATCAACTGGCAGAAGTCCACTCTAATCCCGTCTCGGAGGATTCTGCATCTTGGAGCCTTCTTGGACTCGGGACAGCAAAGGATCTTCATGACGGAGGACAAGATCTCTGCTTTACAGTCAAGGGTGTGCAGTTGTCTGCATAGCCGCCGGGTGTCCCTACACTCGGCGATGAGGTTACTGGGCTCCATGGTGTCGGTGTTCGACATGGTGGAATTCGCCCAGTTTCACTCCAGACCTCTGCAGCACCTGATCCTGTCCAAGTGGAACGGGCTGCCTCAGTCTCTGAAGTCCCAGACGATTGTGATCACCCCGGAGGTTCGCCTGTCCCTTGCTTGGTGGTTACAGACGACCCACCTCAACAAGGGACGTCCGTTCTGGGTTCCAAATTGGGTCCTGTTGACAACGGACGCCAGTCTTCGGGGCTGGGGAGCAGTTTCGGGTCCACACTTGTTCCAGGGCAGGTGGACGCCGACAGAAGCGGAGCTTCCAATAAATATCTTGGAACTCCGTGCGGTCTTCAATGCTCTCCAGCAGGCACATCGGTTTCTCCAGGGTCACCCGGTGCAGGTCCAGTCAGACAACGCTACCACCGTGGCCTACATAAACAGGCAAGGAGGAACTCGCAGTCGGGCGGCTCTCGTAGAGGTCTCTAGGATCCTGGTTTGGGCGGAGCGCAATCTTCCGGCCATATCAGCGGTCTTCATCCTGGGAGTGCTAAATTGGGAGGCGGACTTTCTAAGTCGCCAGGACGTTCATCCGGGGGAATGGTCTCTGCACCCGGACGTTTTTCAACTGCTGGTGGACAGGTGGGGTCTTCCAGAGATCGACCTCATGGCGTCCCGGCACAACAACAAGTTGCCGGTGTACGGGTCTCGCACAAGAGACGAAGGGGCGTCTCTGGTGGATGCTCTGTCCGTCCGGTGGACGTTCCGGTTCGCATACCTGTTCCCTCCGGTCTCCCTTCTTCCACGGGTAATCCGGAAATTCAAACAGGAAGGAGGGACGCTCCTGTTGATAGCTCCCGCGTGGCCCAGATGGCACTGGTTCTCAGACCTTCAGGGTCTGTCCGTGGACAGTCCTCTGCGGTTGCCTCTACGACCGGACCTTCTGTCTCAGGGTCCTTGTCTTCACCCGGACCTGACTCGGCTGTCTTTGACGGCGTGGCTGTTGAGACGGCCATGCTGAGGTCCCGGGGGTTTTCCAGCTCTGTGGTGCGTACCATGTTGCGAGCTCGGAAACCGTCTTCCGCGAGGATATACCATCGCGTGTGGCATACGTTCTTCCAGTGGTGTCGACCGAGAGGTTATGCACCGCTGGAGTTTCGTCTGTCTCGGATTCTCGCCTTCCTGCAAGCGGGACTAGATCATGGGCTTCGCCTTGCTTCTTTGAAGGTACAGGTTTCGGCCCTATCTGTCTTGTTTCACCGTAGGATTGCTACAATCCCGGATGTGCGCACCTTTATGCAAGGTGTTCTCCGCATTCAGCCACCCTTTGTTCCACCTGTGGCGCCTTGGGATTTGGCTGTGGTCCTGAGGGCTCTCCAAGGACCGCCGTTTGAACCACTGGGCTCAGTGGATCTTAAATGGCTAACAGCTAACACTGTTTTCCTTCTGGCTATTGCTTCGGTCAGACGTGTTTCTGATTTAGGGGCTCTTTCTTGTAAACCCCCTTTCTTGGTTTTTCATGGGAACAGGGCAGTGCTCCGCACTCGGCCCGAGTTTCTTCCCAAAGTTGTTTCCCAGTTTCATGTTAACGAGGAAATCGTTGTTCCGGCCTTTAACTCACCGGGTCTTTCCGTGGGTGAGTCCTCTTTGGATGTTGTGCGGGCCTTAAGGACTTATGTTGACCGCACTTCTTCGTTTAGGAAGTCGGACGCTTTGTTTGTCCTCTATGGCTTCCGTAAAAAGGGTTGGCCTGCTTCAAAGCAAACTTTGGCAGCCTGGATCCGTATGGCTATTTCTGAAGCTTATCTTCATGAAGGCCTACCGGTTCCTCCTTCTCTGAAGGCTCATTCCACTAGGTCTGTGGGTCCTTCGTGGGCAGCTCGACGTGGTGCCTCTGCAGTCCAGATCTGCAAGGCTGCTACGTGGTCCTCTGTCCATACCTTCGTGAGGTATTACAGGTTTGACACCTTCGCCTCTCAGGATGCTTCCTTCGGGCGGCGGATTCTCCTTTCTGCACAGGAGCGTCCCCACCCTTAAAGGATACTGCTTTGGGACATCCCCAAGGTATCCTGTGGATACCCTATGGACCCTGAAGTAGAATATGAGATATGGTAAGAGCTCACCCATGTTATCTCTATTTCTACGAAGTCCATAGGGTTCCACAGGACTCCCGCCCTGTCGCACCTGTGCTGCAGATGGGCTTTGCTCTGGTCACCGGTTTTCCGTCTCCCTCTGGTGAGAATGTGATTCTTGTATGTGTCCACATCTTTTTTTCTCTCTCTTCCTTCTCCTCCTCCGGCCTATGGCTTGATAGCTAACTGAGGTGCCTTGGTTCGGGGGCGGGGTATAGGAGGGGGACCCTAGTGCATCCTGGGAGGCTGAAAAGCTTAACTCTATGGTGCTCGGCGACTGACGTCACACCTATACCCCACGGTATCCTGTGGAACCCTATGGACTTCGTAGAAATAGAGATAACAAGGGTAAGTTCTTACCATATCTCATATTTTTTTATTTTGTTTTTTATATTATGTGTGTCTACTGGGGGGGGGGTCTGGCACTACTGGGGGCACTACAAAGGGGGGGACTACTACTACTGGGGGCATTACAAGGGGGTGGGGGACTACTACTGGGGGCACTACAAAGGGGGGACTACTACTACTGGGGGCATTACAGGGGGGGTGGGGGACTACTACTGGGGGCACTACAAGGGGGGGAACTACTACTACTGGGGGCACTACAAGGGGGAGGGGACTACTACTACTGGGGGCACTACAAGGGGGAGGGGACTACTACTACTGGGGGCACTATAAGGGGACTACTACTACTGGGGGTACGACAAGGGGGGTGGGGGACTACTACTACTGGGGGCACTACAAGGGGGAGGGGACTACTACTGGGGGCACTACAAGGGGGAGGGGACTACTACTGGGGGCACTACAAGGGGGAGGGGACTACTACTACTACTGGGGACTACTACTGGGGGCACTATAAGGGGCCTACTACTACTGGGGGCACTACAAGGGGGGTGGGGGACTACTACTGGGGACACTACAAGGGGGGGGACTACTACTGGGGGCACTACAGGGGAGGGACTACTACTAATGGGGGCACTACAAGGGGGGGACTACTACTACTGGGGGGACTACTACTACTGGGGGCACTGCAAAGGGGGGGGACTACTACTACTGGGGGCACTACAAAGGGGGGGGACTACTACTACTGGGGGCACCACAAGGGGGGGGACTACTACTGGGGGCACTACTGGAGGCCTGCATAAGGGTGTTCTCTCCTGTGGCACTGCATATGGGCACTACGACAGGGGCTGCCCTAATCTTTATTTTTACCTTACATTAATCCCATATGGACCCGCCTCCTCCCTGGAACACTTGAGGGGGGGGGGGGCCGTAGCACGCATATTCTTCGGACACCCTGGCTACACGCTACTCCTCTGCCAGGGCCGCCTGCATGCATTTGCCCCCAAGGCTAAAAGTTGCCAGCCAGCCAGCCCCTGCTGACCAGCACTAGTTATTTATTTATTTTATTTATTAACAGTTTGTTATATAGCGCAGCATACTCCATTGCACTTTACAATTTGAAACAACATTAATAGAACAAGACTGGGTTGTAAGAGACAGACATAAAGGTAAGAGGGCCCTGCTCGCAAGCTTACAATCTATAGGATGCTATAGCATTGGACCGCATGGGACTAGAACAGATTTCCTTTGTATAATATCAGTGTCTGGCATAGCTTTAGTGCTGGTGGCAGCAATTTCAGGGTGGCCCCACGCTTTTTGCCCTCCCGATTTTTGCTGGTGCAAGTCTAGGCTATGAGCACTAGAGCTGGTGTTATTTTCAAAGGCAAGGTCCAATACTGTTTTAGTGTTCATTCTGGCACCCTGCACCTGTCACACCCTTTCCTGTCTTGGCTGGCACTCTGCTCTGGTGCTTCTAGCACACTTTGGTCTGTATCTCTGCGGTTTGTTGCATTAGCTGAGTGTGCAAGAAGCACCAGAGCAGAGAGCGACACTTTCAACTAGTTTTATGGTTTACCTGTCTATACTATGTACACAGACATTGAGTTCTATTTGTTTTGATTGGGGCAGGGGGATTTTGTGTGCTGCCGCCACAGTTATTTCTTTTTAAAACTATGTTGTTGTGTGTTTTGTTCTCTTCCAGTTGTTCTCCCCTTTCATTTGTCTGATCGTAGAATTTTGGACCTATCCTTAAAGAAACATTTTTGAACATTTATTGAATAACGGCTGACCTTTGTTCAGACCTGTGTAAAAATGAATAATTTATATGATCTAAAAAAGAGTGGACTGCTCACCGGCATGCTGCCTGTGCTTTAATGCATTGTCCTGAAGCAATTGGAATGGTTCCTGGTATTTTGCGCTCACAGACATGGTGTTCATTGCTTTTGACAGAGCCACTCCCACAAATCCAGTGATCTCACAACTGTGGTTTCTGTGTAGTAGTGCAGATCTGCCTGGAGTAATAATACACTGTGGCTTGAGGGTGCATTGTGTGCTGGGAGTGACAGTCTGGAGCGAGACTGTAGTGTAGTGTTTCCTAACCTCTGTCCTCAAGGCACACTACCGGTCCAGGTTTTAAGGATGTCCATGCTTGAGCACAGATGGTTAAAACTAATTTGTCACCTGTGCTCAAGTATGGTTATCCTTAAAACCTGGACTGATCGTGTGCCTTGAGGATTGAGGTTGGGACAAAAGTAAGTATGATCTGCTATTTTTAAGTATGGTGTGCAATAAATACCCAACGTTAATTTACACAGTCACATGCCAATTTTTCATATTCATATTTTAAACTGCTCTCAGACGTCACATTACAATACTACTGTCGCCTAACATATAGTCATGACTGAAATTTTGGAGACACATGAGCGGTCTGAAGACTCAGTAATGTACATTACAAATGCAAATTCAATTTAATAGTGATTTTACAATGTTAGAGCACATTTAAATTTGTGGTCGTTAGTAGAAAAGAAAATTGGACTATATGTCTCTATAGATTAGACTAAATATGTTCCATATTTTGCATGTTTAATGTGCCTCTCCCACACATGTGCACATGTGCTAAGTTTGGCAGTATTGGTTCAAGCAGATCTGCCTATCTTGATAGGACTGGCACTCAGTCTACCGAATTATACAGTGTCCAGGTGCCTTCCTCCTATGAGTAGTGTAATCTAAATAATAGGTGGCACTCCCAAGTGTTTGCAAAAAAAATCAGATACATTGAATCATGTTGCATCAATACACCGTAGCCTTTACATGTTACATCAGTACACACTAGTCTTAACGCGTTTCAACACACACCTCGGCTTTTTGAGAAAGCCGCAGTGTTCGGTGAAACACATTAAGGCTACAGAATTGGTCCACTATTCTACATCTGAGCAATAGGAACAGCTGACGGCAAATTCGAACTCACTGGCAGGAGCAGCATTCGCACTGCCCTGTCAGTATCTGCCCCGTTGTAGCTCAGTAACAGGATCTGTCACATCCACAAACACTGTTGCTATTACTATTCTGCAACAGTATTCTGCAAGGTGTATGCTGCATTTTGCTCTGGAAGCACAACAACCTCAAGACTTGTGAGCTAACATAAGAGAGACTCTGCTATATATAAAAAGGGATATACTTTCTTATAGTAACATTTTATCCACAAATATGGGTTGTTCTCTACACCTGATTGAGTACTGACCACTCCTTGGATTGAATTATACAATTGAAATGGAGGTGATACTAAGGTGTGGAGCTACATGATTGGTAGAGTGACAGATGGAAACTATAGAGCAGAGGTATTCAACATGTGACCCTCCAGCTGGTGTGGAACTACACATTCCAGCATACCCTGCCACAGTTTAAGGATGCCCTAACACACAGGTTCCCAAACTCTGTCCATAGGACCCCAAACAGCGCATGTTTTACAGGTCTCCTCACAGAATCGCAAGTGAAATAATAATCTCCATCTTTGGATCTTTCAAAATGTGTCAGTGAGTAATGAATACACCTGTGCACCTTGTGGGTGACCTGGAAAACGGGAATTGTGTGGGGTCCTGAGGACCGAGTTTGAGAACCAATGCCCTAATATCACAGCTGACGCAGGGCATACTGGGATGTGTAGTTCCACAGCAGCTGGAGAACCGGATGTTGAATACCCCTGCTGTAGAGCTTTTAGAGTGTTATCATTAAGAGCTAATTATTAACAAAACAATTTAATTTCCTTAATGGCACCCTTGCCAACCTGACCTCTTTCTGTATGCTATTAACAGTGCCTTCATCTGTTGATATTTCCTGCCAGTCATACCGTATCCAATTGCAAAATGCATGCACAATGATTATTGGTTTAATGGTTTTGCTCTATAGTAACCAGGAAATGTAGTGAGATGTGTAATATACAGAGTACATAGTGGCAGTATCAGAAGAGCCAGTGCAGTAACTGAATGAGCAAAACAGTCTACCAGAATACCAGGCTCTGAGAAAGCTGTTCAGTTAGACACATTACAGTTCCTTCTGGGTTTACAGCTCATATACTATGCAACCATAGCAATAGATACATAGGGCAGTAAGAAGCTTTGCCCTTCCTGCCTAGAAAACCTGTAGACACCTAGGGGTATATTTTACTAAAGTGTGGGTTTTTAGAAGTGGAGATGTTGCCCATAGCAACCAATCAGATTCTAGCTATTATCTTCTAGAGGGTGCTAGATATATGTTAAGTAGAATCTGATGCTATGGGCAACATCACTTCGAAAACCCAGCACCTTAGTAAATATACCCCCTATTGAGTATGCCACAGACAAATATCCTGCTGCCAATGGATCCAATAGAGCATGTTCTTTATGTCCTTTTATTTATGGAACAGGTGAGCTTAATGAAAATGTCAGTAAATTGGATGGTCTATAGCTAACTAGCTTTCCTCCATGTGATTGACTTGGTGGTGCATTTAAGAAGGAAAATGCAGAAACGTAGTTCACAGAATTAGCACAAAGGATTGGTCAAAATACTTTAATCCTACTTTTGAGCTGTAAGTCATATTCATATGGATCTCAGAAGTGGTGATTGAGATATACCAATGCTCAGCATAACACTGGAGGGGTGAATAAATGAATAATCTGCAAATTGATACCAAAGGCATTTAGACCAAAAAGGAATTCTGTCTATCTACATTGTCTGTGACTGTGAGAACAGATACATGGCAAGGTTTGCAGCTCTGGTGGTTGGGATCCGGTCTAAAGATCTAGAGTAAAAAGGTAGACAATGTCTAGATAGACAACAGGGGCCAAATGTAATAGGGTGAGAGTTTAGAAAACTCTCACATTTTTAAACTCAGCCAATGTAATAAAGTCACAGAACATGCAAACTTTCATGTTGTTCAGACTCAAAAACTCTCAATATTTAAACTCTCATCCAGGTGTTTCCTGTTTTGAAAATACAACTCGTTCAATGTATAAAGCTGCATACAGACACAACGATTTTTTGACCGATAATCACTAAACGATATCGTTTAAAAAAATCGTTCACTTTCTGAGTCAAATGATGAACGATTATCGTTCATGCGCGTTCACGTTTGTAGTTTGTAGTTCAGTCAGACTTGTCAACTGAACGATTTTCATTAAGGGAATATGCAAAAATCGTTTGTAGTTCATAAAAATCGTTCATTACACTTTAAAAAAATCTGACAGATAATCTGACAGAAAATCATTCATAAAAATCGTTCATAAAATCGTTGGTAACAAAATCGTTGTGTGTGTATGCAGCTTTAGTGTGAGAGTTTTACTGCTAAACTCTCACATTTTCTAAACTCTCACCCCATTACATTTGGCCCCAGATGTTAGACAGGGTCGACACACTAAAGGTCGACATGTACAAATGGTCGACCGGGTCAAAAGGTCGACATGAAAATGGTTGACACGTGATTTTTTTGTTGTTGTTTTTTTAGGGTTAGGCACTTAATGGAGGGTTAGGGTTAGGCACTAGAAGGGACGGTTAAGGTCAGGCACCTACCCCGACGGTTAGGGTTAGGCACCTGGAGGGAGGGTTAGGGTTAGAAAAAACAAAACGTGTCGACAATTTTCACGTTGACCATTTTCACGTCACCATATGCATGTTGACCATTTGACCCTGTCGACCATTTATACTTGCCGACCTTCTTACATGTCTATATTTAGTGTGTCGACCTTTTGTCCCTGTCGACCTATTGCCTGTCTAACACCTGGTGTCTATCTAGACATTGTTTACCTTTTTACTGTAGATCTTTCAATCCACATCCCTGGTGGTTGTATATTTCCAGGGTCTCTTTTCTGCTGCATGAGGCACACCGGTTGTGTGGGATAGAGATGAGGAACTGTGGGAGGTTTGTATGTACCGAGTTACAAACAAACTTTTTTCTTTTTTTCACTTAAAACTACTGAACAAATTAATCGTGCAAATCCTACAGGGTTTAGTATGATGTGTATAACAGAAACTAGACTACACTGGTGTTTGTCTGTATTTCTGCTTTTTCAGCCTTTCCAGTGGTTACATAATCTGACATGTAATTGCATGTTTATGTATTACAGCTCTTCTATTGACAATAGAACTGGAATAAAAGTAGCCATCAAGAAGCTGTACCGTCCTTTTCAGTCTGATCTCTTTGCAAAACGAGCATATAGGGAGCTGAGGCTTCTGAAGCATATGCAACATGAGAATGTAAGTATCTAATTAGCAGTTCCTGCTGTAGATTCTTATGCTATGTGACATTATACACTGACAACAATAATACAGTGCTCCTGATTTTGTTGCGTATGAGAGTAATTATTTTCAGGGGGGAACTCTTAAAGCTGCTTTTAACCAGCTCACATATAAATAACATTTCCCTTTTGCTCAAATGTCATCCTTGTTAGTACCAGATGGTCACTCATGGGCTGATTATGACAATTGGTCTCTGTGGGGAGTGACTTATACCCCTTTTACACCAGAGCAAAAACCTGGGTTTTTGCTGGGTCTACCCGGGTCGCAGCTCAGTGTAAAAGGGTCCCTGAAAAATAACCTGGGTCAAGTGACCCTGCAATCCAACCCAGGTAGCTACCAGGGTTGGACCCAGGATGGACCCAGGTAATGGTGCAGTGTAAACGGTGCAACCCGGGTTATCTGACCTGGATCATGCCTAAAATGAGCGGATTGGTGGTTGTGGAGCATTCACCTCCCACTTTTTATGACCTCACAGGTTTAGCAGGGCAGACCTGAGTTCAGTGTGAACAGGGCTGATCTGGGAGTAACCCAGATCAAAGGTGCAGTGTAATACCCCTTTTCCACCTAAATTCCGGGTCTGACCCGGAGTTGGAACAAAGTTCCTATCCGGATCAGACCCGGAATTTTGCCGGCTCACACCGCAGTCGGGTCTGCATAGACCCGGCTTTTGCGGAGTGAAAGTGGACGCTTGGAGATGACGTCATCTCCAAGCGCCACTGAAGCCGGACCAATCGGCCGGCTAGCAGTGCACTCCAGGTCTTCGTGACCCGGAGTGCGCTGTTCCCATAGCAGGTTTTCACGGGCTACGCCCGTGTTAAACCCTGCTAGTTACCTGGGTTGGATTGCCGGGTCACTCGACCCGGCGATCCAACCCTCTGCCCTTTTACACCAGGGAGCTGCCCGGGTTAACCCTTCAAAAACCCGGGTTTTAGCTCCGGTGTAAAAGGGGTATAAATGGGTCTGACCTGGGTTGGAACCATGTCCAAAAACCCAGGTCGGACCTGGGTTTTTGGTGGAAAAGAGGTATTAATCACTTTACAATTTGGCTATTCACATGGGTAGTAAACTTATACCACTTTCAGACAGAAAATGGCAAAAAACCCGGCTTTTACCCGACATTTGCATGCCAGGTTTTTTTACCATTTTCTGTCTGATACCCTTTTCACACTGAAAGTGAAATTACCGGGTAATTCACTTTTATCTGGTACTTTGCTAAACAACCCGGGAGACCCGGGAATTCAGTCCCGGGATGACCCTTTCACACAGGGCAAAATCCCGGGTCGTTTAGCAAATTACCGGATGAAAGTGAATTACCCGGTAATTTAATGTTCAGTGTGAAAGGGGTATTAGACTTATCAGGCCGTTTGTTGCCAAGGTCTTTATCACTCAGTGTCCTATTTAACTTCTATCAGATCATAATGCAACCCCTTTCTTGTCCGATTCCATTTTTGTGCATCTGACACAGATTTGTTTGATTTAATTACAATTATTTTGGGGCGTAACACTTGTCTTGGAGCAGGACCCAGTGCAGTACAAGGCAGGGACGTGCAGTCAGGGTAGGCAGAGGAGACAGAGCCTCCCCTGTCATACTCCTGAGATTTGATATAAAAATTATTAGAATAATGCAAAGAAGATATTTATAACTTATAAACATTTTCTTTGTTTATTGTAATCATTTTTATAGTAAACACTCACCAGCTTTGTGGAGCTCCCTGGGACTGCAGGGAGATGATAGATTAGGCAGCAACAGCTCAAGATACCGACATCGGCATCCCGAAGGTAAGTATGCAGGTTAGGTTTAGGCCGGGGATGGGGAGGTTATTTTTAGGGACTTGCCTAGGTGGGTTAGGGTTAGGCACCAACAGGGAGGGTTAGGTTTAGGGTGCGGGAAGAGTGGGTTAGGGTTAGGCACCACTGGGGGAGGGTTAGGCTACTTACTGGCACCTTTTGGGATATTCACCATCGGGATGGTGCTGTCGGCATTCTGACCGCCGGAATCCCTTCCACTGGTAAATCTTACAGATTCCATTGCAGACAGCTGCACACATGTAGCCACTTAGTATCTCCTTGTGAAGTCAGATATTGGTATATTTTTATTCTGCCAAACATTCAGCTACTTAAAGCTAGCTGGGTACACACTGACAGATACATTGGGCGATCAATTAATCGGCCAATGTATCTGCTGCCCGTCGACCAGTGCGTACTCGCGATATGTCTGTGAACGTCGGCGTTCACCAACATCGCATTGGCTGTGCTGCACAGCCGATGGACAGATATATCTGCAGACATATCTATCCATCGGCAAGTTTGTACAGGCGGTCTGCAGACCACTTGTACACGCACAGCAGCAGCCGCGAGGAGGGGGGCGGGACACGCCCCGAAATGGCCACCGGGTTCCCCCCCGGACCCGAGGGCACAAGCAGATGATGGCCGTTCATTGTGTATGAACGACCATCATCTGCAGATATATCTACAGATCACTCAATCTGCAGACACAACACTTAATATTTTTTTTTGTTTTTTTTAACATCAATAATATTTATTGAAAATTTTTTAGGGATACAGAAAAAAAAATCTGATGGGGGAAAAAACAAGAAGGGGGTACATAGCACACAAAAATCAGTATACATAATGTGAGACTATTAAATAACATTGAATTCAATAAATCAATTGAAAAAAACACCTAAGTATGACCTTTTTTGAACAAAAGTCAATTAGAAGTTGGAGATTCATTCAAACAGAGGCCCTGATTCAGAGCCAGTCGCTCTGAATCAGGGCATCTTTTTTTTTTTTTTTTTATTGAGCGCTGTGTTGCCACCCACAGCTAATGCGAGCGGCCAGGATGATGGTCGCGATGGTCAAGACCATCGCGACCATCGGGCTTACGACGAGACCCTTGTGGTAGGGTCTCGTGGCCACAAGCCCCAGAGAGCTTTCGGCTCCAACAGAGCCGAAAGCTCTCCCACTGACATGACTTGTGATGTCAGTGGGGCTGCCCCCAAACGGTAGGCATTCTCATGGGAACGCCTCCGTCTGGGCAGCCAACCCCACGGCCCGCCCACCAAAGGGGGTATGCTGTCACTCAACATCGACAGCACGCACCTTTTGGTGCGAGATCCGGAGCGATAGATTGCTCCTCGCTATCCGGGTCTCGCGCATGCGCACAACGACGAAGCCGGCTCCGTCGTGCGCATGCGCTCTGGGCCACCATCGACCCGCTTGCGACCGGGTCTGAATCAGGCCCAGAATTCCATCTGCTGCATAGTCATTCCAAGCTCTCCACTGCACCAATGGGGAGGAGGTGGAAGTAGAGTAGGGCATAGATTTTGTTCCATCAGAAAATTAAAATTAATTTTGTGAAACACTTTAACGAACGGAGGGGGAAGAGGCTGCTTCCAATATTGAGCTAGCGCAGCACAAGCCACGATACAGATGTGTCCAAGTACATAATGTTGATGTGACGGTATTGAGGCAACACTTTAATAATTTGAATTTGGCAATAAGTATAACCAGTCATGCATGCACATCGAGTAACTTCACTGGATGTCTGTTACAGAGTAATGTATCATATTCACCAAATGAAAGCTTTAATATATATATTTACCCTGGTTGGAAAGTTTAGTTCTTTTGAAATGATTATTTATTCGGTTTAGCAATAATGAAATACCTTGGCTCCTTGTTACACAATTGAAGGACATTTCTTTTCTGTGAAATATGTTTTTAATATTTTTACATCATGTTACCATGGAGACAGTGACACCACATAAGACAGCATAATGATTATATTCTGTAGCATCCACTAACCTTGAAATAGAATACAGTACAAAGAGAATGATCTTTACAGAAACCCTATTCCATCTTCTATATATATTTCTCTGGGAGCAACATGTGTCATGTGTTACCATTGTTTTGAAGTCCTACAGATAAGGTCTATAACAGTACTGTTAGTTTATTTTTTTTAGAAAAGGCAAACCTCCAACGTACTTTACCTCGATACTCCTAAGAGGTTATAGACCATTAGTCACATATGTAGCATGATTTGACAGATTTAAAAGTTCAGAACATAAATATAACCTCCTCTCAAATGGAGAATGTTACTATGAATATTGAACCATGAAGGTAAAATACATTAAGGGGCCTATGTATTAAGCGCGGAACTGTCACCATTATTAAGGTTTCATGTCGCGGAGGATGCTTTCATGAAAATATCACCTCAATGTACAAAGGGGAACTTGCAGGGACAGCGGTTGCGGTATTCGCTGTCCCTCCGAGTTATGTACCCGGCACTGCGAGTTATATCGTTGGCTGCGGGAGAGAGATTGAAAGTTCTCTCTCCTGCTCGTAAACCACCACAGGCTTAAAGAAGTTTACACCATCTAAAGATGGTGTAAACTACCCGTGCTAAAATCCGAAAGCTTAGCTTTTTGGAGTTTAGTACATAGGGCTGAGATCCTACTCCCCATTGATAATAATGGAGACTGTGATCTGCAGTGCTAATTAGCACTCTGCCGGACATTTCTGTAAAATCTCCTGTATTGTGCTATTACTGCAAAGCAGCAATTCATACAATTATGCAGAAACTGCAACAAGCTTCATACTTAGGCCCCTTAGTCTCAACCAGACTTTCACTGCAAATATGTAATGAATAGTAAAGTATAACATTACCCCACCACCACAGAGACCTTAGGGCCGAATTCATTTAGAGGCGAAGAGCGGCAATCGGCGAGACGTTTTCGCCAATTTGCGCTTTTCACCTGTTTTCAAAGTATCTCCGTATTCAATTCCCAGGAGTTTCTGCCTAGGCGAAAACTCCATAGGCAAAAACAGGAGAAGAAGTTTCTCCAGAAAAAGGCAGGTCACACCCCCCTAATGACTAATTAGTAAAAAAAAAAAATGATCTTAATTCACCCCAAAAAAGACATGTCATTTTTGGGGTGAAAATGTAAAAAGTGTTGGAAAATGGGTAAAAAGTAGGGGCCAGGTATTTTGGGGTTTTTAAGATTGCAGGAAGCTGCAGCAGGTATATTTTTGAGATTTTTTAATCTTCACTTTAGAGACACCAAAATATACTAGTACCCATTTACATGTACCCCAAATCTAACTGCTGTACTTTTTTTTTTTCTCAAAAAACATTGCATTATATAATTTTTTCACACTTATGCAAACATGCATAACAACAATTTGACTCATTTTAAGATCACTAAATAATTTTATTAGGGCTATTAATACTCTTCTATATTGATTTCGAGGGTCAGTGAGGCTTTTTTGGGGTACAGACTGATTTTCCCAAAATATGCTGTCCTTTTCGCTAGTTTCGTTATTAAATACATTCGCCTACCTGCGTTTTCGCCTGTTTTGGATTTGAATACGGAGTTAGGTGGGGACACGCATGTCGAAAACATCACGTCCAAACAGGCTAATGAGGCAAAATCATCACGCTTTTCGCCAATCTTGGCTTTTCATGGCTAATTGAATTCTCCCCTTTAAAACCCTTCCAAATTTTTGGTTAAAAACTAGGATTGCAATAAATTGGATTGCTGTAATCTTATTGTCTCTGCCACTGTGCATTAATATGCCCCCTGGACATCCCTTGTTGGCAGTCTCCATGTAAATAAGTTTTTGTTAAATTTTTTTGGTGCTGTCTCCTGGGTGAAAGGAGTATAGAAAGATGCATTGTTGTTTGTACATTTAGTGTGGTAGGTACTATGGAAAAAAAAAAAAAAATAGAAATATATGTAAAGATACGTATGTGTGTATATAGATGTAAAATTGATTTGCTTAATTCTCCCATTAATAACCTTTTGCTAATTCCCTGTACCATCGTGTTTGCAGGTAATCGGCCTTCTGGATGTATTTACACCTGACATGTCACTGGAGAAGTTCAATGACTTGTAAGTTTTCACCTATCTAGTACCAAGTGTTCGATCTGGTTTCTGAAATAATGGTGACTGGATGTACTTCTGTAGTAGTGGTATTTGGATGTGAATGTGTATGCTGTGGTGAAATTCTCCCAGATATAAACATGTGATGATGCAATGTGCTGGACTGTGTTAACGCCTCTCTCCAATGTGTTACTATTGGCTATGAAATTACAACATTTGCAATCCTTTCTGGTTACATACTTAACATATTTTCAGTTAGGCCCTACAGTGATCCTCCTTTGCAGAAGCAAGTTGTGACAGGGTTTAAGATCTACTGAGACACTGGAGACTGGTAAATAGCCCTGTCTTTTCCAACTTATATTGCATTACACACCTTTTTAAAATGACTGTGATTGCTGTGTGTTTTACACTAAGGAGGTGGTAGTTTTGTGGCAAGAATTATCACCTCTTGTTGTTATGTTACGAAAATAAACAATATAAAACCTATATATCATATATCTATACCTACACACTCTATCCACAGAAGCAAGCAGCACACTACAATATGGGTACTAGTAAAAACACTTTTTTTTTTAAAATTTAACCCTAACCTTCCCTCCTGTACCTAACCCTAAACGTTCCCTCCGGCAGCCTAACTCTAACATGTCGTCCATTTGCCCTTTGTCGACCACTTGGTGTCGACCTATTGACTGTCAACCTTTTTTATTGTCAAACTTCTGTCCAAATACCATCAATTAGCCATAATATTAAAACCACTAATAGGTGAAATGAATAACATGATTATTTTGTTGCAGTGGAACCTGTCAAGAGGTGGTAAATACTAGGCTGGGAGCGAAGGCTAGCCCGTCTGGTCCTTTCCCGCAAAAGAGCCACTGTAGCACAAATTGCTGAAGAAGTTAATGCTGATTATGATAGAAAGGTGTGTAGATAAGTGTATAGAGCACACAGGAGATGGGTATAAGAGGTGGTAATAAGTAAACCTATAGTAGTTTGATAGAATTCCTTCTAACTAACTATAGGTCACTTGAATAGATAATGAGTTATATCTGGTCAACGCTTCCCCTAAAAAGTAAGGGGATTGTAATTGTAAGGGTACTATGGTTGGTTGGTTTGTCAGTCAGTGGTGCTCTCCTTAGCCAAACGAGATAAATTTTAATTCAAGAAGAAAAGGAAAAGCACTTGCTGTACTGTGAACAAGCAGAGGCGAAACGCGCGTCGGACAGACCTATTGGCACACGTGACCCACTGCCAGCAGTCCTGATCCAGCGACAATTAACTGCACACTGCACCAGTTCCCTGATCTGAATTCTTTGTCTAGCGGCATGGCTGGAATGGGAGAATAAGCCTCAAAGTATACACAAAACATGACTAAAATAATACAGAGGAAGAACCCTAAGTGTAATGTTAAACTGTTGTAACACTGGGAGTTGAAATGAGGACTCCAGACAGGCAGGTACTTGGTAAAGCAGTGGCTTTTAATGGCAGCAAATACTGCACCTTAGCATATGTCAGCAAAGGCCTGGGCACACACAGGCACATAACAGAAAATAAGAAAACAAACTTAAAAGGTTCCAGCACTACTTGTGCTTAGCAGTCAGCAGTGGCTTGCAGACACAATTGACCATGCTCTCCCAGCATAGCCCTTGGACCCTGGCACTACAACACTGTAGCTACTACCTGGCTGCTCATCAGCATCAGGGCAATGAGCAACAAGTGTGTGAGGGTTTTAAACCCTTCCTGTGCTGCTCAGTGATGAGTTGCAGCTGGGCCTGTGCAACAGTGAAACATGGAGTTCCACACCTCCCTTGCTGCAAACTGGACAGGGTTCATTTCAGGATCCCTTGGAGGGAGCTGAACCCACCAGAATGTGGGCAATTCACGTGAGAGACAACTCGGGGGCGCGACTCGGGATTCTATTGTCCCAGAGTGAGCTAAATCTATGGCAGACACTATTGCCGACTTGGCCAGAAGGGTGGATCGCCAGTCTGAAATTAATGATTCCTTCCAGGGGATCAGGGGGATCCATTAGCATCCTCTGGACTGGAATCTTTATATAACAATGGTTGAATACTGCACTCTGGTTGGAGCGGGGAAGGGGGGGGGGTTTGCAGGAAGGAGGGTGTGGGGTTGATGGTGGCTGAGGGGAGCGGGGAGGTAGTCTGTGCGCAGCTTCCCTAAGAGGTGTCCGGTCTCTAAATGGGTATCTGAAGGTCTGGAAGGGTAGCGCTGCACAGGTATAGGTTGGGGACGGTGGTGACTGGGGGAAAAGTGGACGGGGGTGAGGGTGTACGGGGGGAAGGGGGGGGGGCGAGCGGATCGGAAGACTGGGGAAGCCCGTGAGGTGAGGTGGGGTGGCTGTGTGTGGCAATCTATACTGGTGTGGGGTGGTGTGTGATGCTGGCGTGAATAAATACTGGACAGTGAATACAGGGCGAACAGGTGTTTATTGCAGTGTACAAATAAGAGACACAGTGCTCGAAGTACTTGTGCAAGTCCCTCCTGGGCTCGGAACCATATGATGCTCGTTACAGTCCAAGGTGAAAAGTCCATACCCTGTTGGTGGGGGGGGGGGGGAATTGAATAGTTCCAAGGTGGGGGCAGCCTGGCTGGCTCCGTGGATGCACAGTCCAGGGTGTTCTAGTGCTAGAGCGGCGTCCCGCTTAGACTTTATAACTTACCGGTAACTGTGGTGGGTGGGGCAGGGGTCCAGCTGGAGCCTCGTGTCCTTGTCGCTTAGGTGCGCTGGTGTTGGCCCGGGGGCATTGTGCTGTGGTGCCCGTTCGGTCCTGGCTTCTCAAAGTAGGATCATGAGTGTGGGTATTTTCACTGGTGGTTCATCTCGCTCGTACTGGTGCGCGGCGGCACCTTGCCGGTGGTGTTGGCGGGGTGGTAATGTTGGCAGGGTGGTGGTTACCGTAGCAGTTAACTTTCGATGTCTTGGCGTTGATGTGTGACAGCTGTATGTAGCTTGGTCCTGGTAGGTCTAACGCGTTTCAGCACAGCATGCCTTTGTCAAAGATTTCCAGGCGTGGGTATGTACTGTTTAAATCACTTCCTGATTTGCCGTCATTGGATGGTGGAGGTGTGACTTCCTAATGGCTCGTGCTGTGATTAGCTGAGGTAATCATTAACGTGTGTGTGTGTGTGTGTGTGTTGATGATGATGAGATACTCCGATCAGCTGAGTGGATGGGGTAATCATGATGAAGTAGGTGTGTGTGTTGATGATATCTATTGCTAAATATCTTGGTGAGTGCGGAAATAGAGATGGAGGATCAAATTGGAAATTTGCAGGTATTGCAATCGTAGTGGATAAGAATTCTAGGTTGCAGTGTAGCTGGTGGATTTGTGGATGTGGTTGGGACAGGTTCCTAGATCACGTGAGAGGCTATTGGCAGGTAAGGGTAGAAAGGCTGCAAACCTGTTGTAGGGTCTCTAGGTAAATGTTGTCCGGACACTGATATAGTAACTATAATAATGATCCTGTGTGGGAATGGGTACTGAGGATCAATTGTTCGCACATGAGTGTGTTGGAATTTGGGGGTGGGTGACTGTGGCTACAATGGTCGGGCATGGTGGTGTTGTTGGGGTGATTGGGGTTTTATGTTTGTGTTGATAGTGAGGGGTGGGGGGAATAGGGGGTAATTGGGGATTGTAGGGGTGTAAGTTATATTAGTGTGGGGACCGGTGTTTGTATGTGTTAAATGATGGATAGAAAAGCAGCTTTGCAGTTCCGTCTTTGCTAATATGCAAATGCAGCAAGAGGTGTATGACACCCCTTGCTGTATTTGCGAACCTAACACTGCAACCAAGGTCGCAGCCTAGGATCACTGGCGTCGGGCCGCCGGCCAGCTGAGTAAGCCGCAGCTTACTCAGGCTGGATGGCTTGCGAGACCAGGAAACTGCCCCACTGCCCCTTAAATGCCTCTGCCTGGCAATAAGGAGGAGGCATAGAAGGAGCTGCGAGCAATCACGCAGGACCAGTTCTGCACATTCGCAGAATGGATATGGCGCATGCGCAGATTCCGATAATCTGGAATCTACAATCAGCATTGTGCATACGTCAATGAGCCCCTAAGTCTGTTTTGTCCATTTTTAGATGAGGACATTACCTGGTGGGAAGTGACTCCCTGTGTAGATGCACCTATCGATAGCTACAGATCTTCCTACTATGCAGGCAGTGTCTTTAAAGGATCAGTCTGATAGAAAGAATGAAGCATTACTTAAATCTATTTTTTCTTTAACAGGAGCCTCTTTACTTCCGGCATTGGCAATTACATGGGTAAACAAAGCTCTGGAATCTTGGACTAAGCAATTGGCTTCGGGCATGCAGTCTGATTCTGATGAACTTTTACCCTTGGTATGGTCTACCAAAGGTAAAAGTTCGGCAGAATCAGAATCTGAGACCTCACTATTTATAGATGACACAACTTTGGATGTAGCCTCATTGTTGCCAAAGATTTCAGCTCTGGCAGTATCGACCAGACGCTAGCTTTGTCCGATCTTGGCAGGCGGACCCGGAATCCAAGCACACCCTGGAAGCTGTCCCGTTTGAGGGTGATACACTGTTTGCCACTACTTACTAAATTATCTTTCAGGCAACTGGGAGGAAAAGCCCGTATTTGCCAGTTTTACCTTGAAGATCTAAGGGCCTGATTCAGGCACATGACCCTTTCTGCGCATGATCAGAATGGGTGTGCGATCCCGCTCACAGACTCAGTGATTGACAGTCTGCTGCTGTTCGTGGGCGGGGAGGGAGCAGCGATGCCCTCTGTTTCCTGAAACAGAGTCATGTTGCCGGGGGGGGAAGGAAAAGAGGCCAGGATCTCCGTCGCCTGATGGAGATATCCTGGCCTCTTCCTCTGCAGGACCCCATGGGTCACCTTAGCTGGCTGATGTTACGCAGACTATCCGATGCTGCGTTCAACAACGCAGCTCGGATGATAATGCACAGTAGGTGTGATGCCTTCTGCTGCATTACCATATCAGCAAGGACACAATTTCAAAGCTGCCTGCGTGCACTACACACTACAGTATATGCCTGCGTGCAACTTTGCAATTGCGATCCTTGCTGAATCAAGCCCTAAGTCTCCTCGGGTCTGTCCTTTTCGCATGGGACTTTTATTTCTCTTGCTACCTGTTAAAGACTCATAATATCCGGACTATTGTGCTGATCTTATCCATATTTCAGCTGGATCCTGGGTAGGAGAGTTCTTGATTCCCATCCTTGGTAATTGGAGAAAGAGTTGATTACATGCCTGTATTTATTGTTTCTATTGTGAGTGCTTTGATTTTATATTAAATATTTACCCTTGTCAAAAGGTCTCTGCACTAGCACTTTTTATATGTATCGACCCAAACTTCTTTCCATATGACATGGGAAGTGGGAGATACGATTTTATATTTTTCAGATTGATTATCCAATTGTTGGGATTCAAGTAAGGATCACCTGGAACTGTGGTATTCTATTTTATGGAACAGCAAATCTAGAAAAAGCCAGACAGGACTATACATCATTAACAGGGTGATTACTTTCCAATAAACAATTTACTTGGACATGTTTATGGTGAACAGCGCTTTTGGTGGCATTATAATTATTTTATATGCTGTCCTTTTCGCATGGCAGGGAGTGGTGAATGTACTACATTAGAGGGATTTTTTTCTCTTTTCCCTGAGCTTCCTTTCGAGGCAGGGGAATCGCTGTCACTCGACGTCCTGACAGAAAGCCTGGTGATAGGCAGGCTAACCTGTTGTTCTGACATCAAGTGGATATTACTGTTGTCGCACACTAACAATTAACCACTAACCTGGTGTGGTTCACATCAGATGGGCTTTAACTGATATGGTCGCATCTGATGCGACCAGTCAAAAACGCCCACTAGTTGGCTACTGAAAGATAATCTGTCAGCAGCCGGCTGTAACGGAGAGACCTGCTAGTTCCCCTGCTCCCGTGGGTCCACCTCCAAGATGTTCCAATCACTGCCGGCCATATTGATCAGGACCCGGCGGCACACCCCTCCCAGCACGGCTGCAAGGGCAGCCGTGACTTCCATAGATGCAGCAGCCATGGCTCCTGGTAGCCGTGGCTAGTGCTGTGTCCTGATCACCTTGGCCAGCGGTGATCGGGAAGCCAGCAGCACCCCCTGTCTGGCGCGACTGCAGTGCAGCCGTGACCTTCAAGGAAGCAGCTGCCGGCCGCGGTTACTGCAGTATCCAGCCGGCGTCACCCCCCACCACCTCCTTTCAGCTATTGCTGTGTCCTGCAGCCGGCTGCTCTCCCCATATCCTAAATTCTGTGTTACTGTCCAATGACTGCTGGCGTGGGAGTGGCTTTGCAGCCATTTTCAGCGGCTACTTGTCCTCTACAGCACCGGACACCGCCAGACACCCCGCGCTCTGCCTCGGATACCGCTGGAACCCCCGTGGGCGACACCGGACCCACAGGAATTCCAAATATCGAAAAATCCAAAATCCTCTTTGTCTTGAGCATTTTCGATATGAGCGACCTGTGTGTGTATATACACACCTTCCACTCGCTCCGTCTATCCCCAGATTTTTTTGATTTTTTTTTTTTAAACTAGAAAGTCATTATTTTCAAAGACGTAATTTTTCTATTTGCAAATTATGCCGTTAATTGCTAATGAAACTTGATTGACACTTTTGGGAATGCTTTTTGAAAAATATTAGCCAGTTAAGTGGTTAATACTGCGGTTGCATTATTTGTTACAGCATTAGTGTGATGCCTATCTATATGTAGGCATACTACACCATATATGTGAACTTGTTTTCTCCACAATACGTGGATGCTTCTATTGTCATACACTAGTATGTATCACTAGGAAGTTCTCTACTAACCAGCAAAATAGATGACAACATTGTGTATAAGGATTATCAAAGATGAACATACCTTTATGATAGAAAGGTATACGAACACACAGTGCATTGCAGATTGCTGCATATGGGGCTGCCTAGCCGCACACCGGTCAGACCTCTGTTCACCACCAAATTCACCTAGAATGGGAAGAAATGGAGCAGTGGAAAAAGGCAGCCTGGTCTGATAAACACACCTGGCAAATAAAATGTGAGTTATCGTTTACCTGAGAAAGAGATGGCACCATGTTACACTCTGGGAAGAAGGCATGCTGGTGGAGGCAGTGTGATGCTCTGAGCATTGTTCTGCTGGAAAACCATGGCTCCTGGCATTCATGTGAATGTTACGTTGACATGTACCACCTCCTAAAAATTGTTGCAGACCACGTACGCTTCTTCATGGTAACGGTATTCCCTGACGGTAGTGGCCTCTTTCAACAGGATTATGCAGCCTGAAATGCTGCAAACATTGTCCAGCAACGGTTTGTGGAAAATGATAGAGTTCAAGGTGTTGACTTGGTATGCAGTCTGGAAGCCGGCGGACCTAATCACGACAGCCGGCTTCCCGACTGTCATATCCCGGCAAGGGTCTAAAGACAGACGTCGATATGCCGACGCCTGTCATTAGACATACGCCGGGAGCCCGACGCCCGGCATCCCGCTCGAAGGGACGCCGAGTGCGAATTGCAATGGGGGGTGGAGGGTTAGGTTTAGGGTTCCCGGGGGGGACTTAGGGTTAGGCTAAGGGAAGGGGAGGTTAGCGTTAGGCACTGGGGGGGAAGGTTAGCGTTAGGCACTGGGGGGGAAGGTTAGGGTTAGGCACCCCTAAGGGAGGGTTAGGGGGTAGAAATAGGTTAGTATATAATTACCTTTGAAGATCGGGATTTCCTCCTCTGCCGGAATGCCGCTGTCGGGATTCCAACCGCCGGGCATGGGTCCGGCGGTAAATCATACCGATTTCCGTTCACTTGGCCTCCAAATTCCCTCACTCTCCTTCCAATTGAGCATCTGTGGGATGTGCTGGGAAAATAAGTCCGAGCCATGGAGGCCCCACCTTGCAACTTAAAGGTTTTAAAAGTTGGGGGAAAAAACAGGTTTAAAAAACAACAAAAAATAATAATTTGTTTTACACCTTTTTTTGCTTATTATATTAATACTGCGAAACATTGCTATGCATTAGAAACCCTGATCAATCATGTTTTAATACTTTCTAACATTAACAATCCAAAGTTATTAGGATTTTTATCTCATCAAAAGAGAGCCAGACTAAGGGCCTGATTCACTACCGAATGCAATAGCAATTACGCATGCAGTTCAACTGCGATAGTATGCTAATTCATTGTGATCGCTATGCCGCCGCAGCATAACATAAGGACACTCACTTTATCTTACACACATCCGTAATGTGTGTAAAGTAAAACTGCGAAACCATCGGTGCAATCGAGTACCATCGCAGCCTCACACACACTTGTACAAGCTCTGGCCTTACTCAGAAATTGCTAAATTCATCGCACGCTATGAGGCCTCAGGCTGCGTAGGGCATTGCAGTGGCTAAGTTATGCACACCCCTGCAACGGCGTTCAAATGCACTGGCACGTCTGCGTTTCGCCAACCACACACAAACGTCACTCTCTGTCAATCACTCTGCAATGCTTTCTGCGTAGTCACTGAGATTACAGTCCCAATCACAGTGGCGGGCTCGCACACTGCGATGCATACGCAGAAAGCATTAATCGCCTAATTGCGTGCGTATTAGCAAATGCGATCCAAGCTGAATCAGACCCTAAGTTTTCCTTCCTTCCACTCATCTCAGTAGGACTGAAGGTTTTGAATTGAAAAGTGTTTCTCTGTGTATTGCCTTTTTAATGTGTTGGAGTTGTTTACCATTTAAGATGGAGAATGTTAGTTGTGGTTTTTGCCTGTCCTGTAGGATTGTTAGTGGAGGAGTTTGTGGAGTCTTGGCTGATGCTAGACAGATTTAGTACCTCTGATCTGGTTCACCCTCCCTATTTCTCGTGTGTGTATGTGTGTGTGTGTTTACTGTATTGGTTCAGCCCACTTAAATGAAGACCGCAAGAATGCGGAATAATAGGCTTTTTTTTTTAAGAAGTCAAGTTACCATGCTGCAATCACAGCATAATAAAAAAAACTGAGTGTTTTAAAGAAAAAAAAAAGGGTTTAAACAAGCCAACCCTGGTTCTGCTGCTAACATCTTGGTGCTAGAGAGGGGGACCTACCTATACAATATTAGGCAGTTGGTTTTAATGTTATGGCTGATCGGCATATATTTAGGTTTGTATGTGTATATATATTTAAGTACATGTGTTATGACGTATCACTTAATCCTATGCAAAACAGCATGGTGCAGGTTTTATACATAATCCATAGAAGCACTCGCCCAATCCAAATATATAAGGCATCCCCAGCACTCACTTGAATCAATGCAGAAGCTGTATTCACATATATGCATCACAGGTCCATTTCAACTGTTTGCAGTTTTTCTCAGGGGCATCAGAGGATACCACCTCTGTATGTAGTGTGTGTGTGTGTATCTATCTCCCTACTCACCTTGACAAGGGCGTGTGTGCCCTGAAACATTGGTAAGTTATGTGAACTGTCACCATAAACTTCAGAGGGCACTGGAGCACCAAGTCCAGCGTGCTGTCTTCCAGGATCTCTCTCTCTCTCTTCTCTCATTCCTGTACATGCATGTAGGCCTAAATTCATATTTCTCAGGATTCTTATGATTTGCAGATGAAAATGAGAAAATATTCCATTTTAAAATATAACGAGCTATAACTTATTTGAAGAGATATATATGTCCTGTGAATTTTACAACAAATACCAGTCCTGCTATGGTGCTGCATTTTGTATATTATGAAGTCTGCTCCCCATATTCTTACAACTAGGCCAACCTGAAAAACTACCCTTAATATGGATCAAATAATCTTTTATTACTCTCCTTAATCATATGACTGGTGGATTTTATAGAATAAATATTGACCTTGAAACATTCTATCCAATAGGTTAATAGCATATACAAATAAAATTGTCATTGACACAAGACGTAATTGTTAAATATTTAAGATCTAAATAAGTGTCACAGCACCTGCACAAATGTTAGGATAGTCATTGTTTTTATAGTAGATCACTCATTCCCAGGGTCTATTCCACATGTAGGAACACAGTATAGTAGGCAGACTTGAGTTTGCAGGGCCCACCACAAAACCCATATGTCATGTCTCTTAATTGTTGAGTTTATTACATCTGTGTTCAATAGGAAAAGTTGTATATAAGGAATAATGATGCATATTAAATAATAATGAATGGTAGGATACAGTAAGACAAATGTTTAATAGGTCAGTAGATGAACATAGACTAACATAAAGTACAATTTGTGTAATGAGCACAAATATACAGATAACCTCCAGTATTTTATTATATAGGCTATCCCTCCATTGTAAACTCTAAGGAGAGAATTCAATTATACATTATTTATTGCATCTTCCATCTAGTGTGCAGCTCAAATGATGGGACGATGTGATGAACGACCCTTGTGATTGCGCAATCGGGCGTACACACAATACGATCCTTATCATATATTGTTCTGATCTGTGCCGGAATGATATATTGTGCAATATATCTCATAATGTGTATCCAGCTTAAGCCTAGGTAAAGGGAAATTACATACCTTTGTCTTGGAGAGGACATTATATCCATGTTGCAGGATAGGACAGCTTCCTGCTGAGAAACCATTAAATACCATCCGCCATAAAAATGCTTAAAAGAAGGGGGCTAGATGTGCTGCACCCCTGTGCAGATGTGACCTATATCTTCATCCCTGATACTTAATATACAAATTATAACAGAGGTTCTTATCTTCCACCTCTTCATGTCTTGTATATTTGTATCCATTTGTACACATTGTTTTAGTGCAGTCAAAATATCCTTGTGTCTATATGATGTGTGTACTAAGCGACGGAATGACGCAATGTAACGATACATTGCACGCTCCATAAATTATATCTTCTAGTGTACACACTTAGCCGACCCATCTGCTGACGGGCCGCCCTGTCGACTGAGCGACCGATTTGGTCAGCTATAAACACTTGCCAATCAGCCACTTGATATGTCCGGCCAGGCATCATTTAAATGTGCCCGCCCAGTTGTGATGTCAGTTTGGGTGGTTCCTGCGACCAATGTATGGTTTGCCGTACATACACGCAGATGTAACGATCTACTACGTCGTTCACAGACACATCGTCTGTACACACCCACAAATACACTTAGAGATATATTGTTTGGCAGCTGTATGAACGACATATCGTAATAGTGTTTACACTACACATTATTAATGATTTTGAAATATATACGCAAGTTTACCTCTATGGAAGACTAAAGGACCTCCATTCATCAGCGATGAACATGTTGGTGTTCCCGATCCTGATCCAGATATGATCGGAATCAGCAAATTGGGGATTTTTAACATGAAGAATTTCACTTTCCCTGACAGATCAGCGATTCCTAATGGCCGCAGTTTAGTATTTCCATCCAGAAGCAAAAGGGTAGGTGCGCTCTCTACACCAGATGGATTATAAAGATGGGAGCTGCTTACTGGTGAGGTCACCACTAACCTGAACAATTTATCTGGTCAGAGCAACAGACGATGGTGCTTACCCAGTGAGGCTCAATCATGTGTGTTACGACTATATAAAAAATAATGGATGACTAGCATAAATGCACATATATCCTATGGCTGTCACCGCAAATGAACTAATGATAAGGTATTTCTTATATATGGTATAATAATCAATGAGCCCCAACACTAAATTATAAAGGTAAATAATTTATTGGTTAGCTAATAAAAACAATTAAAAAGGCTAGCGTTATAGTTGATGGACATAGTGTTTAGAATATAGAACTCGTTATCAGTTTTTCTGTCTATTCACGGCTTTGTTCAAGTAAATTAGGACACAAAGATAATAGACACTGGCAAAATAGGGTAGGTGAGTTAGTGGGGGTAAGAGCAAAAATAAATCTGATAAAAATGAAAAATAAAAAAATATGAGCAATATGTGATAATATGCAGCATTTCCATCCGGTGGATCGCCGGTTCCGGTCTGATCGGGATTGGTGAAACGGCTGCCTGATGCATGCGGCCCTTTAGCCTGTATTCACCCTTACAGTTCACCCAGGTGCACAAATCCTACTGCAGCAAATAAAACGTGTTCACACTAACACGCACTTTTCTGGCAATAACGTATATTGTGATCTTTCAAAATCATTTTACAATTTGTGTATGATTTATGATGAGTCAAACTCGCATGTCAGTCTGTAATGTGGAAACATCGCCCTGTGCTCTGATTTGCTGAATGTGCGCACAGCAGATGTGTGCAGCACGACAAGGGGTAGTTACTTCACAAATGCTTGGCTGAATGAGTCATTTTTTTTTTCTTTCGATCGCCTACATTCTCTACATGTGTTATAAAAGTAATATCTGCAGTGGTTAATATGATTATGAAGGCTGGGGATTTGGGGCTGAGGTGAACAGAAAAGAGACTAAGAAAATATTAAGACTAAGATAGAGGTAAACAATTGAAGACTGGAAATTGGTAATTATATTAGGGTTGGTTTACTGCATATATAATTCAGCTGTTTCCAAAACCAGATCCAGACAAACACACTGAAATTGTCTGCCAATAAAGGACCACTAACTGCAATATGAATTGCTTTATGTAAAAGATCTGCTAGTAACAGTCAGTGTATGTGTGTACATATGCGAGTCTGTAAAGGGTCCCGTACCTTTATTTATATATATATATATATATATATATATATATATATAATCTCTATATCACTCTAACGTTCTATCTATGTATGTATGTATATATGTATGCTTGCTGTGCAGTGGAGTATAAGATAAGATTTTATTCTGTTGTTATAATAGTTTATTTATATAGTGCACACACATTCTGCGGCACTTTACGGAGAATATTCAGTCATTTACATCCATTCCTTCCCAGTGGAGCTTACAATCTATATTTCCTACCACCTGGACAAACATACACACACACTAGGGTTAATTTCTTTGTCAGAAGTCATTTAACTTAGCAGTATGTCTTTTGGATTGTGAGGAGAACATATAAACTTCACAAAGATAGGGGCCTGGTTGGAATCTCTCCAAGCTGTGAGGCAGCAATGCTAATTTTTGTACCACCGTGCTGCTTCATGTTCTGCCAAAGGAGCCTAACTACAATGTCTCTCAGTGTGATCACAAAAAAGTAGGTATGCAGTGTGTAGGAAGAACAATCTGCCCTCTTCATATCTTCATCACTGATAAAGCCCTGGAAGGCCTAGGTGTAGGCTTCAGTAATATTAGTGACCACCTTGTATTTTACATTCACTTGTCCACATTGTTGTCTTTTTGAGTCTTTGTGCCACTGCATACTCAGTCTCTGTCTCTCTTCTTTTTCAGTTACCTGGTTATGCCATTCATGGGCACAGACTTGGGCAAAATAATGAAGCATGAAAAACTGTCAGAAGATCGAATACAATTTCTTGTATATCAGATTTTGCGAGGGCTAAAGGTTGGTAGTTTTTAGATCTGTTTGGTGTGATAGAGTACATAAGAAAAAATACTTTTCCAAAGATGAGCAGAAAATACACATCCTGGGTGTCATGGCATCGTGACATACATATGATATATTCCCTATATGTTAAAAAAAAAAATGTAAGTAACTGTTGTGGCAGACCATGAATGATAGGGTTTGCGGTTACTGTTCTCTAGCTTTATTTAGCTGTAGTTACATTTGCTGCTGCAACAACATATAGAGTAGGTGGTTAATCACTGAGGTTGACACCAGTGTCCTCACTGGCTAAATGCAACATGTAATATGTAAACCACATATACACTTGGGGGATTGTCAAAAGAGCAATCTGTGTCCAATAAGCTTTGCACTGCCATGCCTGTCCCAGCTACAAGCACCTGCAGAATCCGGATCCTACAGCCATGCCTAGTGTTAAATAGCTAGCATTTCTTTTTTTCAGCTCCTTTGCCATTGGTTACCTGAGCTTGGGCTTTCAGTGATCACTTTCCTTCATAGGCTCCATCTACACACTGTGTAAGGAGATATGAAGCAGTTGTCCATTCACGCTGTCTCGTACCTGATTATCCTCGCACATTATCTGCAGAAAGGCATCAGTATAATTCTTCCATTCGCCCTCAAATGCTGGGAGAGCAGCAAATGTGAACTTACTGACACTATGCCCCCTCAACCAGTCAGTATCCACTTCTCTGTGTCAGGTCCTCAGCGCGCCACCCACCAGAATTTTGTTTGTGTTGCGTTTTCAAGAGGATTACATAATTGCTCAACTTTAGTATGTGCTGCTAACAGCAATGTACTGCGCAATGTATGTTTAGGTAGTCGTGCAAAACGACATTAACGCATTACTGCCAGACTAGCCTCTGCGTTGGTTAGTACTTAGGACATTATCTTTCCTTCTGCTACGTAATGCGTAATTCCTCCATAGGAAGTCCATCACCTTACCATTTCTCCCCTGTTCGGAGCCCTGCAGGCTGCTCCATGCAGCTGATTTTTATATGAGATATTGTAATTATATTATAAAGCCTGACGGACAGCTGAGGCTGTGTGCATCTGGGAACAGTGGTCTGAATGCATGGGGAAATAAGAAGCTGCAGTCATGGGCTTTGCAGATTTCTATTGATCCACTGCCCACACCCATCTCAGCGAAAACACTAATGTGGTGAGTTATAAACATTTGCAGGTGCTTTACTACAGAAAGAGGAGCCCATGATATGCTAAGAAGAAACCGTGCTGACTGACAGATCTTTTATTTGTGAGAAAACAGTAACCTTGTTTATCTGCGCCTATAGTTAAACAATATGCAGTCAGTATGTTACCATATGTAGCTGCCATCATAAATTATGACACCTGGAAATTGTTGACATAGACATACTTTAAAAGCACAGTGTTGACATTCTGACATAGTCTTCATTTCATTAGAGGCTACATGATAAATGTTGACATAATATACCGAACCCCAGTTAAAACTGTTGTAAGAAATGGACGTATCTATACAGCCAAAGCCAAATTGTATGCAAGTGTAATATATTGTATTAGCATCTTATTCTGGTAAACTAACCACAGGTTAAAAAAGAAAGTGTCTACAGTTATGTACGTCACAGTGATGTTTATGGTTATTGTGTAATGTATTAAAGATGCTGATGATTAAGAAGAAAAAAGTGTAAAACCTCATTGTTATTGCTTTTCATTTAAAACAAATGCTCACACTATGGCATATGAATACAAATGTCATGTTTATGGAGGCGTTCCTACTTTGTGTCATTGTTTGAATTTTGCATTGAATATCTATACTTCGTACATAATGTATTACTAATGTATTGATTCAACCATTGTAGGGTGCATTATCTTGCCATAAAGTATCTATGCATAGACACAGTATTCAGTAGGAGAGTTTTGTCATTGCCTTCTAGGGTCATAATATGCAAAAACCACCAACACACGAGATTATTGCTTGAAATGACCAGGATGTTCTACCTATCTGGAAGCAGCTGTCAAATGTACATTATGGAAACACTGCAATAAGTGTGTTCATTTAAACTATTCCAATGTGTCGAGCCATGGACTGTTACTTGAGAGTCCGCAGGAATTGAGGACATGGAACCCATGTCTGCCCCATGGAAGGAGTCTGGTTTAATCCATTTAACTATATAGCTGGATTTTTCATTTATTAAATGCCCATGGGCTCCAATGCAACATACTAGTTCACTTTCTCTAGTATTATGCTGGGTGCAGTCATTTGCTTTAATACTATTCTTTATCTCCTTTATATTCATATAACTATTCTACAAATGTCTTAATATTTCCTGAGTAATCCTCCTCATGCTATGTGAAGATTTATCTGAAATGTTTCCATCTCCACCCTCTGTCCTAATGTAGGTAGTGGGAATCTGGAAGCCGAGGACAAAATGTTTGTAACTGCTGTGGAGCTGGTTACCTAGGAAACATTGATAATACAGACCTTACTGCACTAAACCCTACATTGTGTTTATCATAGCACATGCTACAGTACACACGGATAATCAGAGATTGTTGGAGAAATCGGATGACACCACTGCAACCTGCATCTGAAAAAAAAATATTATTATTATTATGATAACCTCAAATTACTATGAAATTACATTTTAATTAGGTATTATACCATTATACTTTTTCAAAAGGGCAAGTGCTTGGGCTGCCATTTCATCATGTGCAGTGATTCTAAAAGTGTCCGCAAAGCACACTAACAGTCCAGGTTTTAAGTATATCCAGGTGTCTTCATTTATACCTCAGCCATTTTGATTTAGCCATAAGTGTACAAGCATGGATATTCTTAAGACTGTTTGCATGCCTTGCAGACCGAATTTGTGAAGCACTAATGCCCTTGTTGCCTCCAATGGAGGATAATGTGGAGGTTTCATTAAAAATTTCTGTGTTGGATCCTCAAAAGGCACATACAGCAGAGACACAAGTGCACATACAGCAGAGACACAAGTGCACATACAGCAGAGACACCAGTGCATGTGTTTTATTGGTACCTATTGCTGGACATAATGTCACTCACTGAATCATAATTGTTTTTTTGGAACCTTCAGTAGATATATTTGCTGTGACATCTACTTTGTTTTTGCAGTTCCTACATTACAACCATCTATAAGTATTGACTGTAAAATAATGGAAAATTAAGTTTTTGGGGGCCGGGAGTTGTGATGGTACCTAGGTAGTAGGCGGAGGAAGATTTTGCTACTACAGCATTATATAATTTTAAGAAAATGTTTTTTATCCTATACTGTAAACTTATCAGATCATACTTGCACATGAAATCATCCAATGGTAGGGCTGTCTTTTGAGAGTCTTCATATTAAATTGCCAAACAGTCTTAATGGGATCATACATGAAATCGATACATTTTGACAAATGTTTTTATATTCATTCTGTAGCTGACCTACAATGACATGTTAAATAATGATTAATGTTTTTGTCAAGCTAAGTTCTATATAAATAAAGCAATTAAAATTTGGTTTGCTTTCCGTGTATTCTCAGTAGGTCCATTGTCACCTAAGTGTTCTATCGCTCTCTGTAGAAATGAAGTTAATGCTTTGTGTCGTAGCTATGTTTTTCAGTTCTTGCTTCTCTTTTGTCCTGTGATGGTAGACTCACGGTCATGTGAACTGCACAGGTTGATGGTTGCTATAGCAATACATAAAGGTTTGCTGCCACTATATCATAGAATGTTACGTATGTTGAGTCCCAGTTTTAATTTTATACTTCAAATTCTAGTTTCCTATCAATTTATAATATACAGTATATAGAAGCATTTTTTATCTTTTCAGAGGCCCAATACAACACAGTGACTCCGCTCTGTGACCTATTGTTCATTTTCTAACTATGTGCTTCTGTTAAGTATTATGTCTTTGTTATTAAATATGATGAATAGAAAATTGGGGATTTGTACAATTAAAAATAATTTGGAAGTAATTTCTTAGTTGCTAGTTCACTACAGAGAAAAACGAATCATAGGTACTCACGCTAAATAGCATAATGATCCATAGGTTAGAAAAATCTTGTATGCAGCTATGTTCTCTTTGTTTAGTCTTATTATTTTTGTGTATTTTTTTTCAGCCAGTGACCTGTTGCTGTTGATTTGTCTAAAATATAGAGATCTCCAGGCTGTGAAATAGTTTTGTTATATCTCCCAATAGGATTGGGGGGGGTGTGTGTGTGTGTGTGTGTGTGTGTGTGTGTGTGTGTGTGTGTGGCTCAGTGGTGAAAATTGTTTCCTTACAGCGCTAGGCCATGGGTTACTCAGGGTGCTGTCTGTACTCCAACTTCTTCCCAAAGTCCAGAAACCTACTGGTAGCTTATTTGGCTATTGGCAAAATAATGTGTGTGTAATAGAGATTTAAGATTGTAAGCTCTAATTGGACAATACCTGAATGATTCAATACTCCCATGAAATAGCTATATGGATGTGATGGGCTATACAAATTAAAAAAAGATTCTTTAAGTTTCTGTTATTTGTAATCTTTATTGTACACCCTACAGTAAATATTTTAAATAAAGTATAGTAATATAGGTCAGAACCCTTTGCCTTATATTAGCTCACCCTAACTCCATTTTGTAACAACAATGGCCAGATACTATACGTACGAATTGTTGAGGCTTGTCTGGTATACTAATTTATTGAGTGTTCAAAGAATTTCAAAGTCCTGTTCCCACTTGCTCAATTCTACAGGAAATCTACTGGGGAACTGCAGACCTCAGTTTGTCTTGTCTGTTTGTTAGTTTATTACACTTTATGCTTGTATTCTTTGTAAATAGGATAGCAAAGAATATAGAAAATGTATTAAGTTGTAGAGTAGCCCTTCTTCCACCATACAAAGTGTGAGGCTGGAAATATCACAGTCACTATAATATATCATTCAAAAAGTTGTATTTATTTTCTTGATTACTTCTTAATAGATATTTTAGGAGGATTTGGGGCATCCCAATCCTCCTCATCCTGTGATTCTTCCCACGGTATGCAGTCGGGAAGCCGGCGGACGTAATCCCGACGGCCGACTCCCCGACTGCTTTATCCCGGCGAGGGTTAAATGACAGGCGTCTAAATCTAGACGCCTGTCATTTTACCGAAGCCGGGAGACCGGCGCCCAGCATCCCGATCGAAGTGATGCCGGGCGCCACTGCGGACAGCCGTGAGGGGGGGTGGGGAGGGTTAGGTTTAGGGCTCCCAAGGGGGAACAGGGTTAGGAACCCCCCCGGGAGGTTAGGGCTAGGCTAGGGGAAGGGAGGGTTAGGCACCCCCGGGGGGGGACTTAGGGTTAGGCACCCCCCTGGGGGACTTGGGTTTAGGTGGCGGGGAAGGAGGAGTTAGGTTTAGGCATTAGAGGGGGGGAATACGGTTAGGCACCCTTAAGGAGGGTTAGGGGGGTTAGGTTAGTTAATACTTACCTTGGGATGACCGGGATTTTCAGCCATGTCGACCAGCCGCTGCCGGGATTTGAACCGCCAGATTTGTGTCCGGCGGTAATCCCACAATATATAATGTTTTGTATGGGAGAGTAATTGCTCAGTGGTCTTCAAATTTGCCCATTTTCTTGTGCTGTTGAAATTAGTTATATTAATGTAACCTGATATACAGCATCTTTACCCATCCATACACTGTGTAAAGCACTGAAACGCCCAATACCCTGGATAGTGATTATAATGATCTAGGAGGCAGGTGACTAGATAGAATTCAGTGCTCTAAGCCAAAAAATTATAGAAAAAATAGTTGTTCAAGTGGAATAATTTCAGTAGTACATATGTTGGGAAGTGTCATACTTTGTCCAAATCCCCTGCCTTTTAATTCACCCATACATTTCTCTTAATATTTCCCTTTTCTTGTCTCCGTAAAATTAATTTACAATGGTCTTATTAGCTAAACCATTTTAACTGATGTTAATATGTTTATTGCACTTTGTTGCATATTATCTTTGACCTTATAATTACATATTTACAAATAATATAAATATTGTTAGAATAGACATTTTTATATATTTTAGCATTGGGATTTTTTCTTATTTATTATTTACCCTTTTTGTCTTTCAACATGTGTGTTTTGTCATCTATCTGCAATTGTAATCTGTCTTGGAAGCCTCACAGTGTCTTTTAGGAAGATTGTGAAAGCTCGTCATTGTAACGCACCCAGAATTTCACAATAAACCATCTGTACATAGCATAAGGTCACAGTTAGTGACATAAGCACGACACAGCATGCATATCTAAGTCCTGGTTAATATCCACAGGCCTGCATGTTTCAGTGTGTGTACTTTTTCTATTGTATAATATATTTGTGTATAAAACACACACACATCAACCATAGCATTAAAGCCAATTGCAGGTGAAGTGAGTAACATTGATTATCTTATTACAGTGGAACCTGTCTCGTGGTGGGATTAGGCAACAGATGCACACTCAGTTCTCAGTTCATGTGTTTGAAGCAGAAAAAATGGGCAAGCGTAAGTGACTTTGACAAGGGCCAAATTGTGATGGCTAGACAACTGGTTCAGAGCATCTCCCAAACAGCTGGTCTTGTGGGGTGTTCCCGGTGTGTAGTAGTTGGTACCTACCAAAAGTGGTCCAAGGACCACAGGTGAACTGGCGCCTGGGTCATGAGTATCCAGTGCTCATTGATGCACGTGAAGAGCAAAGGGTAGCCCATCTGGTCCGATCCCACAAAAAAGCTAGTGTAGCACAAATTGCTGAAATTTAATACTGGCTAAGATAGAAATGCGTCAGAACACACAGTGCATTACAGCTTGCAGAGTAGCCGCAGACGGGTCAAAGTGCCCATGCTGACCCCTGTCTTCCCCCGAAAGCTCCTACAAAGGGCAAGTAAGTGTTAGAACTAGACCATGGAGCAATGAAAGAAGATTGCCTGGTCTGATGACTGTTTTCTTTTACATCATGTTAATGGCCGTGTGCATGTGCATCGTTTATTGGGGGAAGGGATGGCACCGGGATGCACTATGGGAAGGAGGCACACAGGCGGAGGCAGTGTGATGCCCTAGGCAATGTTCTGCTGGGAAACCTTGGGTCCTGGCATTCATGTGGATATTACATCCATATGTGTGCAACTTAGTCTTGGAAATACACTATATGGACAAAAGTATTCGGATGCCTGACCATGACTGTACTAACATTGTATTCACATACGTATACTTTAACATGGACTTGGTCCCCCTTTTGCAGCTATATCAGCTTCCACTCTTCTTGGAAGGTTTTCCACAAGATTTTGGGGTGTTTCTGTGGGAATTTGTGCCCATTCATTCTGTAGAGCATTATGAGGTCAGTCACTGATGTTGGACGAGAAGACCTGGCTCGTAATCTCCGTTCCAGTTCATCCCTAAGGTGCTCGATGGGGTTGAGATCAGGGCTCTGTTCGGGCCAGTCAAGTTTTTTCCACACTGAACTCCTCAAACCATGTCTTTTATAGTCCTTGCTTTATGCAATGGGGCACAATCATGTTGGAATAGAAAAAGGGCCTTCCCCAAACTGTTGCCACAAAGTTGGAAGCATAGCATTGTCCAAAATGTCTTGGTATGCTGAAGCATTAAGATTGCCCTTCACCTGAGATAAGGGGCCTAGTCCAAACCCTGAAAAACAGCCTCATACCATTTATCCCTCCTCCACCAAACGTCACAGTTGGCACAACGCAGTCAGCCATCTGACTGCCAAACAGAGAAGCATGATTTGTCACTCCACAGACCATGTTTCACTGCTCCACAGTCCAGTGTCAGTGTGCTTTACACCACTCCATCCGATGTTTGGCATTGGACTTGGTGATGTGAGCCTTGCATATAGCTGCTCTGCCATGGAAACCCATTGGATTAAGCTCACGCCACACAGTTTTTGTGCTCTCATTAATGCCAGTGGAAGTTTGGAACTCTTCAGCTATGAAATCAGCAGAGCGTTGGCGACTTTTACACACCATGCGCCTTAGCAGTCGTTGACCCCACTCTGTGAATATACGTGGTCTTCTGCTTCCGAGTTGCTGTTAAACTTCAACTTTCTAATAATCACTTACAGGTGATGTGGAATATCCAGCAGGGATGAAATTTCACGAACAGTCTTCTTGCAAAGGTGGCATCCTATCACTGTACCACGCTTTAAGTCACTGAGCTCTTCAGAACGACCCATTTTATATCACAAATGTTTGCAAATGGAGGCTGCATGGCTAGGTGCTTGATTTTATACACCTGTGGCAACGAGTCTGAATAAAACACCTGAATTCAATAATTAACAGGTGTGGCCAAATACTTTTGTCCATATAGTGTATGGATCGCCATGTTTGAGAGCAAAATTAGAAATTGTTGTATTAATTTCATCGTTAGTTAAGCCTAGAACACACATTTTAAAATAAAAGGAATATTTGTACCCATAAAACTACTAATAAATATTTTCAGAATCAGGAAATTATGTTGGTAGTCAAAATTATATCCTAAAAGTTTTGTTAGAGCATCTCGGTCCTTGCACAGTCCTATTCACGGATGTACACCAGAGAAGGACTTTTTGTAGCAGCATTTGCATAAAGTTGCAGACGGGCGAGCGCCAAAAGATACAGCCTCAGTCGCGTCTGCGTCCAACTCTGAATCAGTCCCCAAAATGAGATTAGCAAGGCCATTGTTCTTACAACACACAGGGGGCAGAACATATACAGTGTAGCTTTGTATGCGTAGTGGTTAGTATTACTGCCTCAGAGCACTGATGTCTTAAGTTCAATTTCCACAAAGGGCCTAACTGTGTGGAGTTTGTATGCTCTCCTTGTGTTTGCATGTGTTTCCTCCCACACTCCAAAGACTTACAGGTATCTTAATTGGATTCTGACCAAAAAACAAATCTAACCCTAGTGCGTATAGGTGTGTGTATGTGAAATGGAATATTGATTGTAAGCTCCATTGGGGCAGAGACTGATGAGTGACTAAATATTCTCTGGAAAGTGCTCTGGAATATGTGTGTGATGTTTAAATAACTAAATATTTCAGGGAGACTCTGACAGAAATACTTAGGGCATTCCAGTGATCCATATTGCTGACACAGATACAATGAGCTCAACTGGAGCAGGGACTGTTGTGAATGATTAAATATCCTCTATTCAGCAATGTGTGATGTGATTGGTGCTGTATAAATGACGATACAATACTGTACTTTTAGTCTTGTTGCCTACGCTTCTAAAACTTTAGTAACATTTATAGCCACAAGGTGGTGCAGTTATACGTTTTTTGAGTTTGGCTTATGATGGGTTGTAACTTGACCAACTATAGGTTACAATATAGTAGTGTCTGTAGTTACCACCAACTCCTGAAATAAAAACTCTACATTTTTCTTCCAAGAAGAGATACAGTGTTAAGCCCAAGGTGGATGTATATACTCCTATTGCTACTGTGCTCTTACTCCTCTGGGCATACAATGGCAGAAAAAATGCCTGTCAGACTGAGAGACATTTTATGTAACACAATGAGAGATGTCACCTTCTCTGGGAAGAAGACATTTCCCTGTTCCTCCCATGTGAAGGTACAGGGGAAATGTCCGTCGGATGGCCGCAGCAGTGCATACATTGCCCAATGTGCCCGACTTGTAACTTCAAAAATATTGCATCAGACGACATACTGGATGATTCGGCATCCCCGATGGATCATTATTTTGCAAACGCTCACACAAATACACAGTACAGTTATCAGGTCTGTCTGCTGATATTCGGTGGATTGCCCAGATAAATGTATAATATATGCCCAGCATATCTAATGATTGTAAGGCAGTATTACACTATGTATCCTGCATTTTCTACCATACAGCAACATATTATGACCTCTTGTCCCCTCTTAGACGTGTATCTGTGTCTTATAACATCATTTGCTACATAAGGCTCATTATATACATTCTCAGGTTTAACGCACTGACATCCCATTGATTTTTCTGTTTTCTTTGCAGTACATCCATTCAGCTGGTATAATCCACAGGGTAAGTAATAAAATATTTTAATACCTGACCTTTACCTGTTACAGTGCTATCTTATGGCATAATGAGATATTGTTTGTGCCTGTGGGTGTAAGTATTGTAGGATAGTCTGTCATTTTATCATCCTTTCATGTTTGTGTCTTTCTCCCCAATAGGACATGGTTTGTCTCTAATTGCCCCTTATTAATCTCTCTGTGCATCTTAAGGGAAAAATGCCTAATATAAACTGGGTTTAATTCCCTATCTAGTAATGTTTCTGCAAGCATCGTACTACCTATTGTGGAAGCTAGCCATCTGAAGTGGTTGTGTCATTCGGTATTGATGTTTAATTTTCTATATTCAAACGAACTGAATTAAATGCACATTTCTCCTGACATTTCTTGCAGTGGGTTTCCACATAGGTACAGCTGTTCTAGAGCAATCACTATTAAAATGACCCTTAACAAGTTACAAGATAACCTACATTCAGGTGGTAAATGATTGTTCAGGGGATGTATGACTTTGCTTATTATACAACATGGCAGATTGCATCTAATTTAATAATTGGCTACGAGGATGCATAGACTACTCTTTGAAGATACTGTATTTGCTGGTAAAATGCATGTATGCTAAGCCCATACATGTATGCTAAACCAAAATTAAAATGGTACATTTGCAGAATTCTGACTTCTCTGTGTTATTAGTTGCTGCTAGTGGTCTAAAGGTGCACATCCACTACACGAGCGTGGAACGACTGTACGATTACAACACTGTAATGTTCAATCGCTCACCATGCTGTGCAGTGGATAATGTGCCCACACTGAACGATATGTCGTTCAGTGCAGGCATTCTCCCTCATCCCCGAACATTCACAACCTGAAGATCTCGGGCGATGACAAATTTCGGCAACGACCAGCGGGAACGCGCATCGCTGGTCCTTGCCGGCATTTTACTGCACGATTAATGAATGATTGAACGATAACTATGTTGTAATCGTTCAATCGCTCATTTTTCTCATGTAGTGGATACGTGCCTTAAAGCAGAGCAGCCAGAATCTTTTACCAATGTATAATTTTCATTCAGGTGGTGGTCGTATAAACTTGTGTAACTTGTGGAGACAAATTGTACTTTAAAATGGCACCCCCTAGCTGATCAATAGCAGGCAGGCAGTTCTAAAACCATTACTATGCTTACAAATAGTGCTTATTATTCCTTATTTTGGTGCACTGCTATAACTGTCTCTCTCTTGTGGTGTTTATAATTATCATGTACAGTACTGGTGTCCGTCTTTTCTCCTATACATGGTAGGTATTAGTATTGCTGATGTTCAGGGCTTTGGATCAATTAAGGTTGAAATGGCCCCTGCTTGACAACCCAGGTGGGTGATGGGTGTCACAGGTAGTTTCATTTCTCAGTTTGAAAGGGCTGTTTCATTACACCTGCTGGCACCAACGCAAATAGGCAAACAAGTTGTATGCTAGTTGGTTTGAGATTGGGGAATGGGCAATACTCTTCCCAAAGAGCTTGTCTAATATTAATTTCTAAGTATCCCCCTCCCTGTTGTGTTTTGGAACACAAGCAGAGAGGACAATACTTTAAAAGTCTCAGAAAGAGAATACTATTTACAAATTTTATTGTTTTTCTTATTGCATAAACAAATTCAAGTTATTAAGTTACTAGTACTAAAAATAATTTCCATATTTTTTATATATATTTATATTTTTCACCTCAGGACCTAAAGCCTGGAAACCTTGCCGTGAATGAAGACTGTGAGCTAAAGGTATGGTAAAATGGGCCTGATATCCTAGTCAGTATGGTCTAAAAATGGCCACATTCCTGGAAAATAATGTAGTCAAATTTGTTTAAAACTATTTTGGTCAAGTTTTAAATGGTTGCCTGAAAATTGCCACAAATGGCTCCTAACAAGCCCCAGTAATGGTGGGAGTAATTTGGTCACCCAGCTCCTTGTTCAGCCTGGCTACTTATGTATGTGGCCAAAGTCCACTAAACATTTTATTCTATGTCTGCTTGTATTGTCATTTCCTTCCCATCTATATCACATCTATGGTTTGCCAAAATTCAGTCCTACTTTTGCTGAAATAGTGTCTCTCCTTCTATTCATATCTATGTTAAATGTGCATTATGTTCACTACTGGTTTGAACTCTGATTTCTGCTATCTCTGGTGAATTTATCTAATATTTGAAGAATGTCAGGAAATTATGGTCCGTATTCAATCAGAGGCGAAAAGTGCCGTTTGGCGATAATTTTCCACGGATTCGGACTTTCAGCCAGTTTTCAAAGTATCTCCATATTCAATTCATGGACAATTTCGCCTATGCGAAAACTCAGTGCAATGTAGTAGGCGGAAAAGTATCTCCTATGAAAAATTCGTTATTTTCGGGTGTAAACATGGGGAAACGACCCAGAACCCTTGGGACAGCCCCCCAGAGGACAAATCAACCATAAAATAAAATATTACCTCAGAACACCCCAAAAAAGTACTTTTGTTTTGGGGCTGAAAAAGTGTGGGGGGGAGGGGCAACAAAAACATTTGCGAAATAGACTTCTTGGGGTGCTGTAAGGATGGGCCAAGTGTTTTTGGGATTGCAGGTGCATGTATGAGGGTGGTTTTTGACTTTTTTAAAAGTTCACTTTAGAGACCTAAATCTATGCTTACACCCATTTTCAAGTACCCCAAATTTGACAGGACTACTTATTTTCACCAAAAAATTGTGCTTTATGCCATTCTACTCTAATAAGAAGTAATTTAAACTACTTAAGTACCCAAAATTGTTTTATTAGGGCTATTAGTACACATCTACAGTGATTCCCCTATGTTGGTGCATCTTTTTCTGGGGTACAGACTGATTTTCCCACTACTGACAGTACTTACCGCCTGCTCCGCATTCGCCGCTTTCCGTTTTTCACGTGACTTGGAATTGAATAGAGAGAAAAGCGGGGACGTGCACGAAAAGTTTTCGCTTCTGAAACGGGCGAAGGAGGTGGAAAGTCGGACAGGCGAAACCTTTCCGACTTTTCGCCTCTAATTGAATACGGGCCTATGATTGGAAAATATATATAATTAGCTCACAGAATGGTGAGTGTGTGTAATCCAGTCTACAAATTGGTACATGCACTATAAAATATAATATTAGGTTATTGTTTGTGGATATATTTACAAATTCAAAATAAAATAGGATAAATAATACAGGTACAGTCAATATTTCATGTAATTTCAGTTGCCGCAGCTCATGATATCAACCGTTTTAGTCATGATATAGGCACATGGTGAACAATGTGCTTGGGGTCAATCCTATTAAATGCAAGGGGGTACCGCAGCAACGGCACCGCAACTCACAGCCCGATCTCCCCCCACACTGGCATATTTTTGTACACGACACTTCGGGCGCACTGCGGGTCCAGCGATACCGTAAGTGTGGTTTACAGCGGCACTTTCTCGTGCCGCAATCTGACTCGTGGTTACTAGGATTGAACCTGTATTTTTTTTGTTTTTATAAGTGAAACTAATCCTTTATTATGAATAATAAAAATAACCTTCCTTGACATCATGTTACCTCACTTGGCTGCATGCCTTTAATTTTTTTTTTTTTTTTGTGTGTACATCATTTTAGCTGATAAGCTTTTATGGATTATTTTATGGAATTTTTTTTTATTCTTAAGGTGTCCTCAGGACCGTACGAGGTATCACTATAATATAATGTAAAGTAACATAACTTAGGAATCCGACACAGCAATAAACGACAGATTAGTTAGGAAAAGTAAAAAGGGCAAGTATAGGGTAACACTGTATATTGTAAGGCAAGCAGTGATGGGTTGCAGGGAGAGCTAAGCAGTTTGACATTTGATGAGCCTGTACCTAGTACAGAGCATGCAGAAGTAGGGTCACTAAAAGGCACCTGGAAACAAAAGTCAAGGAGCACTGATGACATGGATAGTGCTAATGGGAGAACAAAAAAAAGAGAGGGTTCTTCCTGCAAGAGTTTTACTAATGGGAGTCGAGGATCCAAGTAAGATCCAAATTATTGTATAGGGCAGTGACAGGCTAATAAACAAGCATTATAAGTTATAACAAACAATTATGACAACAATGTAGGAAGGAGCTTGGAGGCTGCTAGTGCGGGCATGGATGGCCACTTACATCCCCAGGACCGCCTGTTGCCCAACACTGGTATAGAGGGTTTATTTCTAGTTGGTAGAGAGGACAATAACATTATGGCTGTACACTGAAGGCAAGAGGCTCATATTTAATCATCTGTGATGTTGGGACGTGATATGCATTGATGCCGAGATGGCAGCCCAATAGGTTTTACTGCGCACCCCTATGCAAGGTAAAGTAAGATTAGCAATTATGAAGTTGCAATGTATCACCGTTCCAATGGCACATTGCAAATAATTGAATTGTTTCCAATGATTTTTTGGAAGTTCGGAAGGGGCAGTTAAAACAGTAAATTTTTTCAAGCCTGAAAACATACCTGGAAATACCAGTAACAATATCAACATTATTTATAAAGTCAGTGATCCAAAACTGCGAATTTCATTTGCAGTCCAAATCCAAACTCGCACGAACTCTTCAGTGAATATTCTGGGGGTTTTTTTGTGCGCACCCCCTGAGCAGGAGCAGAGGTAGGGAAAATCTTTATTTTAAGGTAAAACATGTCTGGAGAACCTCTGGTACTTTCCTCCTAATGAATATTCATACACTTGGAGGAGTTTAAATAGCATAATTTGCCTAATAAAGACATGTCATTTTTCAAGGGAATTTCTCTGAAAAGCTCAATAATGGGTTAAATTATGTGGGACAGGTATGTGGAGGTGTAAATGATGTGGGACAGGTATGTGGAGGTGTAAATTATGTGGGACAGGTATGTGGAGGTGTAAATGATGGGGGGACAGGTATGTGGAGGTGTAAATGATGGGGGACAGGTATGTGGAGGTGTAAATGATGTGGGGCGGGTATGTGGAGGTGTAAATGATGTGGGACGGGTATGTGGAGGTGTAAATGATGGGTGGACAGGTATGTGGAGGTGTAAATGATGTAAGAGGTATGTGGAGGTGTAAATGATGTGGGGCGGGTATGTGGAGGTGTAAATGATGTGGGACGGGTATGTGGAGGTGTAAATTATGGGGGGACGGGTATGTGGAGGTGTAAATGATGGGGGGACAGGTATGTGGAGGTGTAAATGATGGGTGGACAGGTATGTGGAGGTGTAAATGATGGGTGGACCGGTATGTGGAGGTGTAAATGATGGGTGGACAGGTATGTGGAGGTGTAAATGATGGGTGGACAGGTATGTGGAGGTGTAAATGATGGGTGGACAGGTATGTGGAGGTGTAAATGATGGGTGGACAGGTATGTGGAGGTGTAAATGATGGGTGGACAGGTATGTGGAGGTGTAAATGATGTGGGACAGGTATGTGGAGGTATAAATGATGTGGGACAGGTATGTGGAGGTGTAAATGATGAGGGGACAGGTATGTGGAGGTGTAAATGATGTGGGACAGGTATGTGGAGGTATAAATGATGTGGGACAGGTATGTGGAGGTGTAAATGATGTGGGACAGGTATGTGGAGGTGTAAATGATGTGGGACAGGTATGTGGAGGTATAAATGATGTAGGACAGGTATGTGGAGGTGTAAATGATGGGGGGACAGGTATGTGGAGGTATAAATGATGTGGGACAGGTACGTGGAGGTGTTGTATTGATGGAAGAGAGGTTTTAGAACATGTATAAAAAAGACCTGAAAAACTACTATACAGACATGTGTCTGCGCCCCAAAATGCTGGAAAGACTTTAATTTGATGAACACTTGCTTGCAGTCATTTTTCTACCATTAATAAAAAGTGTAAAAATTACACACTTGGCACTTTTAAAAACCTCCAGTACTTTCCTCCATGGCCTCTACTAGCCTTCGATATGATCCTGCTATCTCAATTGTCAATTTTTGGGGGTCCAGGGTGGGCTCCTCACTTTTTCATGCAATTCTCACAGTAGAAAAGTTGCGCACCCTTGCAGCCACTATTGCGAATTGGGATATCTAATAGAGTCTCGCATTTCTTGGGTGTGCACATTCATTTGATGTATGCAAGTTTCATGACACAAACTCGCAGTTAAATGGATTGGCCCCTAAGAGTAAAGCCTATAAAACACAATAAAGCCTGTCGCTCAATCACTTTGAATCTCCTGTATATTACCTGGCTGCACACTGACAGCACAATGCTTCAAATGGGGCCAGTCTCCATGTTAAAAATAACTCCTATGTCTCCCAACTTAGGGCCTGATTCATTATGAATCGCTATAGCTATCGCAGATGTGATTACGCACACAGGTCTGCTGCGAAAATATGCTAATGACTGCAATCGCAAAGCCAGTACAGAGACTCCCACTACCGCTTTGGCTCATCCGTAATACCTTGCAATCCTGCATATACATCGGGAACATTTAGTAACATCGGCCCCCCACACACAATTACAACAGGTCTGACCTTACTCAGAAATTGCTAACCTCGTTGCACACAGTGACTACACAAGCTGTGTATACCATCGCAGTGGCTAATTTATGCATGCCCATGCAACGACGTTCAAACGGAAAGGCACACCTGTGTTTCTCTGACCACTCCCCCGTCACCACCCCCCAAATGCTGACGTCCCGTCCATCCATCTGCGATGGCTTTCTTTCTGCGTGAGTGATCGCCATGCGATCGCAATGCGAGTTCGCGCACTGCAGTGCATACACATGCGCAGTCCGCAACAATCAGCCGTCTGAGTACGCTATCACCATAGCGATCCATGCTCAATCAGTCTCTTAGTATATTTGTGTTACCAAGGCATGATATACAACTCTGTGACAATGCTTGAGCAGTATATTGGGATACAGATATCTCTTATTCTGCTTATCCAATGTCTGTGAACTGTGGAATTGCTGTCCTGTGATTATAAGCTGAGATTTTATGTAATTTAACAAAATAATTTAACAGTGCTTTGATGCACACTTGGGTTACAGTAACTAAATAACTCAGTCAACATGCTTAAAAAGTAAACATTGATTATAGAATTGCAAAATGTCTTTAACTGGGATAAAATAAATATACAGTATATTGGGATATAAAGAAATGCTATATTGCTTGGGGGTATCCTCCCTTTTTATAATGGCGGTAGAACACATAAAGGAGCTTGACAGCCTGATAACATACTGTATGTCTAATGAGTTCCCATTATAGCCTCTTACTTTAATGTAACACTGTTCTGTTCCCCTTCCCACACATCACTGCTGGCTGGTGTCCTGATAATTATTATTCACATATGTTCACAGATCCTGGATTTTGGACTGGCGAGGCATACAGACAGTGAAATGACAGGTTATGTGGTGACCAGATGGTACCGAGCCCCAGAAGTTATTCTCAATTGGATGCATTATACACAGACCGGTATGGAGGTTTGACTTGTTTCAAATTAGAATATTTGACATATTGGTTGTGTTGTTCTTTGAAATGTGCCTTTCTCTTGTTTAAACAGAGGTAAGTAAATAATGTAAATGCTATTCTTCCTTCTAACTTAAGACAGGGCACAAAGCATGAACTGTACTTGTGCTCATGGTATCTTGTATCTAGGACCACTGAAGCAGTTGCTTAAACATTATTACGACCACACATAAATGCAATGGTTCATGCAAACCCTTAACAGCCTGTATTATACACACAAGACTATATATATGGGTCTTTAAATATTTGTCTCTAAAATAGTTGACTTGTTAATATGAGAAATTAATTTTAGAAATCCACTTTGATTTTTGTAACTTTTACCCTTGCTTACGACAAGATTGTTTATTTATTTTAAGAAGATTACAAGGAAAATCTGCAGATATCTGTCAGGTCTGTTCCCACCTTAAAGCTAGCTAGGTTTTACTGTTGTTGATTAAGCAAACCAGATAGTTTAATTATATCCAATTTTATGACCTGAAATGTAGCGCACCCCCCTTCAGGGGCTGGCTGGCAACTTTCAGCCTGGGGGGCAAACACAAGTAAGTGGCCCCAGCTTTTCTATCAGCACACTGTGAAGCATTCCGGAACTTGGCCCTGATAGGGTAATGCCATCTACATATGGCATTACCCTATAGTAGCCTATGGGGTACAATTTAGCAAATTCTTCTACAGCGAGGTGCTCCGGATCTGATAGCCGCGCATGTACAGTGTTGTGCACCATGGACCCGAACCAGGAAGCAGCGTGATAGTATTACACTATGACACTGCTTCCAGCTCTTTAACAGGACAGGCTCTTATTGGAGCCCATCTCCTGGCAAGAGACGTTTAGTAAATGTATGTGAAAATATTAACATTACAAATTTGCCAAAAAATATTTATCACATCCAATTTAAAAATGTGGATTGTGATAAATATGCCCCTTAGTAACAGAAAATTGTGCTTACCTGCTCTCCTTAGGTTCAGTTTTGTGGCGTTGAACGCGATTGATCCTCCATCCATTCACACTAAGGGCCATAAACAATTAGCTGCGAAAAAAGCAAAAACTTAACGTCGGAGAAGTTTTTGCAAAATTTGCGTGTTTTGGTGCGATATTTTAGTGTATTTTTTTCTATGCGCGCTCCCATTTTTCGCACTACAAAGACGTAAAAATGCATTTGCACGACAAACTAGCGAAAAGTACAGGTGAATTTGGGGAAATCGGTCTGTACCCCACAAAAAGCCTAAATGACATGGTAAATCAATATATGTGTATTAGTGACCCTAAGAAAAGTTTTTTGGGCCAAAATAAATACTGCACTTAAATTAGGTATATATGAAAACGGGTGCAAGTATATTTTGTGTCCTAAAGGTGCGTGGAAAAATACACTTGGTACAGCCATTTACAATGTTTAAAATACATGTCCCATCTATAGAACCCCCCAAAATATCTCACCTTTTACTTGAATTCCATTTTCCAACACTTTTAATATTTCACCCCAAAATTATGTCATTGTTGGCCAAATGAAAAAATTATTTTTGCCTAAGTTGCCATTAGGGACATAGGGGTCCCCACATTTGTTAACCAAAAATAGGGATTTTGCAATTTTTTCACCTGCCCTGAGAGGGTGAAAACAGTTAGCAATTTTTTGTCTATGGAGTTTTTGCACATGAAAAAACTTCGGCAATAGTATTGCACAATACGCAGTTTTGTGCGAAAACTTTGCACCTGTGAACACTTATAGCCAAAACACGGCTTTTCGTGGCTAATTGGATATGGACTTAATTCTGATTACAGCCACCAGCCATGCTGTAAGGGGAAAAGGGCACACATGTGGGGAGGGAGCATAGGCACATGTGTGTAAAGAGGCCAGAAGCACAGATGGGAAGGGTTGTGTAGCAGAAATTTATCAGACAATAATGAGAGACTGAAGGGGAAAAGTTGACAGTGGGAGAGACGGCAGAGGGAGAGCGGACAGTGATTGACACTGCAGGGGAGAATGGGACAGTGAGAGAGACGGCAAGGGAAAAAGGTACAGTGAGAGATGGCAGGGGATAAGGGGACAGGGGGAGATACTGCAGGGGAGAAAGGGACAGTGAGGGAGACTGCAGGGGAGAAAGGGACAGTGAGGGAGACTGCAGGTTTAGAAAGGGACAGTGAGGGAGACTGCAGGGGAGAAAGGGACAGTGAGGGAGACTGCAGGAGAGAAAGGGACAGTGAGGGAGACTGCAGGAGAGAAAGGGACAGTGAGGGAGACTGCAGGAGAGAAAGGGACAGTGAGGGAGACTGCAGGAGAGAAAGGGACAGTGAGGGAGACTGCAGGAGAGAAAGGGACAGTGAGGGAGACTGCAGGAGAGAAAGGGACAGTGAAAGAGACTGCAGGGGAAAAAGGGACAGTGAGAGAGACTGCAGGGAAGAAGAGGACAGTGAGAGTGACTGCAGGGGAGAGAGGTACAGTGAGGGAGACTGCAGGGGAGAAAGGGACAGTGAAAGAGACTGCAGGGGAGAAAGGGACAGTGAGGGAGACTGCAGGAGAGAAAGGGACAGTGAAAGAGACTGCAGGGGGAAAAGGGACAGTGAGAGAGACTGCAGGGAAGAAAGGGACAGTGAGGGAGACTGCAGGGGAGAGAGGGACAGTGAGGGAGACTGCAGGGGAGAAAGGGACAGTGAAAGAGACTGCAGGGGAGAAAGGGACAGTGAGGGAGACTGCAGGAGAGAAAGGGACAGTGAAAGAGACTGCAGGGGAGAAAGGGACAGTGAGGGAGACTGCAGGAGAGAAAGGGACAGTGAAAGAGACTGCAGGGGAAAAAGGGACAGTGAGAGAGACTGCAGGGAAGAAGGGGACAGTGAGGGAGACTGCAGGGGAGAGAGGGACAGTGAGAGAGACTGCAGGGGAGGAGACTGTGAGAGAGACTGCAGGGGAGAAGGGGACAGTGAGAAAGACTGCAGTGAGAGAGATTGCAGAGGAGAAGGTGACAGTGAATCAGATTGCAGGGGAGAAAGAAACAGAGAGACTACAAAAGAAAGGGACAGTGAAACAGATTGCAGAGGAGAAAGGGACAGAGAGAGACTACAAAGGAAAGGGAGTACCTCTGTGGTATGGTGTGCTCCGCAGCTACAGTGCCAGCCTTCTTCTGTGCCTTGCCAATGAAAGCAGGGACTTGGAGGAAGAAAGAGAAGAGAGGAAGAGAGCTGGGGGCGGGGATACTGCAGAGCCGAGGAAGTGGTGCTGATCTGGTGGGGGGGCTGAGGGAAACATGTCTGTGACAGGGGTTTCCTCCCAGGGCTGGCCCCTTCTCAGCCTAACTTCACTGTTCCACAGCCGACACTGACAGCCAAGAGGCAGATGGGGGGAACTTTCCCGGCTGTCAGGCATAGTACACAGACAGCGCTGCTGCGGCCCTAGTTCTGCACAATTGTACTGGCCTGGGGGGCAGATGGCACCCTGCCCCCCGGCCCAGCCCGCCACTGCCCCCCTTCCCCATCCAGGACCCTGGCAGATGGTACATGCAACTGAGCTGGGAGTGCAGCTTGTAATTGATATTCCCATACAATCGCACCATCATTTTAAAATGAATTTGCCAGTCCTGCATACAGTGCAGCTCCACAAAATCTTATATACAGCAACTCATTAGAATGTAAGCTCTCACGAGCAGGGCCCTCTACCCACTTGTGCTTCTCCTTACTTGTACCTTCATCTACTCCTTACGCCCCACTAGGGCACCTATCACTTGGTTGCTTACGCCCTGTTTTTTTATTATTTTTAATTAATCAGTCTTGCACTAAGACACTTTAAGGATAATTCAGTTCTGTAAAATTTTTCGCAAATAATCTTCATTTACATTGCAAGTTTTGCTCTGCACCCCATGGAGGCGTGCAAGAAAATGCTGGCCGTTACGTGCGCATCCAGGTTTCACAGCGATGCCCTGCAGCCAGTGGCGTAACAAGGGTTGGGGCATGTGCGCTAGGCATAGGGCATGTGGAGGCGCATGGACTACCTTAGGGACACATTGTATTGCTACCTGTCCCACCAGTATCTGCGGTAATGCTTAAGGCATTTCCGTCTGGCCCTGGAAACTGACAGTGTGTGCATGCGCAGTGTCAGATTCTCAGGAGCAGTCTTTTGAAAAAGTGAGATACTCCTCCGGTGCACAGAGGATGTAAACTGCGGGGACATCGGTTCTGACAACCGCTTTCCCTGCAATTGACATTTGCTTAATGAAAAGAAAAATTGTAAATAAGTCCATTGCGATACAGGCGGTTACACTGCTGCGAAGTCCCCAAAATCTGTTGTTGTTGTTGTTATCGATCCCATCTGACAATTTTATATCTGTATATACATTATCTGCATTGCTTTTAATGTTTCATATGTGTTAATTTTCCTAATGTTTATGATTTTCAATGGGAGACCTGCAAGTCCCAGTTTTATATTTGCTAATAAATTGCTTTGAGTTTTGTGTGTGTGATATGGGATGGGTACGAGATGCCGGCATTCAGGATCCTGGCGTTCAAAATCCCAAAGCTGGCATCCCGACAGGCTTATGATGCGGACACCTGTTGGTTGCTATCTCAACCTTCCCCCTCTCCCTACCCTAACTGTCCCTAAACCTAACCCTCCCCCTAACCCCGCTACTCACCTTCGGGATTCTGGCAGTCAGGGTACTGGTGCTGGGATTCTGACAGGTGTCGGGAATCCAGCACAGGCATGCTGACTGCCAGAATCCCATCTGCTGGGATATTGAACGTGTCCCGTGTGATAAACTGTTTACTAGATTGTAACCCTAAAATTAACAAATTTTATTTTTTTATTTGGGTTCACTTTATCTCCACCATATTTCTCTTACTTTTATGCCATTTGAGATCAACATCACGTTGTACTGTACAAACATTACGTTGGATACAAATAATATATCAACTCGCACATATGTCATCCTAATTCTCCATCAGGATCTGTAAGTGATTTACACATCCTACTTTTGAAGAGAAATAAATAAATAAATCTAATAGATTTATCTGTCAGGAGGATTGAGCAGTAAATAAGTTTTTGAGATTGTCCTTCAAAGAAAGTGACAGACTAATACAAGCACATAACTATTTTTTCTTTTTATGTTGTCTAACAACTGGATTGTTAAAGAAGGATCTATAATTAATTTGACACTATTAAAATCCCTACAGCATCTGGGGTCCTAGGCGGCCCCCAGCCATTCGCTACATATTTCCATTCCACATAGTGTGCGTCTTTAGACAGTTACTGGTGTTGTATGTAGGTTTTGCCTTGATCTTGCACTTCCCTAATTAGCGTTTCCAGTGTGTATTTCGGAGTACGAATATAACAATTTAGCAAGAATTTTAAAGAACTGTGTTCAAATGGCGCCATATTTTTATTTTCGCTGGGTGCCCTCACCCATAATTAAGTCTCTGCCTGCAGCACGTCGTGCTGATCTGAATTTTCTCCTTTGTGTTTAATGATTTGTCTGACACCTCTAAACATTTCTGAAATATGTGCCTCTCTGGATTTATTGTTCCTTTGTAACAAACTATTGAATAAAATCTTTTTAATGATGAGTATCTAATGCCATATAAAAATTTACTTTTTTAGGCTACTGTAATGTAGCTCTAAATGCATATGGCATTTTGTGTTGTGCTGCAGTGTACTCTTGTTTCATTCTACAGTGCTTGTTCCAATTAATTTAGTGCGTCAATGCAGTTAAAAACTTGCATTCCTCTCCACGCAATGAGAAGCAGTTACTAAGTATTCACATAAGCGTTTCCATGTGCGTTTGACTTGGAAAAGATAACTTCCTGATTTATCGCAAACTGAATGCATATATAAAGCCACATTAAACAAATACATAAATGCATATGCTGTCTGAGCTTTTATTTAAAAATTTTTTACTGGACTAATGTTTTAGAAATAATATATGTTTTATAAATAATATATTGTTCCTTCATTTGGCACTGATACAAAGATCCACGATCATTTGTAAAGCAATGTTTTGAAAGAAATGTCTTCTAACATTTACAAGTATTTATATACCATTTTAAAATATCATGAAAAATGTAAGACATTTGAAATGACTTAATTAGCCGCTTATGGGCAATTTTCTTTTGTACTGTGGAAACATATTTGTTCTGATACTCTTGACTTGTTCATGTAAAACAATGATGCTTTTGACACGAATGACTCTACACTAAACTAGCAATTAACGTGCCTGTATCTAAAGTTTTTATTTTGAAATACAGTTTTCAATTGAGTTAAATAACATTTGCTGAATAGAATGTGTCATGTGTAAAGACAATATAAGGGTATAGTGTCATAATAATAACTTAATGCATTTTTAAAATATATTTAAATGACTAAGGTGGAAATGCTTGAAACTTACATAAGCAGATCAAGTGACTATAGATATTGCCTGTTTTGAGCATAATATACATGAACTGTACCTAGGCCTATTATATAACATTTAATACATAAACAACAGGTGGCCTGCCTCTTAAAAGCAATATTCTGTTGTTTAATGTGAGTTTCTGTATAAATATGCATCAGAGTGAGGATTCTTGGTGCCCGCAGTGAATTACACAATATGTTTATTGCTGCAGTAACCTTGTTCTATGCACTCAGCACAACTTCTGCTACGTTATTATCTCTAGAATACAAAGAAACACAATAACACTATCGCTGAGGAACAAGCATACAAACACTTCTAATTTCACTCCCACAGCAAGAGGTTCTATATTATTAAACTGCAGCAAAATGGGGCTTTATCTTGTGTGCAGAAAAAAGACGCATGAAACCAGAGCTCCATGTTGCGTATACAGAAATCGTCAGGATACAGAGCACAATAGCAAAATAACTTACTGTTACATATGTTATTTGGATGACATGTTTAATATTTGTGACAACATACTTTACAAGCTTTTGATAATAGAAATGTCCTTGCCATATACCATGTCAACAATCTATAAGGTCCACCTACAGATGTGCCTTCCTACATCTAGGCTCAATACGCCATGCAGCGCAACTTGCCTGGTGTGAGTGAGCCCCCAGGTCCCGTGCTACTCTGTTGGCATTGGATGTCTTTTTTACGCCGAAAATGCGTCTAATTATAATTACCAATGTGATGCGACTAGATAGCATCAGCAGTTTGCGCAGATTTGCTATGCACGCCAAGAGGGGTTTTTATCGCAACTGCAGAAAAGATGTATAAGGACATCTCCTCTGTATTGCTGTGTACCACTGATTGAGCCATACTCCTACTCTTTTATTACATGTAATACTTTATTCTGATGGAGGGGATGGAGTTAGAAGAGGGAGTGCCGGTTATATGTCTTCTATGCTTTCTTCCTTATTTGAATACAGGGATAAATAAAATGAAATCCCAAACTGGATATCCTTGTGTATAAAAGAATATTAAAGCACAGGGTGCTATTTACCAAGTTGGAAGGGTACCAGTTTGTTTTTTAAACTGGAAGTTTTAAGACTGATACAGGAAATATGTTCTTCATGAATATCTTGGATAGAAAGCACTTTCATACATGCTTACTGTTCCACCAAATGATCGTAGAAAAGTCATTAATAATAATTTGACTTCTTGTCAACTGGAATTAAATAAAAAAATAAAAAGCGGAATTGGATTTGCAGGTATTGGTACTATAGCTGAGATATGGCCTCTAGATATAAAGTGGGAATAGTTTTAAGGCAAACCAAACTGGTTTTGCCCAAATTACAGGCTATTACATTTTGGCCAATATGTCTGACCCAGGTTATATAAGGCCTGAGAAATCTGAGAAAACTCTGAGAAAACCTTTTTAATTTAGGATCATATATAGATCTGCCTGAAGGATCTTTAATTGAGTAAATAGTTTGAGCTGCTTTTTTAGCATGGAGCTTGTTGCTCAATAGGGTTTGGGCCTTATTGCCCTTTATCATAAAATTTTTGGTTGGCCCAACGCAGTGATCGTTCACTTTTCTCAGCATGAAGAGACTGCAGCTCAGTTCTGGCTATTGAGAGTTGGGCAAGAATCTTTTTAGAATGGGTAACTTTATGTTCCCTGTCCAGATCAGCGATGGATTTGGTCAGAGAAGCGATCTGTTGGTCTTGATCTGTCTTCCTGCATGAGACATATTGGATAATTAAGCCCTGTTTAACTGCTTGTGTGCCCCCCATATCGTTGACATGCTACATTCTCCAGGTACATTATGCGCAAAATAATCTTGAATTTTAGATTTAACCAGCTCCTGGAACTGGGTAATTTTTAATAAAGTTTCATTAAGTCTCCAAGGAGACCTACCACAGTTGAACTCCAGTAGTTCAAATGTCACTGATAAACTGAGTAGTCTGACCAGGTGTTGGGAGTTATTTCAGAGTGTATTGCAGTTTGGGAAAGGGAAGCACAACACAGAAACAGATTTATGTGGGAGTACAAATCATGAGGCGTAAAATAGAAGTTATAGTCTTGGGTGGTAGAAAGCGCCTAACCTCAAATAACCCATTTTTGGCTATACATTTTTGTAACGTGGCTGATTAGGGGGATACTGTTTTACGGGGGGGAAGAGCCTGATTTATCCAGGTAGGGGGCAAGAATCATATTAAATTGCCTCCTACCAGGGTTTTACCTGTGTGATACAGATTTAGCTTGTGGAAAAATTTGCAGACTAACCTGGACTGACCAATGTTGGGGGCATATAGGTTGGCCAAGGTAATCTCCTCGTGACCGATTCTACCTCATAGCATAATATATCTGCCCTCAGTATTATATTTGGAATCTAAACATTGGAAGGGAAGGGAACATCTAAGGAGGATAGCCACTCCGTTGCTGTGGTTGGAATACCACGCCAAAGGAAGTTTTTGAGGAAAGCGATGGGTGGGAGCCTTATTTCAAATGGGTCTCCTGCAAAAATATTACATCACCTTGTAATCTACGTATAGTCGTGTGAAGATGTGAACTTTTTTGTGGAATGTTAAGGCCCTTCATGTTGATGGATAAGACAGGTTAAAGGCATTCCGGAGAAGTATAAAGATTTTGTCCAGGCAGTTATGAATAATCCTAGACTTTGTTGATAAGGGAAGTTGGTAGAGAGAGAGAGACAAGGGAGAATAGGACACAAGGGGTATGGAAACAAAAATAACTAAATGAATAGAAATAAACAAAAATTATATCAGCAACTACTGAAAAAAAAATAGAGAAATTATGAAAACAAAAATAAAGTATGAATGAATTAGTGGCCAGTGATACCCCAAGAGACCGGGTATTCGACCACAAAGGTAGAGCTCCACAGGAGTGGGAGCTCACAAGTGGGATTTAATAGAACTTGCAATGAGGGGCTTACTAAGAAGCCCAACCAATATATTAATACTACAATCCCTCGGAATGGGGGGTGGAGTTACAGTTGGGAGAACAACCGCTCCCCCAAGGATTATCAAAAAGCATACTAGTACATCCTAGCGCACAGCCAGAGTTTTGTACCTAACTCCACCAAATATGGCATGGAGGAGCGTGGCCTGGCCGACAGCCGGAGCAGACATGTCCTTGCTGCCCTCCGTCAAAAGAGCCCTTTAGTGGCAGATTCGGGACCCCGCTACAGTACCACCTGACATCCCAGCGCTGGTGGAGTCCTCCGGTTCCTGTTGTGGCACGATCAGCTGCATTGTGGTGTTCCCGGCAGGTCCTGGAACTAGTGGCCTGGTGCGCCGCCTGATGCTGCGTGTGCGTCACTGAGCACCGTGACTCCCGTTCCTGGCAATGCACTGACCTGCCCAGACTCCCCAGCCTGCCTCTCTTGTTTGCAGAGACCCAGAGACAAAGCTCACCTACCCCTGGAGCTTCAACAATAAGCGCAACAGCGCTGTGCCCATTGGAGGCTTTAAAGCTAAGTAGGAGCTGGCGGCCATCTTTGCTCCGATCTCTCTGTACACTGGGATCCACTACACAGCCCCTGCATTCTATATAAGCAGCTTCAAACTCCTAATTTGCCACTCACCTCCCTAAGAGTGCCTATAGTGCCTACAGTTATGTATCTCTAACTTCAGAATTTTTTCTGTTTTATTAAAGATTTAAGGCATACCTGTAAGTGTTCCTGGGTTGGAGCCCCATCTTCTGGCCACTCCATGAACTGTCACCCCTGAAAAATCATTTGACAGCTGGTGGTGCTCTTGAACACCCCACACACTTTTCGTCCCTAGTGCAGTACCTGTCAGCGATGCTCGGCCTGTTACAAGACCAAGACAAGCCTTTCATGGAAAACTCCTGCGGCGACCACTAGCCTGGAGCAGCGCCTCTTGTCCCCCACGCCCTCCTGTCGTCCACCTAATTATGGCTGCTATGTTCTGATTACACTAAAGAGGGCAGCCTTGTGACTTTACCGGTACAAATGACCTGCAGCATCCTGATGTTTCATTAATGTCAGGCCACCAGGAGTTGCCGTTTGATGGGCCCTAATGCTGCGATGTGTGTGTGACCTGATGATACCGTCCTTGACCCCTGCCATCCTCTGCTGATTTCTTCTTGTCTGCTACATTATGGTCAAGACTAAAAAATCTTCTCAAAAAGACAACACACCCCTTCCAAAGGAGTCCCTAACCCAGATAGATTTGCGACCATTCCTGCACTATACCCCAGTCAAGCCTATTGAAGATCTCTCAGCTTCTAGTCCTTCCTCCTCTCCTCCAGTCTCCCCGATGTCTTCGTCTGCTGATGACCCAGCTCATTCCTCCTCTAAGAGAGACAGAGATCTTCAGGAAATGTTTTCCTATATGAAAGCTCTACCCACGAAACAGGACTTACAAGATACTATCCGCCAAGAACTGGCCACTGTCTGCCGTGATATCTCGCAATGGTCTGACCGTACGTCCTCCCTAGAAGAACACCAGGACTTGACAGATATATTTATGGCCTCTTTATAGGACATTATTTCAGCCCAAACAAAAGAAATGTGCTCACTGCAACTGAGGATGGCTGATCTCGAAAACTGGAAGGAGAAACAATATCCGGATCAGGAGTTTACCTGAAGACATACCCCAAACAGGCCTGGTAGACGCCCTCACCAAAATATTTAACAACATCTTGGGAAATGATCCTTGCGACCTCATCCCTTTTTGACAGAGCTCATTGTGCTCTTAAACCGAAAGGGCTTCCTGCTGACCGCCCACGTGATGTAATTTGCCGCCTTCACTATTTTTCACAAAAAGAGACTGACTATCATGCGGAAAGTTCGACAGCTAGACGGGCTTGACTTTGACGGGATAGAGATTCACATCTTTCAGGACTTATCCTGGCATATCCTCCAGCAACGGAAATCCCTCAAACCTGTAACAGATGAACTCCGCAAACGACAACTGAAGTACAGGTGGGGCTTTCCCTTTTAGCCTGCAAGTCTCCTCAGCCGCGAAGGTACACATCTTGACCTCACACTCTGAACTTCCTTTATTCTGCTCTGGCCTCGGCCTCCCAAAGATTGATATTCCTAATTGCCATTTTGTCCTCCCTGAGCTTCACCTCCCCCAACGAGCCGAGTGCAACCCTCCCTGGCAGGAAGTCCGTAACGCTAAGAGGATATCCCGTGCTTCCCCTATCTCCCCAAATGTGGACGTTGCCTGATTAACTCTCTTCCTTTTGATTTTCCTTTTCCTTTTGAGGTTTGATTTATCTTATGTCATCTGTTGATGAGATCTTCCTATTTTCTCCCTTATTGCTCATATATTGATTTGGTGGTGTTTACAGTTTTGCCTTTTTTTATATAGTACCTTGACGGAAATGTTTACCATTTATTTTGTTGCCTTTTACGAAATTGTAATCTTAGGTACTTCTGGGTCGCATTACATGTCACACATCCTTTTCTCCTTAAATGTTACTTGTTTATTTTTTCAATATGTGCCCTTTCCACAATGACTCCCTCACCCCACACCTGCAATCGGCTATCATGCCTATTGGGTCTCTGGTTCTCCAGATTGCCAGTTTCCCCACAGCGGGCTTTATACTATTGTTACAGTTTTCCCCTTCAATTGTCTGTTTTTCCATGATCCGCTTCTCATTTTTGTTTTTCTCCTCAATTTTTTCCTTTTTTTTTTTTTTTTTTTATTTTCTTCCCACCAGGACCGTTATGGGAGTTGAAACTCACTCATCTATTTTTTTGTCACTATAACTCTCTCTGGCCATCTCAAAATCCATTCGATTAATGCAAGAGGACTTAACGTCCCAGAGAAAAGGTCCACACTATTTAGATCCCTCTGGGCCGATATAGCATTACTTCAGGAAACGCACTATAAAATATATTCACATAGTCCGTCCCTAACTAATAGACGATATCCCCTAGTCTTCTACTGTAATACCGCAGAAGTAAATCTAAAGGTGTAGCGATCTTGTTCTCTAAAAACGTACAGATTATGGACCCTTCGGTACATAGAATTGTTCCAGGTAGGATACTTCTCAAAAAATGCAAACTCCATAACCAGAATTTCACCTTTGTAGTGATATACGCCCCCAACCAAGATCAGGCTTCTTTTTTCCACTCCCATATTATACACTTTGAATCTCTCCTTACGGGAATTGTTAGTTTGGGAGGAGACCTTAATTGGACTCTAAACCCTTCTCTTGACACCTCCGCTTATACACCCAAGTTCTCTAAGGGTAAATATAGTGAGGTCTCGAAGCTTTTCCAGGATCTCCAGCTGGCTGACTCCTGGAGAGTCCTTAACCTGACAGGACGTGACTACACGATCTACTCCCACCCTCACCAAGTTTACACACGAATTGACTATTTGCTTATAAGCCATAGACACCCCCTAGACGCATCTGTCGGTTCGAACACTTGGTCGGACCATGCCGCGGTGTCGATGGCTGTGTCGGTTCTGCCTCGTTCCCCCGGTCAGTGGACGTGGCGATTAAATGAGTCTTTGTCGCAAGATACAGGTTGTAGGGAAGAGATCATTAAGACTCTTTCCAACTATTTTGCTATAAATGACACAGATTACTTTTCCAAGATAACCTTGTGGGAGGCTCATAAATGCGTCCTACAAGGAAAACTTACACAGCTTGGCTCTCGTATAAAAACACAAAAGACGTTGTGTATAACTAATTTACTACAACTAATCCACTCATTAAAGACTTTGCACAAGTCCTCGCTATCCGGAGAGACGTATGTAGAGTTGTTGGAGGCTCGCACACAACTGTAAAAGTTGCTTTCCGACAGTGTCCAACTTTCTATTCGCAGATGCGGCCGTAAATATTACTAGTGGGGCAACAAGCCGGGTCGTTTGCTGGCACAAGCTCTTAAAACTCAGAGAGCGACCTCTTTTGTCAGTGCCATGAAAGATGAAAAAGACTCCCTTCGCTTTAAAACCCCTGAAATCGCCTCCTGTTTTAATAGGTACTACTCAACCCTGTATAATCTAGACAAAGTCCCAACTGACGTACATCCCTCTTTGCACTTATCACAGATTAAGGGCTCTTTGGCGACTGTTGCGCATACTTCACTTCCTGACTGTGAGGCTTTGGAAAGACCTTTCACTTTACAGGAGCTGGAAATAGCTATCTCCTCCATGCCTTCTGGCAAAAGCCCAGGTCCAGATGGCTTCACTACGGTTTATTATAAAACATTTCAAGACATACTGGCTCGGATTCAGTACGATTGACCGCATGGCCGGCAGTTCAAATCCCGACAGCGGCATCCCGGCAGCAGTGAAAATCCCAATTGTCCCACGGTAAGTATTTCCTACCCTATTCTACCCCCTAACCCTCCCTTAGGGGTGCCTAAACCTAACCCTCCCCCCCCCTGCAGCTGTCCGCACCCAGCTTACCTTCGATTGCTGAGCTGGGTGTCGGGCTCCCGGCGTAGGTAAAATGACAGGCGTCGGGATTTCGACGCCTGTCATTTAACCCCTTGCTGGGATTAGACAGTCGGGAAGCCGTCCATCGGCTTCCCGACTGCTTCCCCCTGGCTCCTAGGCTTCTCCAGGCCTTTAATTCCATCTCAGCATACACTCTCTTTTCTTCCCAATCCCTAGAGGTCCATGTAACAATGATCCCTAAACACTGTAAAGACCCCTCGATGTGCTCTAGTTACAGACATATTTCCCTGTTGAACGTTGACCTCAAACTATTTGCAAAATTGATGACGAACAGGTTGAACGAGCTGCTGCCCTCCCTGATACATAATGACCAGGTGGGGTTTGTCCCTGGCCGATAGGCTAGATACAACACCACTAAGGTTCTAAGTCTGATCCATTTAGCATCCAGGGGTCAAATCCCCACTATTTTGCTCTCTACAGGCGCCGAGAAAGCATTCGACAGGGTTAGTTGGAGCTTCATGAGGGCGGTACTAGAGCACGTCGGACTAGGCCCTCAAGCACTCCATAGGATCATGGCCCTCTATAGGTCGCCTACTGCCAGAGTTTGAGTGAATGGCTTTCTTTCCGACCCTTTTTCTATAGGTAATGGGACAAGACAGAGCTGCCCACTGTCCCCGCTAATTTTTGTACTATGTATTGAAGCCTTAGCTAGATCAATTAGGGCAAATAACTCTATTCATGGTTTAACTGTGGGTAAAGAGGAATATAAATTAGCCATGTTTGCTGATGATATCCTGGCCATAGTCTTGCAGCCTGATACCTCTCTCCCTCATTTTATGCATGAGTTGGACACATTTGGAAATCTTTCTAACTACAAGATTAACATGTCCAAATCATGTGCCCTCACTATCTCGACCCCTCCCTCAATCATGGCCAGTTTGAAATGCTCTTTTTGTTTTGCATGGCAAAACTCATATATAACCTACTTGGGAGTCAAACTGCCCCGAGCCCCCTTGAACTTCCAACCACTCCTTAAAATACTGCGTGCAGACTATGGTAGGTGGCATTTAAAACAACTTTCCTGGCTGGGTAGAATGAACGTCATTAAGATGAATACTCTCCCCAAACTACTTTTATATTCTTCAAGCTTTACCGATGTTCCAGACTCCTGGTTCCATTCAGTTAAACTCTTAACCCAGCAATTTATATGGTTTCGCAAGAAACCTAGAATCAAGCGCTCCATTCTGACCAGATCTGTCCGTTAGTGTGGATTCCAACTACCTGATATTAAAAATTACTACTATGTGGTTTTATTAAACAGGGTGCTGGACTGGACCAGGAGTCGATCATTTAGTCGAGTCGAGGCATTTAGCAGTGGGTGGAGTTGGAGGGTGAATGTCCCCAACAATACCCTGAGATATTCCCTTGGCTCCCCTCTCTGCCCAGGCCCCTTCTCACTCACCCGACTGTTTTCTCTTACTTTCTCCTCTTGGAGATCCGTACAACGTTTACCCCATATTTCCTCTGTCTTTGGCCATTTAACATCTTTCTTAGCCAACCCTGAATTTTCTCGTGGTTTAATTTTATCCCATTTCTCTGGATGGGCAAATGAAGGGCTCTTCAGGGTCGGTCAGCTGGTGACTTCCAGAACAGTGAAGCAATTCTTGGACATCAGTGGGATATCCCTCAGAGAGACTTTTGGAAGTTTCTACAAGTTAGGCACTTCCTGCACTCTGGCTCTAGACTCCCACAAGCATCTCGGGAGCTAGCTCCCTTTGAGAGACTCTGTATTTCCCCTTGTAATCCAACATCAGGACTCCCAGACTCCTCTCCCCTTTGCCTCCCTCTCTGAAAAAGATAGGGAAAATATTTTTCTCAGAGCTCACAATAGTAATGCAGCACGTGCTGTGGTGCCTACCCTTTGGAGATTGTCCTCACCACCCACACTCAAAATTTGGTTCACAAGAATTTACCACTATATGAGTATCACAATAAATATACAAAGAAAATTCTCCTTGTGCTCCACACTCTATACTGCTGCCTACAAGACAAAAAAAAGTGGAGGCTTCACACTCCACAAAAACACAATTATATTACGTCAAATATTGTCCCGTACTGGCGCAAATATAGTTTCCTACAGTACTTTCCTTTTAGAATTGGTTTCCCAATTTTTAATGTAATAATTCCGATGTGTGCTGTGTTTCCTCCTTAATCAGTGACTTCAACTGCCGATATTGATGCACTCAAAAAAAGAAGAAATACCACAATAGTGTAATATTGCCAGAAAAAGTATACACTATTTATTTAACAAATTGCACTCACATCAACTCTGACCATTTGGTGGTGATATGCTTTTAATGTCTTTTTTTGATGTGAGTGCAATTTGTTAAATAAATAGTGTATACTTTTTCTGGCAATATTACACTATTGTGGTATTTATTTTTTTGAGTGCATCAATATCGGGAGTTGAAGTCACTGATTAAGGAGGAAACACAGCACACATCGGAATTATTGCATTAAAAATTGGGAAACCAATTCTAAAGGAAAGCACTGTGGGAAACTATATTTGCGCCAGTACGGGACAATATTTGATGTAATATCACTATATGAGTATGGAAGACCTACTCCTAGCATCAGTAGATAGATTTTCTGAGTTCACGGCCACTTGGTTCTCTTGGTTTGAATACAAGACCACGAATGAATATAAAAACTATTTCTTCCTCGAATACTAAGAACTGAACCACTACAAACGAAACGATCTGGATTAGTCCTTTTTTCTTTCCCATTACGGTAACTCCCTCACATACGGTCCCCTACCCTTTCCCCTCTTTTCCCTATTATTTTCATTTATATTATTTCTATAAAGTAGATAATATACACTGTATTTTTCTTTTCTCTTGGTATTGTCTTAGACATAAAGATATTGATATGATTGTTGATTACTTTGATCTTTCCCTATCAATTTGTATTTAGTTATATTATTATATCTCGCTGCGCCGAGATTTGGGAGATTTGCAATTTTCTTCATACATTTTGCAAAGTGTATACCCTGGGTTTCTTTTTTTCAATAAAAACAGAATATATAACAAAATATGGCATGGAGGTGTAGTTTGACCAGGATTAGGTTTTTGCCTAGGTTTGAACTTCGTCAGGGCCACACACTGTCACACAATCCCATAAAACTGGGACACTCTTAAATTATGCATGTTCTGGGGCTGGCCTCATACACACACTGTCATAGTGCCTGGCAGGCTCATGAGCAGCTCCGCACTCTATACGTTCAGACTGCAGAAGACGACATAATTATTCCACAATCTTTGATCATGGCAAAGTTTAGCATACAGAGATTACAAACAGCAGGGGAGATTGATCGCAGCCACACAGTGCCACTGCGGGCAGGCCCCCTTCTGTCTGGGAATGGGACTCCAGTCCCGACATTCCCCCCTGATGGCAGCCCTGCTACCATGGTCTTCAATGATGGTCTGCAGCCTGATTTCAGGGGATGATTCAGCTGCGGATGCAATGACAGGAATCGCGCAGATTCCCGATTATCAGGAATCTGCATACGCACCTGACCCGTACTTACTGCGCATGTGCAGTATGGTTCTGCCACCATTGGGGGGGGAGTGGAGAGGCCAGGATCTCTGTCTGCTGATGGAGATTTCCTGGCCTCTTTTACTCATCTGCAGTGGCCAGCTTTCGTGATGCCATGGTCACCCAGCTGGCCGAAAGCAATCGCAGATGATCTGATGCTGCGTTCTTGAACACTGTTCGGATTAGTAATGCATGCAGGAGACGTGATGTCTCCTGCTGCACGACCATATTACAGCTATCGCAGCTGCTAGCATGTTAGCAGCTGCGATAGCATATCCGTCCGCAGCTGAATCACCCCTCTGTTCTGCAGTGTTTTCACTCAAGTGATTTTGGAAGCTGTACTGATTTCTGTTCTGTAAGTCAGTCTGCTCCTGATCTACCCCATTCCATACGGTATGAGAGTACGCCTACCTGCACCGTCATTTACTCATAATTCACATAGTTATCTAGGTGTACTTAAGAGTCCAGTCTTCAACCTGGGCAACACCGGGCATCCCAGCTAGTAATAAATATTGGCAAGTTTGGGCACCCTATAGTCAAACTTTTGGTACTGAGATTGGAAGTAAATTAAAATGTCTGTGCAGTTGCATTTTACAGTTGATATTATAGGACAATTTGGGGATAAAATTTCCCCCAAGTGAAGCATCGCCATTGCAACCATTGAAGGAGGATCCTTGCTAAATTATACATACCTATTGAATTTGCTTAGTGGAACGCATGCAAGTTTACTAATGCCCAACTGTGCCTTTAGAGTTGGAATGGGGAAGGGAAGGAGTGTTCTAACCTAGGCAGAGTACATTAATGTGTGTTTACCCAAATTTGACTCATGAAGACCAGCAGAAACACCATATATGCATGATAGGGTACATATCTTTTGTACTTGCTATTGGGCAGGTGCAAGTATATGCTGAGTCATTTATGCCCATTTTGCCAACAAATCTGCATCAGTCCCTCAATCTTTAGCTGCAGTGATAACTCTTCACTTCTGATTATGGACCCATGCAATTCTAGAAATTAATCAACTGATGTTCCTCTTCAAGCACAATTATAGTTCTGTTTTGCTGTTTTGCCTTGCATGAATTGTATGTGCGTCTTTATTTAACATTTTTTTTATTAAACAATAAAAATTGACTAATCTGATCTAACCATTCCCTTTTTTTTTAGTGGACATCTGGTCTGTTGGCTGTATAATGGCAGAGATGTACACTGGGCGACCACTTTTCAAGGGTAATGACCGTATCCTTTTTTTTTTCTTGTGCACAGTACAGTGAGTTGCTTCCAGTAACAGGTAATATGTTGATCAGTATACTAACATTGAAACATTAATAAACTCCTTCCTGTTGAATATAGTTATATTACTCCCTTGCTGCATCTTGTGGTATATAAACTATTAGAGGGGCTCATAGCAACCTGATTAGCTCCCCATTGCCATAAGGCATCTGTTACTCCAGCAGGGTTTTTACTGCACTGGTGAACAGACATTAGCCAAGAGAAGTCTGTATTCTCTACAACATTAACTCTGGGGTTGTGTGCAGAGTATCAGTGGTGGTGAATTTTCTCCGTTTGTGTACACTCTGTCTGACAGTGAATTAGTGAAGGCTGAATTCTTTAGAAATGGTTATGTAAACTTTTCCAACCTGATGAGCATCAATAACACTTTTTCTGAGATCATTGATCAAGGCATTGCATATGTTCAGACACCTGTGTGGTGAAGACCAGACTTTAGTCATGAAGATTGCAGTTTTATGCTTTTAAATAGATCAGGGCCACCCAAACTCGCACCTGATTGCCATCAAGTTGTCTGACTCTCTTTACTCTTAAGATGGCCAAACACCTAAAGATTATCATTCCAACCTGGTTGGAATGATAATGTGGCAATGTATGGGAGCAAACGACAATTGGCTTTTACTCTCAAATATGGGAAAAAGTCTGAAAAAGGTCAAATGAATTTAACCAACTTGTCTGAATGAGTTGCATTTGGGGAGCTGAACACAATTATGCAGAAATAAAAATATTCTAAACGGTTCACAAACTTTCTAGCCCTATCTATATATAAATCCAAAGGTGCAGCACTCAGAGCATATTCCAAAGTAGAATACAGGCACTCAGGTTTCCTTCAATGTTTCAGTCATTATGATTTTTGTCAGGAAGTATAACAAATATAAAAACACATCCCACCTTATACCCTACCAGACAGAGTAAATGGTCACCAGGACCGAGAAGGCGTGCCATGATGACATCATCACGTATAGACATGACGCACGGCAGAGAGACAGATACAATCAACATGGAAACAACAACACAATTAGGTGCACTGCAAAGACCTATATAAAACTGCATTCAATATATAGAAAACATACAAGCATGGGTGCTACCGAAGATCCCATAGCACACCCCTTGGTTTGTAGAAAAAACTCACCATCCTATAAAAAAAAATTTTTACAGCGAGTCCGTTCTAACAGATGTAACAATACCTCAATATATGCAATATCCAAAGAACCTTGCCTCAACAAAAGCTTCTTAACAGATAATAAGCCCACAAAATGAGGAATCACAGTATAAAAAGACTTGTGACATCAGCCATCACAAGCCACACATCCCCTGGTACTTCATCCAATTGTTGGAGATTATTAAGTTACATCGTAGTGTCCAGGAGGAAATGAGGGTGGTTATGGATCATTGGTTGTAACATGAGTTTGTTTAGCTAGTATAATAACCCCCTTGGATTTTGAGTTATATGGGGCAGAAGAGTAATCTTCCATCCCAATATATTGAGTTTATCTACCTCTGATTGAATTAAGTGTGTTTCCTGTACAGGGGCGTTTCTAGAGAGGAGGGGGTCCGTGTGAAGTCTCCGACATGATCCCCCTCCTCTCTGTCTGGCAGCGCACTGAGCTGTGATCGGCCAGCGCCCGAGTTATAGACTCTGGGCACTAGAATGCGCCCAGAGTCTATAGAGTATGCGCAGGTCACCGGGAAAATGGCTGTGGTGGCCATTTTCTCTGTACTGCACATGCGCAAACGATGGGAAAATGGCCGCGGCACCCATTTTCCAGTCGTTTTTACAGTGCCGGACCCCAACGCCGATGTGGGACTCCGGAGAGGCAAGTAATACTATGGGTGCAGGGTGGGAGGTGCGGGGCCCCCCTGGACCCCGCACACCCTACACCCATTATAGATATGCCCCTGTTCCTGTAAGATAACCAGATCTAGGCACAGTCTTTTCAAATATATTAAGATCTTGTGCTTTTATAGGTGAATTAAACCCGCCAATGTTCCAGGTTCTCATTTTCACTTGTGACACAAAATACAGCAATAAACAACAAGAAGTGTCGGAGCAGGCAAAATTCACATAATAAGAAGATCTTAAATGTGCGACACAACATAAGGAGAACTTAATGAGAGACAATGTTAATACCAAAATATAAGAGGATGGGGGTAGGGAGTTGGCAAACACAGGGAAAGAAACAAGGGGATGACACAAAAACAACAGTATCAGAAACTGTAAAACCCAAAAAGGTTTAGTAAAAGCAAGTATAAACTGCGACACAATCACAACAAGGACTTCCGGTGGGTACAGTTAATGTGTACCAATCAAGGAGCCTCCTCACCGGACCTGGCACAAGTGACTAGCATTAAACAGGTAGACTCCAAGGGCCATTTGAAGACCAAGCAAAGCATCCTTTATCCAAGCTGCACAGTGGCGGAGAAAGTTTCAGAGCAGATGGACATAGGGAGTCAATTTATAATAGAGGGAGAGGTAGAGGGATCGGCTGGACTTTCGGAATCACATAACTCTTTCAAGTCAGCTGTAGCATTTACTGCGTTCGTAAAGTCCGTGTAGGAATCGCAATCATATAATCTCAAACGGGCAGGAAATAAAAGGTCAAATTTACGACCTTGTTGAATTAAATTCTGACACACAGGGGAGAACTCTTTACAAGCCTTAGTAACCTCTGCAGAGTCCTGAAATATGAACAACTTCTGGCTGTTCCAGGACGAATTGCGGTGTTTACGGGATGCAGACCAAAACATGTCCTTGTGAATATAATTAAGACAGCGAAATATGGGTCAGGAGCAGAGCTGTGGCCAGGTGCAGCTCACCTCATAGTGGCCGGATGTTTTCTATATATTGACTGCAGTTTTATATATGTCTTTACATTGCGGTTTCCATGGTGATCGTATCTGTCTCTCTGACGTACGTTGCGTTTATACGCGATGACCTAATTACGGCGCGCTGGTCCTGAAGCCCAGTGGGTCATTGGCCATTCACGCTGTCTGGTGGGGTATAAGGTAGGATGTGGTTTTTATATTTGTTATACTTCCTGACGAAAATCATAAAGACTGAAACGTTGAAGCAGACCTGAGTGCCTGTATTTTACTTTGGAATATGCTCTGAGTGCCGCACCTTTTGGATTTATGTTTTGCTATGCAGCACAGTGGAGGCACCGAGTGCAGTTTCTATGGTTATGTGAGTGCTAGATCATGTTTTGACTACTATATATGTGTAAAGATACAATCCCTCCCTCACAACTGTAGTAACACATTGCCCTCACCCCTGTAGTAACGTATGCCCCTCCCTTACATCTGGAGTAACACATTACCCCCGCTTACCCCTGTTATAACACATTCCCCCCCTCACCTGTGTTGGAACACATTCCCTCCCTCAACTCTATAGTAACACATTCCTCTCTCACTGCTGTTGTAACACACTTTCCTCTCTCACACATTCCCATCCCTCACTATTCAAATAGGGGAGCCACATCAACTATATGTGTGTATATATATATTAGGGATGTGCAGGCTCGGATAGGTTCGAGTTTGCACGTGGAGTTCGGATATTTCCCTCCAAAAAAACGGAACTCAGAAAGAGGCAAAACGTCATCTTACATGGACGAACATCATCATTCCTGGACAAAAGTCCAGGAATAATGATGTTCGTCCATGTAAGATGACGTTTTGCCTCTTTCTGAGTTCCGTTTTTTTTGAGGGAAAAATCCGAACTCCACGTGCAAACTCGAACCTATCCGAGCCTCCCCTTATTTCAATATTTGACTGCGCGGCATCCTCGCCACTGCTAAGGATTAAACACTATTTTTCTTCTTCGGGGTCCATGGGGTCCACAGCCATTACGTTGGGGTATGAATCCCGGTCACCAAACAGTTAATGCAAACGAGTTCTCTGCTCCCAGGATGCATCGGGGTTCTTCCTCATATACCCCACCCCCTGCCTCAGGTAGCCAGTTCTTCCTGTTTGGTGTGTTTCACCACATAGACGGTGGGACTGCTGGAGCAGTCCTGCAGACGAGTAAAAAAGAGAGTTTACTCTCTATCTCAGCGGGTGGTCTGAGCTGTCCTGGTAGCAGCCCCGTGCCTGATTGGAGGCGCACCGGCCACGCGCTGCAACTACCTCCTCCGACGCCGCACCGCTAGCCTTGGCAGGTCCATGGCAGGGGATTCGGCAGGGGCTCTCAGGCCCTGGGCCACAACCGGATCAAGGGGATGGCAGGTAAGCAGGTGGTTGCGGCGGCCGCTGACGCCGGGAGCACCTGGCGGTCCGGCCTCCGGCGGTGAGACTGGCCGGGCCGGAGGCGCGCTGCAGTCTAGAGGCATACGGCTTGTCTCCTAGCCTAGACCGCCGGGATTTGATGTTCCTGACCAACTGGGGCTTGTGGCGGCGGCCAGGTCAGTTTACCGGGCAGGTCCAAGGAGCATAGGGGAGGTACGCTTCCCCGGCGGCCCCTCCCCCAATCCACACGCTAGTTCAGTCCTCTGGCACAGTGATTGTGGATTGCTCCTCTCAGCCTCCATATAGGGCAGCCAGAGTGTATGTCAGTTGCTCTCTGAACACTGCTCCTAACAGGACGCTGGGCAGTCTCCCTGTATACCTTGCCTACTGCTGGTTTTGGTATTTTACAGGGCTCTATCCTACCTAAGCTTAGGCTGATTGTTGTAGTGAGAGCTTATATGCATATGGCTCGCGGAGTATTTATGCATGACATGTGATTGTTGTTTATGGATACTGTTTCTTCTGTAAAAGAACTGTAATTCCTGTATACTGTCACTGTCTCTCCCCTTCCCTCGCTACAGGTGTGTGGGTTGAGAGTAGAAAGCAGCACATAGACACTAGGAACCAGTGGCATAGTGTTATGTCTAAGGAGTCTGAGGGTCAGGTGGCGGGAGCCCCGTTGCTGATATCCTGTATAGCCTGCAAGGCAGGATTGTCCCCACAGGACTTTCTACAAAATGGGCTTTGTGGGAACGGTTTCAGACAGCCTCCACACCAATTAAGTTTGCCTGTTTCAGGCCCTGAGCCCCCTTGGGCATCCTTTTCTCAGGTTATGGCTCAGGTGGCGGAACGGCTGGCTGCCCCGGTACCACCGGTTTGGGGTTTGCCTCAGCAGATGCATCCTATGCCCATGATGTGGCCGCCTTGGATGGACCCTGGTGCTGGTAAGGTCATGGCATCATCCTCGGGGGTTTTTCAGCCTCAGGCTGTCAAGCCAAAGCAGCCTAAATCTAGGCACCATGTATCGCCTCATATGGCTGAGTACTCCAATGCCTCCTCCGAGGAGGAACAGGCACAGGACTTTTCACAGGAATCTAGCTCCGAGGAGGGTGATGATCATTTCCCAGTAGCCGATGTTCCCTTTCTGATAAGGGCGGTAAAATCGGTGTTAAATATCGAGGAGGGGGATCTTCTGCCTAGGAAAATCCCCCTGTTTAAGCGCCAGAAAGTGGTTAAGGCAGAATTCCCAAAGTCTGAACATTTATCAGAACTTATGGAGGAAGCCTGGGTCCATTCGGATAAGATAAGCCATTCTTCTAAAAGAATGGCGCTTCTATATTCTTTTCCAGCAGAGGACTTTGCCAAGTGGGAGAATCCACCGTCAGTTGATGCGCATGTGGCACAGCTGATTAATCGTACCACTCTGCTAATCCCAGCAGTTTCGCTGAAGGAAACCACGGATAGGAGACTGGAGATTTGTCTAAAATCAATTTTTTGCTGGCAGGAACGGCACCCGCCCAGCTATGGCCACCGCCTTGGTAGCAAGAGCTATTGAGGAGTGGGCCAAAACTCTAACAGAGTCTTTACCAGATGCCTCTAAGGAGCAACTGGATATGATCTCCTTTATTAGAGAAGGGGCCTCTTATTTGGGAGACGCCGCCTTGGATGCAGGGATCCTTTCCTCTAAGGTTTCAGCAGAATCTGTGGTGGCACGTAGGATCCTCTGGTTGAAGGATTGGAAGGCAGATGCAGGGTCTAAAAAGGCCCTAGAATTCCTTCCATTCACAGGAGCTGTTCTCTTTGGTCCAGAATTGGACAAAATTGTAGCCTCCATGGCAGCCTCAAAGACGGCAGGTTTGCCATCAACAACCTCGTCTAAATTGAGGAGGGCGTCCTTTCGGGGGTTTCGGTCACAGGGCAAGGCCAAAGGTCAACCCTCAGCGAGACTTCCACCAAAAAAGGCAGGACCCAGGAAGCCCTGGCAAAACAAACGTCCAGGATCTAGGGTCCAGGATAAACCAGTGGCCTGATGGGACGGGCCTCCCCCTGGGGAATCCCAGGGTAGGGGGCCGACTACTTCGGTTCTCAGAGCCCTGGCACCTCACAACGGAGGATGCCTGGGTTCGAGGAGTTGTTTACCGGGCATACGCCCTGACGTTTTGGAGGACTCCTCCGCAAAGGTTCTTTGTGTAAACCCGCAGGTGGGTTCAGAAAAAGCTTTGGCCCTTCAGAAGGCTATTCTTACCTTGCTAGCATCAGAAGTAGTGTTCGAGACCCCAGGTTCAGGATGGAAACATTGCGATCGATTGTGTTGGCGATGGAACAGGGGGACTATATGGTATCCCTAGATATACAGGATGCCTACTTTCACATCCCAATCACACAGGCTCATCAAAAATGTCTTCGTTTTGTGGTAGGGGAGGAACACTTTCAGTTCCAACCCCTGCCGTTTGGCCTGTCCACAGCCCCTCGGGTATTCACCAAGGTGATGGCGGTGATGATGGCATGCCTCAGACGCCAAGGCATCAGGATTTTGCCTTACTTGGACGACCTCCTATTGCTGGGGCAGTCCCCACAGCAGGTACAGGATCATTTGACAGTATCTGTTTGTATAGTCACGGCTGGATCATAAACTCGCAAAAGTCGTCACCCTGTCCAGTGCAACAGATGTGTCATTTGGGAGCGAGATTGGACTCCGTGGTGCAGAAAATATATCTGCCGGAGGAGAAGATCCTGGCCCTACAATCACGAATACGCAGTTTGCTTCGCAAAAGGCAGATATCCGTTCTAGTTGCCATGCAGGTCCTGGGGTCGATGGTGGCCACCTTCAGGTTGGTGGAATACGCTCAATTCCACTCCAGACCACTGCAACAAGTAGTTCTGTCTCATTGGAACAAGGATCATCGCACGATCAGGTCTCAGCTGCTGCGTCTCTCTCCAGAGGTACGGTTGTCCCTGACCTGGTGGTTGCAGACAAAGCATCTCAGGCAGGGTCGCCCCTTTTGGGTGCCGGATTGGACATTAGTCAAAACCAACGCCAGTCTTCAAGGTTGGGGGCGATGACGGGGTCACACACTTTCCAGGGAAAGTGGTCAGTGGCGGAAAGCCGGCTACCAATAAACATCCTGGAACTAAAAGCTATATTCAAAGCTTTAGTGCAGGCTCAGGAAATCCTAAAGGGCAGGTCGGTGCAGATACAGTCGGACAATCGCACCGCGGTCGCCTACCTAAATCATCAAGGGGGCACAAGGAGTCGGGCTGCCTTGGCAGAGGTATCAAGAATCCTGGTATGGGCAGAGACTCATCTGCCCACGATATCTGCCGTGTTCATTCCAGGAATCCTGAATTGGGAAGCCGATTTTCTCAGTCGGCAAGAGATAAATGCTGGGGAGTGGGCCCTACATCCACAGGTTTTCGGAACCTTGTGGACAGGTGGGGCCTACCAGAAATAGATCTGATGGCATCAAGAAGGAACAACAAGATTCCCAGGTAAGGATCCTGGACAAGAGATCCGAGAGCCGAGTTTGTAGACGCACTGACAGTAAAGTGGCGTAACAAGCTGGTATATCTGTTTCCCCCGTTTGCTCTTCTACCCAGAGTTGTCAGAAAGATCAAACAAGAGGGCAGCACCGTCACATTAATAGCTTCGGCATGGCCGAGACGGCACTGGTTCACAGATCTACAGTCTCTCTCCATAGACACTCCATGGCCTCTGCCATTGAGACCGGATCTGTTGCTACAAGGTCCCTGCTGGTAGCCGGATCTTCATCGGCTATCGCTGACTGCATGGCTCTTGAGGCCTCAGTCTTGAGGAAGAAGGGGTTTTCCGGGTCTGTTATACGGACGATGTTGAAGGCACGGAAACCATCCTCAGCCCATATATACTATAGGGTTTGGCATACTTTCTTTCAGTGGTGTGAACTGAAAGGGTATGATCCACAGAAGTTCCTGATATCCAGAGTGCATGATTTTCTTCAAAGCTGTCTGGAAAAAGGGCTCCGCCTGGCCTCTTTAAAGGTAGAGGTGTCAGCTCTTTCAGTCTGGTTTCAACATAAAATTGCTCTGAGACCGGATATAAAGACCTTTTTTCAGGGGATGTTGAGGATTCAGCCTCCCTTCGTTTCCCCGGTTGTTCCGTGGGACTTGACTCTAGTTCTGAAGGTTTTACAGGCTCCTCCGTTCGAGCCTTTGAATTCAATAGACATCAAGTGGCTAACAGCAAAGACTGTATTCCTCCTTGCTATGGCATCTGCACGTAGAGTGTCGGATTTAGCTGCGCTTTCCTTCCGGGAGCCGTTCTTGGTATTTCATCAAGATAGAGCAGTGCTACGTACTAGGGAGGGTTACCTTTCGAAAGTGGTGTCTAGATTTCATATTAATGAAGAAATAGTAGTTCCAGCATTTCAGGGCACAAGTCTCTCACAAGGTGATGCTTGCCTGGATGTGGTCCGTGTGTTAAGATTTTACGTTAAACGCACGAGCAAATGGAGGAAATTCGATTTTACTTTTTGTGCCTTATGGTTGTCATAAGCATGGCTGGCCAGCCAGTAAAAAGACACTGGCCAGATGGATTTGCATGGCAATTTCATTGGCTTATACAAAGGCTGGTATGCGGGTGCCGGATTCAGTGACGGCACATTCTACTAGGGCGGTGGGTCCATCATGGGCGGCCCGCCGGGGTGCTTCTGCTGAACAATTATGTAAAGCAGCCACATGGTCTTCCATCCATACCTTTTTGTCAAATTTTATTCCTTTGACACCTTTGCCTCTCAGTTTGCCTCCTTCGGGTGTAGGATTCTCCTCTCTTCCGAGAGTCAGGAGCGTCCCCGCCCGTAGGGTTAGTGCTTTGGGATATCTCCAACGTAATGGCTGTGGACCCCATGGACCCCGAAGAAGAAAATAAGAGTTATGGTATAACATACCTTTGTTAACTCTTTTTCTTCGATGTCCATGGGGTCCACAGGACACCCACCCAGACGCACCTGTAGTTCTAGGGGAGCTTTTTCCGTAGTTCTCCTCTTGAGAGTCTGAACTTGTGAGTATGGGTCCTTTTCTTTCTTACCCTTTGTTTGTCTCTGCCTGCTTGAGCTTGGTAACAAACTGACTACCTGAGGCAGGGGGTGGGGTATATGAGGAGGAACCCCGGTGCATCCTGGGAGCAGAGAACTCGTTTGCATTAACTGTTTGGTGACCGGGATTCATACCCCAACATAATGGCTGTGGACCCCATGGACCTCGAAGAAAAAGACTTAACAAAGGTATGTTATACCATAAGTTTTATTTTCTCTATTTGGATACGTCACTTGCTTTGGTTGAGATTGAGCGTCTGAGGGAGAGGGTAGAAGGCAGGACAGGTGGAGGAGAGGAGGAATCTGTGAGGGGATGTAGGAGAAGACAGAGGGAGAGGCTCCCCAATAAAGCAAGAAAATCTTAAATTACTTAATCTTGATAATAGAACACTCCTTTAACCCAGAGGCATAAATGTAACTAAAAATATAAGTTAAGTTAAGATGGAATGAAGGAAATTAAAATATCTAAGGTCCACCCTGGTGAAAACGGTTAACAGTTGCCCAGCCGCTATCAGTTTGCATAAGCCACCTTAGGTAAAGGGTTGGGACATGTCAAGAAGGTTTTCAGTGGAGCTGGTATAGTTGTCCCCCTTGCTGTTGTGGGACCTGATAGAGAACTCCCAGTTGTCCACCATGTACCTCACAATTAGTTCACACACCTCACTAGCCATTAGCTGAGTGTCATACATAAGATAGAGGGACCAGAATAGACAGGCTCCATATCCTGTGATGGAGCCAATGGTTTGAGGCACCATCTTCCCTTTAACATTCAAAAAAAAAATTGACCTGTTCGAGAAAATGAAAAATACAAAGCAAGTGAAGTAGCCAAACGGAAAAAAACTTGTCAAAGTGTTAAGTCCTTAGCAGTGGCGACTCCTTAGGTGGGGCAAATAGGGGAGCCTCATCAACTGTCACCCCAACTGCTGCCAAACATCACTGGCAATTGGTGTGGCTCCCCTATTTGACTACGCGGCTGCCCCACCTCTGAAGGCGCCACTTGACTAAAACAATGAGCTTACAGTCCCACAGCACTTGGGACGTTTTGCTTTATCACCCAATCACTTTGGTCGAGAAGAAACCTTTGACCACTTTTCACCTCCTTTAAGGGGTTGAATTTTGAAAAAATCCCGTCTTAGTGGGTGCTTATGCCATGTAAGGAATATACCTCCCGAATTTCATGTTTCTAGGTCCAGGGGTTTGGGCTGGGCGTTGATCAATCAGTTAGGGCATTGAACAGGGGGAGGAAACATTTTAGCTATTTTCACCCTCTTAGGAGTCTAATGTTCAAAAATCCCTGCTCAATGGGCACCTACTTCATGGAAGGCATATACTCCCCGAATTACATGTTTTTAGGGCGTTGGAGTCAGTGAGATATATTTACTAGAGTGCAGGTTTTTAGAAGTGGAGATGTTGCCCATAGCAATCAATCAGATTTTACCTATCATTTATCTAGCACCTACTAGATGATTGTAGCCAGAATCTGATTGGTTGCTATGGGCAACAACTCCACTTCTAAAAACCCCTAATGAGTCAGTCAGCCAGGACATTTGTTTAGATATAGATATATAAAGATATCGATAGACATAGATAATATTATACAGTAGATAGATATAGAATGGTTTAAAGGAAGTATTAGATTATATAACTTTTTCTAAATGTGTATTTTAGGGAAAAGTCATACATACCTAATGTGCATTGCGTGACAAGTCAGCTTGGTAAACACAAGAAATGTGTTATTGCTTATTGGAGGATGATCAATATTATTGCAGGTCAATAAAGGTAGCAGTAATGGACTGCGATTAAGAGGTTAGTGCACCTTGGCTGTTGCTATGAAAATCTGGTTTCTTATTGCATGCACTAGAAACAGACTATTGTAAGTTGTTTCTGGAGAGCTTGCAGTAAGCAAGTCTGCCATAAGAAGTACACAGCTGGAGACTCGCAATGTGATTGTTAATGGATCTAAAGGCCCCCATACATCAGAGATTGATTGCAGCAATCGTGCAATTTGACATCGATTTGTGTATAAAAATTAGGGATGTGCAGGCTCGGATAGGTTCGAGTTTGCACGTGGAGTTCGGATTTTTCCCTCCAAAAAAACGGAACTCACAACGAGGCAAAACGTCATCTTACATGGACGAACATCATCATTCCTGGTCTTTTGTCCAGGAATGATGATGTTCGTCCATGTAAGATGACGTTTTGCCTCGTTCTGAGTTCCGTTTTTTTGGAGGGAAAAATCCGAACTCCACGTGCAAACTCGAACCTATCCGAGCCTGCACATCCCTAATAAAAATCTTTCCCTTTTTCAGTCAATTGTGGCAATTCTGCAATCAATTGAAAAAGGGAAAGATTTTTATACACAATCGATTGCAAACTGCACGATTGCTGCAATCAATCTCTGATGTTTAGGGGCCTTATCTTGCAGTGTGTGTACCTTTTTAAAATGAGGCAAGGAATTTGTACTTTGGAAAGATAATTAAAAAATCTCTTGCAGCTAAAAATAAATGTACTTTCCCTTTTGCTGCAAGTTACTCAGCGTCACTTAGGGAATCAGTGTTCCTGTAAGAGAAACTATAATTAGTATTTACATGTGATTTGCAGTATACTGAAACAACTCCATTTGTTGCCTGTGGTGGGATGTCAAAGTAGAGACTCATTTAGGGGCAAATTGCTTGAAGCTATACAAGGTATTTCTATGGTTGTTACTTTAAAGAGAACAGTTGTACTACCACCCTATCTTTAACGATCACATTAATATTTATTCTTTCTATTAAATAGCAGTATTCTTTAAAATATAAAGTCATTACCTTACAACACCTAAAATAGCTGCAAAACATGGGTTTTAATAAATAGCTTTTATGTGACAGTTGATAACCAGTGTACTCATGTGCTTGGCGTTCAAGCCTTTATATATTTCCATTACTGTAACAGTTAAGACAAAGCGAAACATGTCTGTGTACTGTAAAATAAAAGTCACTTGGTATAATGAGTGAGGTAATGTTGCTTTAGTTGTGTGGAGAATTTTCAAGCTTCTCATTTGCACGTTTTTATTTTGCTCTATAAGAAAGGATCTTTTGGTGAATCCCCTTGAGATGTAAAAATTGTTTATAATTTATAATCATGATAAATGAGAAAATACTTTGAAGCGTTATGATTTTAAACACATGCTTTAGATCTGGATCAGCTTACTGAAATCATGAAAATTACAGGAACACCAACACAAGACTTCGTGCAGAAGCTTCAGAGTCCTGATGTAAGTAGTTCATTGTGAAACAGTTTATACATCTCACCTGCTGCATCAGTGGCATTTAGAAATTGTGTATGCTGATTTTATATATTCTTATTACAATTTTCATCAATGCCTTGGCCATGAGATTACATAATATGAAAAATTAGTACAGTTACAAACCAAAAACTGTCTCTTAAGCAACAAATAATTTAATATTTAAATGCTTATTATATTCTAGGCAAAAAATTATATCAAGAGTCTCCCAAAGGTGCAGAAGAAAGACTTTGGACTATTACTGAGATACGCAAACCCTCTTGGTAATAATGTTTTGTTATGTATCTTGTTGTTTTTGTGTTTTTTTATTGTATGCATTAGAAATAATATTGGATGTATGACAATTGCTTATGCTGGCCATACACGCTACAATTATCGGGGCGATCCGCCTGATATCGGCGGATCGCCTCGATAATTGTAGCGTGGGGGGGGGGCGACCGAGGGTTAAATATTGCTCGGTCAGGCATGCCGGCTTGTCCATCATGCCCGTCCGATGCGAAATTTCCCGTTAAACTGTCGGCCGCATCGGGCAGTGTATGCCCAGCCGCGGCCGACAGACAGACATTTCCTGTGTTCCTTCCTACGGAAGGAACAGGGAATGTCTCCTCCCCCGGGGGCGGAGCGCGGATGTCGGGCTGATACACTGAGAGAGAAATCTCACAGTGTATGCCGGCGACATCTGCGGCTGGCAGCCGTCCAGATAATATGTATGTCGGTCTGACATGCATTTTATCTGGCCGTGTATGCCCAGCATTAGTAAGACAATTATACAGGAGCTGATTTCTGGTAAATACTATTGTGCAAGTCTAATATAAAAACATATTTATTTTTTTTTATAAAAATGTGTTTGTGTGTGTATAATATATATACAGTCAGGTGCATAAATATTGGGACATTGACAGATTTTTCATATTTTGGCCTCTATTCACCATCAGAATGGCTTTGAAATGAAACAAACAAGATGTGCTTTAACTGCAGACTTTCAGATTTCATTTGAGGTTAATTACATCCAAATCAGGTGAACGGTGTAGGAATTACAACTGTTTCTATATGTGCCTCCCACTTTTTAAGGGGCCAAAAGTAATGGGACAAACTAAACAATCCTAAATCTAACTTTCACTTTTTTTTTCACTTTTTTTAATACTTTGTTGCAAATCCTTTGCAGACAATTACAGCCTGAAGTCTGGAACGCATAGACATCACCAGACGCTGGGCTTCATCCCTGGTGATGCTCTGCCAGACCTCTACTGCAAATGTCTTCAGTTCTTGCTTGTTCTTGGGGCATTTTCCCTTCAGTTTTGTCTTCATCAAGTGAAATGCATGCTCAATCGGATTCAGGTCAGGGGATTGACTTGGCAATTGCATAACATTCCACTTTTTAACCTTAAAAAACTCTTTGGTTGCTTTTGCAGTATGCTTCGGGTCAATGTCCATCGGCACTGTGAAAGGCGCTGTCCAATGAGTTCTGAAGCATTTGACTGAATATGAGCATATAATATTGCCTGAAACACTTCAGAATTCATTCTACTGTTTTTGTCAGCAGTCACATCATCAATAAATACAAGGGAACCAGTTCCATTGGCAGCCATACATGCCCACGCCATGACACTACCACTACCATGCTTCACTGATGAGGTCGTATGTTTTGGATTATGAGCAGCTACTTTCCCTCTCTATATTCTTCTCTTCCCATCACATCATTTCAAAGCCATTGTGGTGGTGAATAGAGGCCAATATATATATATATATATATATATATATGTATATATATATATATATATATATATATGTATATATATATATATATATATGTATATATATGTATATATATATGTATATATATATATATATGTATATATATGTATATGTATATATATATATATATATGTATATATATGTATATATATATATATATGTATGTATGTGTATATATATATATATATATATATATATATATATATTCGCACATAAGCATTTATTTATGTGAAATTGATCAAATGTATATTTTAATCTGGCTCAGAAGATCTACAATTCTTTTACTATCTAGTGAAATCTCCTAAAGTGTATTTATATTGTATTTATAATAAACAGAAATCTGTATATTACAATGAGATGTGGTTTGAACTGGTCGCCTTTGCATGGAAGCAGGCTAGGGAGGTTACAATGTCAGTGTAGTGTGCAGTGCAGGGCTGTTCATTTGTTCATAGTCATTTGCTATGAATGAGTAATGTACTTTCAGAAAATTGTCAGCTTCCTTTTATGTGGTTTTATTGGTACTTTCCAAGTACAGACATTATTATATAATTTACCTGCACTGAAATAATATTTATCCGCTGTCTTTAAATATCCCAATAGATCTTGTTTTGAGGATTGATATCTGTTAGAATGGATGGGTAAATTTAACAAAATGTAAATTAGATTAATCAGTGCTGATCAATTAAATCTTCAAAACATGAGCCGTTGGGTGCCTGGGAGCTGAAGATTAGCAACCCTGCTCTAAAAATATACAAACAAATTCAAAATCCAGATTAATTACCTTTTTAAGACACATTTGGTAATAATTGCTTTGGCCTGCTAAAGGTAAAATGGTCAGCAAAATGTTATAGATGATGCTACAGGTATGTTTAGCACTAAAGTAGCTTTCATGTGCTTTAATACAAAGCTAAATCATGAGTATTAATTTCTGGGTGTGTGTTTTTCCTCAGCTGTCAGCCTCCTGGAAAAGATGCTGGTGCTGGATGCAGAAAAGAGAATAACAGCAACTGATGCTTTATGTCATCCTTACTTTGAGCAGTTCCATGATTCTGACGATGAGATGGAAGCTGATCCTTACGATGATTCATGTGACAATCTAGACCTTCCCCTTGAAGAATGGAGATGTAAGTGTGATGGGGGTAAATTAGCTCTGACCGTTTCCATAGCATATTTCGGGTGCACTTATTGCATTGACATTTTAGTTCTATTGCAGTTATTTTGTATCATTTTGGTTCTGCTTACACACAAAATCTGATTTCTATGTAAATGTCTGTCATGTGCCAATCCGGTCCGTGTAAGAGCACTTATGATTGACACGTTAAAGCAGCCCAATGGCCATCTGTACTCAGCCAATAATGTTTTCTTTTATGATGGACATGAAATCTGTATAGTATATCTATACTCTTGGTATGTCATGAGAATACCAGGAAATGGATGAGCTTAACTAAGATTGTATTACATGTATTTACTAAAATAACCATCTGTCAGGTTGCGGCCTAGGATCGGCCGTTACTCACCCCAATGCCGGCTTCCCGTGACCTCTCAAGTGGTCAGACGTCAGGTGACACGCTGAGGATTATGCCTAGGGACCACGTAGACATCCATGAGCTGCTCCGTGTCTTAGATGCTGCGGTGCCATCATGGACGCAGCCATGACAGTCTTCATCACCTGATTACCCTTTACCCAATGGTAGTGTGGTGGTTGTCAGCTGACGCTATCCTCCAATGAACTGCTACCTTAAGGTACATAACTTTGCTCCGGACAGCAGGAAGTTGCCTGTACAATGTTGTTACTGCTAGTGTTTGCTTGCCATCACTTCATTCCAGGTTCCCTTGCCGTTTACTCACTAGTCATCTCTAGTTGCACTCCTGTGCCAGCGGTGCCACTGGATACCTTGCCTGCATACTCAGTGCGTCCTCCACGTATAACCACAGTGTCACTCCCCTGTGCCAGCGGTGCGACTGGACACCATGCCTGCGTGCTCTGTACATCCTCCAAGTACAACCACAGTGTCACTCTCCTGTGCCAGCGGTGTGTCCGATACCTTGCCCGCGTACTCAGTACAAAATCCAAATACAAAATCCTCGCTAGTGCCTCTTTCAGAGGTACATTCTCCTGGCCTCATCGGTGTTATCTCCCTCCATTTCCCACCTGTATCAGATACCTGACCAAAGAGCCGCGACCTGCTTGTTGGGTGCAGCTTAAACCCATATCCCGCTTGGAGGGGTCATTGGTGAACACCCCCCAGCAGGTTAGACTCCGTGCCTTTGGTCAGGTCTCGCCAACATCTGATACTTGTGGATGAGGAGGACGTACATCCTGGCCCCTCGCCTGGATTCCTTCCACAACCCGGGACCTCAGCTTTCAGCTCGTCAGTAGGAGATTCTCCTGAGTCTTTGTATACAATTGCTTTCTTTCCCATCGGCTGACCATGAGCTGAAGTGTAACACTGGTATTTGAGAAGTGGTACTAGGCATCACATAATAGTTCTGTAGGTTACAGTGCAATTTAACCGCCCAACCATGATTGCAATGCGGTTATTCTAAACTGTTTTGGTGATTGATGTAGCATACACTTGTTGTTTTTTTTATTTAAGATAAAGCAATCCATAGGTAATAGACTATATGACATATTTGATTATTCTACTCCTTCTAGGTCTTACTTTCAAGGAGCTGACAACATTCCTCCCGCACCCGGTGACTGAGTCAAAGGAAACTTCTGTATAGCCTGTTATAACGCTGCAACACAAAAATAGAATATAAATTATGAGAACTGAACTATGAAACCTGGATAACTGGATGTACTGTGCTATGAATCATTTGTGTCATTGTGTTTCATTCCATTGGGGAGCTAGTGCCTTTTTGTACTTCCTTTTAAGTGGGGGTTTCTGTGTTGCCTGTTTTTCTGCAGAGTGTACTGTATAAAAGAGAAGCATTGTGAGCACACTAGTAGCATTGCATCTACTCTGCCAGCCTCCTGTGTTAATAAGCAATGTGGCCTGTTTTTGTAGCAGTGAGATATTGCTGGTATACTGTACTTCTATAGATGTAGATTCAGGGGAGCCCTGGAACATTCCAATACACTCTGCAGTATTAAGTAAAATAAACCTTTTAAGAAAATGTTTGCATTTTGTCTACTGGACAGCTTTTTCATAGTAATTGTAACTATGTAGTATGTAGTCATATTTCCAGTAGGAAGCATGTTTAATGCCCACATGGATAAAAATACACACACAGAAATGTACAGGAAATATGCCATGGTGTGACTCCCTGTTAGCCTGTCATTTTAAGTGGATAATCAGAATCTGTTTAATTTCCATCTACCCACTTGACACACCCCATGGAGCTTCCTTCCTTTATTGAGCCCAGCACTAAATACACAGCAGCAGGTGCAGAGGAGTAATCCCAGGTCAGTACAGTAATCATTTAATCACCAGAGAACTAACATTGCACTGTTCCAAAAAGACCAATTACTGTTCTGTTCCTCCCTCTCTGAGAACATTGTAACTCTGGACTATTAAGAGAAAGCTGCTCATTGATAATACGGGCTATTTATGGATAACAGAAAATATGGCATTAGCCGAAAGTGGTTTAGTAACAATATAATGCTGTATTTGTTATCAAGATGAACACAATATTACTTTGTATGATATGTGGTGATAATTTCATTATTAGATATTGCTGGTGATGGTATTGTACTTTACTGCTATCAGATCATTGTGCAAATTAGTGTGTATGTTAAAATCAGATTTGCATTTTGTTTTTTTTTAAATGAAATATCTACCAAGGCCACTGCAATCCCAGCAGTCTTTGCAGCTCTGGTCTCTGTGTAAGGAAGGTTTTTGGTCTGTGAAATATATTGCCAAACCTGGAACTTTATTATGTTAGGAAGAAAGGGCTAAATTTACCAGACACTGACTTCTCATTATGCAGTTAAATAGAACTTCCCTAACAGACTATACTTGGAATATGGTTAGGTTATGCCGATTGTTTTTTTTGTTTTTTCTGCTACTGCTCAATGCGAAAATCCCTAGAAACTGGTACAGCGCATGCATTACACAGAGTGCGCTCACAAACGTGCTGCAGTCGTGATGTCTTGGAAACTTATTGGGCATTTCTGGGCGGTGACTGGGAGTTGGTTTAGGTCACGCATGGGGGATGGTTCATCTTATGGGAGTGTTGCTGAAAGTGGTTGCGTACACATACGTTCAACCGCTCATACACGGACAGAGAAACTGCACCTGCCACAGGGACGGTGCGTCCGATGATGTGTCTAAAGACATAGCAAGTGGTATCTCAGTACCTGCGGATGCTGACAGTGATCGGTTCAGTCACAATGGGACACACAGATGTACACCATGGAAGGCATTTGCATAAAGTAGCAAATGGGCGACAGCTAATAGATGCAGACACGAATGCAGCTGCATCTGACTCGGGTCATTGGTGTCAATATTTCATAAGTATGCTAGATAATTCTTACTTTGCTATACTGTGTATACTGATACTGATTCTTTTTGTTTGCAAAGACAATATTGCTGATTTAGAGTTGGGAGAAATACAAAAATAAATACTGGCTGCTGTTGCTTGTAGCCCATAAGTACGGGACAGCTATGTTTTCATGTCAATGTATAGCTCAGCTAGGACATTCCTCACCCAAATCTAAATCTCTCTGCACATTTTAAATCTAAAACCGGTAAGTGAAATTGTGTATAGGTATATTATAGAAAGAGTGACTTGTTACATTCTTCCTCTTTCCCGTATTATACGTACCAGTAGTGCAAATAAGGTGGAACGGGCCTTAGTAGTCTGTTCGCCGTACCACCTTACCACTGGCACCATTAGCTGTGCCGCCAAGTGAGTCACAGTGCTCAGCAGCGAGACAGACCCTGGGTCGTGAGTCTACATGGGCAGCCCAGGAACTCCTGGGTGCTGGGCATGCCCCAGAGTGACCAGAAGAGGGGGGGGGGTGACGTACGGACACACCCCATGATGCGTTGCCATGCCCATCGTGATGCACGGCCTATTTTCATGTGTGCGCCTAAGGCACACGCACATAGTACTGGGATAAAATAAACCCCAATTGCATCACTGATGTGTATTCATAGTTTGCAGCAGTAGTGATAATTTGTATAACATAGAAGTCCCTTAGCTGATACCCATTAGAAAGAATGTCTGTTGTGAGCTCATTATATTATAGAAAGGAGTTAAACAATTTACAAGGTCTTTTATATATTTATAGAGCATTGCACAATTTACAAGTTAAGTCTAGTGTGATCTGACAGGCTGATTGTGTTTTAATTACAAGTTCTTTGAAACCAGTAAGATGCGCAAGACTTTTAAATTGTTCTTTTAAAAAAATGTCCTCGGTTTACTTAGACTATTTTAGGTTCTTATTGTGAGAGGGAAAAACTATTTGATTAAAAGCCAAAATGGAAACGTTTTAGATATCAAGTCTATTATGCCTATTTTCCCAAGAGCTTCAGTGGCTACATGTCCAGAGGATAAGAGCTATAATTAAGACGGTAAAAAGTTAAAACATTTGACTGAAATTGATGTAATGTAAAAGCAGTGTTGCCAAAATTTGATTTTTCTGGTTAGGGCTATATTGCATTATCCTGAAAAACAAAATGTGTGTACCTATCAAAATGAATGAATATTTACCAAAGACTCATGTTACACAGTGCATCCAGAAAGTATTCACAGTGCGTCACTTTTTCCACATTTTGTTATGTTACAGCCTTATTTCAAAATGGAAGAAATTCAATTTTGTCCTCAAAATTCTACACACAGTACCCCATAATGACAACATTTTAAAAAGTTTTTTCGAGATTATTGCAAATTTAATAAAAAAAAAAAAAACACTAAGAAATCACATGTACATAAGTATTCACAGCCTTTGCAATGAAGCTCAAAATTGAGCTCAGGTGCATCCTCTTTCCACTGATCATCCTTGAGATGTTACTACAGCTTAATTGGAGTCCACCTGCGGTAAATTCAGTTGATTGGACATGATTTTGAAAGGCATACACCTGTCTATAGAAGGTCCCACACTTGACAGTGCATGTCAGAGCACAAAACAAGCATGAAGTCCAAGGAATTGTCTGTAGATCTCCGAGACTTGATTGTCTCAAGGCACAAATCTGGGGAAGGGTACAGAAAAATATCTGCTGCTTTGAAGGTCCCAATGAGCACAGTGGCCTCCATCATCCGTAAATGGAAGAAGTTCGGAACCACCAGGACTCTTCCTAGAGTTGGCTGGCCATCTAAACTGAGCGATCAGGGGAGAAGGGCCCTAGTCCGGGAGGTGACCAAGAACCCGATGGTCACTCTGTCAGAGCTACAGCATTCCTCTGTGGACAGAGGAGAACCATCTCTGCAGTAATCCACCAATCAAGCCTTTATGGTAGAGTGGCCAGACGGAAACCACTCCTTAGTAAAAAGCACATGGCAGCCCATCTGGAGTTTGCCAAAATGCACTTGAAGGACTCTCAAGACCATGAGAGCTAAAGATTTAACTTTTTGGCGTGAATGTCAGGCATTATGTTTGGAGGAAACCAGGCACCACTCATCACCAGGCCAATACCATCCATACAGTGAAGCATGGCGGTGGCAGCATCATGATATGGGGATGTTTTTCAGCGGCAGGAACTGGGAGACTAGTCAGGATAGAGGGAAAGATGAATGCAGCAATATACAGAGACATCCTGGATGAAAACCTGCTCCAGAGCAGTCTTGACCTCAGACTGGGGCGACTGTTAATCTTTCAGCAGGACAACGATCCTAAGCACACAGCCAAGATATCAAAGGAGTGGCTACAGGACAACTCTGTGAATGTCCTTGAGTGGCCCAGCCAGAGCCCAGACTTGAATCCAATTGACCATCTCTGGAGAGATCTTAAAATAGCTGTGCATCGACGCTTCTCATCCAACCTGATGGAGCTTGAGAGGTGCTGCAAAGAGGAATAGGCGAAACTGGCCAAAGATAGGTGTGCCAAGCTTGTGGCATCATATTCAAAAAGACTTGAGGCTCTAATTGCTGCCAAAAGTGCATCAACAAAGTATTGAGTAAAGCCTGTGAATACTTATGTACATTGATTTCTTATTTATTTTTATTTTTTCTCTTTATTAAATTTGCAAAATCTCAAAAAACTTTATCATTATGGGGGCTATTGTGTGTAGAATTTTGAGGAGAAAAATGAATTTATTCTATTTTGGAGTAAGACTGTAACGTAACAAAATGTGGAAAAAGTGACGCGCTGTGAATAATTTTTGGATGCACTGTAACTGATCATCGTTAAAGAATATTCTTATACAGTTCCTTTAAATCTGAATCGTACTTTGAGGCAAGACAGAGGAGAGCTCCCTGTTCCCCACAGCTTTTGATCTAAATATATAGACTACTTAAAAGTGGAATATTTCCAAATCGATATCTGTTTTCTATAGGTGTCCATATGGGAGGCAGGATGTGTATGACAATATACTTGTGGCCTTATTGGACAGGTCTGGCCACTTAATTCTCATGCAGAATGGGGTGATCCTATGTGGCACAACTAATGAGATGGCTGTACATACAGTGCAAAGGCGGCCCTCATCCAACCGCATTTTCCAGATGTCCCTATTGACATTCGATCACTCATCAGGTGGTTGACATTCCTTTCCTGTCTCCACATGAAAATTACGTCTAAAACATATTAAGTTGCTTTCAGTATAGCAGCACGTTGGGCACCTTTAGAGGCAACTTTAACAATTTCTACTGTTGTTCTGTGCACTAGTGAAACATGTTGAAATGCAGCATCATTTCCCACTGTGTCTTCTCTGGTCTCTTTGTTACAAAGGTGGGAGTTCATTATATCAGTGCATATGGATTATCTAGGAAATAACATACCTCCTACTGTACACTATAACAACATCAAAAGACACTAAGGAGTTTTAGATCCATTTAAAAGGAAAAAGGACATAGCCCAAGTAATTTTACATAGCTCATGGAACTCACGGAGTAGATGATACAGTATTGGTTATAATCTATAAGTTTCCCTCATATTTCCAGAAGCGAATATCTGCTAAATATTATATACTTATGTTAATATAAGGTGTGTATTCTGTTCATACTTCTGCCTGTTAAGCATGGCCAAAGTATGTCAATGTGACACATACATAAGACTGTTTTGTGCAATGTATATACCTAAATGTTACCATTTCTTGACCAAATAGAAGATATTTGAATCTTTATGTCATGTGTTGAAATAGTAAAGATGAATGCATTACAGCATAAACCTATGAAGTGTCTATAAAACACACTATTTATTGTATACTGTATTGTATTCATCTACTTTGTATGATAAAGATTGTAATCCTGAGTGAGGAATTGAATCCGATCTTGATGAATTCTGTTACACAGTCGCAAAGATAGCATCCATTGCTCTAGCACTGATCTTAATGCACTGAAAACATGGAAGAGAATCCAAAGTAATATTAATATCCAATTTACATGGGAAAAGCAATTGCCAGCTGGCAGCCAATATGCCATCTGTACTATTTGAAACCTTAATTGTGAATTCCAGTTTTCATAAAACCTCCATAGAATCATTTATTTTTGTTGAATATGTGAACTTTGTTTCACATAGAATTGCATTTGAAACCAAAATCTTGCTGCATCAGTTTGATAGGTGCCTCGCATCACAACTCTGTGCTGCTAGTAGTAGTAGGCGTAAAGTTGGGTACACACTGACAGATACATTGGCCGATCAATTGCCTGCAGACATATCTGTCCATCGGCAGGTGTGTACGGGCGGTCTGCAGACACAGCAGCAGCCGTGAGGAGTGGGGTGGGACACGCCCCCGACCAGGCCGCCGGGTCTCACCGCCGGGACCCGAGGGCACCAGCAGATGATGGCCATTCACTGTGTATGAATGACCATCATCTGCAGATATATCGGTCAGGTGTGTACCCACCTTTACTCTTTCCTCTGTTATAGGAAAATTCAATTAGCCATGAGGTTCTGGTATAGCCTTGTGCATTGTTTTTTTGTGCACAAAACAGCAAATACAGTAATGAAAACATAATAATGAACAAACTTTATTCTCTGCAAAATATAACCTTCCTTCTACTACTGCGCTTTGCTGCTATCTGATTTTCCTCCTTAGTCTGTGCCTTCCCATATTTGCCTTTCTACACTCATGATACTGGCCCTATCACATGCCGTGAAACCCTCACATAATCATTTCAGTTATTACTTTCCTCACGATAAGCATCCTGTAATACTCTGTGCTGTTGGGAAAATGTGGTGTTTCATCTGCACCTACTTCAAAACTGGGGCCAATTGTATATGAAGGAGATGACCGTTAGTAACAAAAGGATGCTCTGAATGTAGTACAATGCATGTTAAAAATTGTGCAGAGAAGTTCCTGTGATTTTGATGGTCACCTAGGCTGCTTTAGACTGAATTACACACAAAGTGTCTGATTCAGAGCCACAAGCATTGCTGCTGATCATGTAGATGAATGACTTTATTTGCAACTGCATGCGCAGAGATTCCTAAAAACTCCTACAGTCTATGTGTTGCACAGAGTGTCAGCACAAAGGTGCTGGTGCAAACGGTACCGGCAATATTGTAGAAAAGTGGGTGTTCCTAGGAGGTGGCTAGAAATGCACACAGAAATGGTCTATTCCACAGGTTCTCAAACTCTGTTCCCAAACGGTGCATGTTTTGCATGTCTCCACACTGAATCAAGTGAAATAATTAGCTTCACCTGTGGACCTTTTAAAATGTGTCAGTGAGTAATGAATACACCTGTGCACCTGCTGGGTGACCTGCAAAACGTGACCTGTGTGGGGTCCTGAGGACCGAGTTTGAGAACCACTGGTCTATTCAGTGGGTGGAAAACAGACCGTCAAAAACTGTCGTTCAGACAAATTGGTTAAATCCATTTGGTTTGTCTAACCAGGATCTGGTCAAAATCCTGACAGTCGGGATGCCGGCGCTTAGAATACCTGCACCGGTATTCCGACCTCTGGCATCCCGATGGTAAGTACTGGGGTTAGGGGTAGGGTTGGGGTTAGGCACTAGGGGGAAGGTAAGGGTTAGGCACTAAGGTGGGGGAGGTTAGGTTTAGACACCTAGGAAGGGAGTGTTAGGGAGAGGAGGAGAGTTAGGATACTGACTGATGAGTGTTTGTATCCTAACCCTGTTGGGATGTCGGCGTGGGGATTATGACCACCGGCATTCTGTACCCAACCCATCTGAACCGCTTTGGTCCATTTTTTTGGCATTTGGGAGCAAATGGTCGATTGTCGTTTGCTCCCATACATTACCAGATTTTCATTACAACCAGCTATTTGGATGGTTGGATAAATAAGCTGAATGGCCAGCTTTATAATGAAGGGGTATGACGGTCATGTATGGGGTGTGTTTGATGACCCACATAGATGTTACCTCCTGTCTGAAATTATTACATTTCGGTTGATGTCATGTGGCTTACTCACACCTCTACATTGATAAATCTGTGTTCTCAATGGAATATCAGCTTATCTGTCCAAATTAAGGATTCAAGGTAAAGGCGTTTATTATGAGAATAATTCAAGGTCAAGGAGAATCTGTTTAGTACAATTATTCACCTAAAAATAACCTCTTCTGCAGAATCAAGATTCTGACATTTGACAATAGCCGCATTTGTGTTTTTTTATATTTGCATATTTTTCCACTACATCTCATAAATATTTCTTTGCTTTGTGTTTTCATCTCAATTTAATATCTGTTTTTGTGTTTCCAGACATTTGTTCTAGATCCAGCGAGTCAGTGAAAAGGGATAAGATCCAGACTCCACAAATAAGACTATGGGCCTGATTCAGAGCCAGACGCTCTGAAAGAGCGCTCGCTGTGAAACTGTGTTTTTTTTGTTTTATTTTAGTTTTACACGTTATATAATAGTATTTAGTAATAGTATTGTTGCATTAAGTTGAACACGAGGCCCAGATTCTAATGCTGCTCTATATGGCTAAAAAAAAAAAAGTAGTCCCACCTCTGAAAGAGATGGTTCAGTAAAGTACTTGTGCTGATGTCCTTGAGAATTCCAACTATAGTAATAGTGTCTGAATTTGCAGCCATCATGGCAGCCTGCGGACTAAGATATGCTAATGAAGCTCTCTGTACCTCTATGGGCATATGAGTTTGATTTCATGCATCCTGGTCGCAACACCCATTTTTTTTTTTTTTTTCTATTGCGTCCATGGTTCAGACGTTAGTATCTGGACTTGCAGCAGCCCCATGCTGGGTGCAAGAGCTCAGTCTGAAACAGGCTTCGCAACTGCATTCAAACACCTTGATCAAGCACATAGTTGTGATACATGTCCATCATGCTCCCATCAAACAGCCGCTCTGTGTGTCTTAATGCTCGCAGCTCAGAAACCCCTACTCAACATTCGTCTCCATTTGCACAAGATCTGACAAGGTCACAACTGTATACTACTTTGGATGCATTGTGTGGTGATTGCGCACACCATATTTTCATATTCAGACCCATGCACAGTTGGCGCGAAATTGGGAAATGCATTCTTCACATGCATATGACTCAGAAGCACCCCCTGGGTGTCCACTGCTGATGTTTTAGCTGATTTTCAGATTAGTGTATACTACACAATATAATGGGGCCCATACATCAGCAATCAATTGGGGCAATACCCTGTTTTGCAGATGATTGTGTTAAAATATCTGCAATATATTGGGTTCACCAATTGCTGATTCTGACCAAAAAGTGATCGGAATCTGTAAATCACGTTGACCAACATATTGGATTTGACCGACTAATTGGGGCTGTAGATTGCTAGTGAATGGTAACAATCAGCCGATTTACTGACCATTACTAGTATAACGATGAGCCTTTCACGGTTGGCAGATCTGTTATTTGCTGAAAATGATCTGCAAATCACTGAAAACTATCTGTAATGTATGGGTGCTTATTGGTGAAGGGAATCATAAAATCAAGGGGCTAAAAACGCAGGATCGTTTAATAATTTTTTTCTGATTGCTGTAGAGACAATAGAATGCTCCAATTTTCCTAATTATTTGCCAATTGCACTAACCTAAACGCACCCACAAAGTAAAGGTCTCTATACATCTGCGATGGATTGGGGCAATTCCCCGATCCTCAGATGCCGAGGTTGGGGAATCTGTGAAATTCAACTTGGATTTCACTAATTTGCAGACCCCAACCAAAATCTGATTGGGATCAGCAATTTTTAACATGAAGAATATCACTGATTTCCCAACGGATCAGCGAACATCGATGGCCGCCAACCACAGGTTCTGGTATGGGGGCCTTACCTCCCACATGCTGAAGTGTAAAGTACATTGATATGCAACATTTAATTGGGCGTGGTAACTCCATTTGGAGAACTTTCCCATGTGATATATATATAGATAATACAGTCAGGTGCATAAATATTGGGACATTGACAGAATTTTCATATTTTGGCCTCTATTCACCACCACAATGGCTTTGAAATGAAACAAACAAGATGTGATTTAACTGCAGACTTTCAGATTTAATTTGAGGGTAATTACATCCAAATCAGGTGAACGGTGTAGGAATTACAACGGTTTCTATATGTGCCTCCCACTATTTTTTTCAGTGCCTCCTATAACCCCAGCAAAAACTAAAATTGTAATTTAAATGCCATTCCCCACCTCCACAAACTTACGGGTAGATGTATCAAACTTTCTAAAGAGGGGGGAGGTTGCCCATAGCAACCAATCAGCTTCTACTATCTATTTATTTTATACTACTTGATAATTGCTAGCTAGATGCTCATTGGTTGCTATGGGTAACTTCTCCACTTGTACGAATTTCCATTCTTTAGATGGTTTGATACATGTCTCCCTTAGCCTCTGAAGCCCTTCACAGCACCTGAAGCACTGACTACAGCATGCAGGGGAGATAGTTGTTAGGAAACGTTAGTCCATCTGTTACCTATGACCTCCATATTGGGTTATAGCGTTTTTGATCATTACCTACGTCTATAATTTAATCTTTCTGGTTCTCTGTGGGTAGAACCTGGTTCTGATTAGGCAGCTGGTACAACCACTACATTGCGCCAGTATGAGCCCTCAAAATATATTTTTACTTTTATTAAGTGTACACACAATAAACATGAGTTATTTCTGTCCGAGTGTGTCCCTACTTTACAAATAACCTGAATATTATTCTAACACTTATCAGATTTTGCAGTTGAAATATTTAAATTCTCCACCTCATCCGGCGGTTTCCTTCTTTTCACGCTTCTAATACATGTTACCTTTTATATAAAGTATAAATAATATTACATAGTATAAATCTTTGTTTATAGAATAAATGTGAGTATGCATACAAACAACAGACTAAGGGCCTGATTCAGACCCACTCGCGAGCGGCTGTCCGCTCGCAAGTGGGTCGATGGTCTGCACTGAGCCTGCGCACGACGGAGGGAGCTCCGTCGTGCGCATGCGCCAGAGGCGACGAGCGAAGGACTTTCCTTCGCTTGTTGTGTCTGATCAAAGGGGGCATGCTGTCTATGTTGATTGACAGCACGCCCCCTTTGGTGGGCGTGCCTCCCTGACGGGGGCGTTCCCAAGGGAACACCTACCGTCAGAAGCCGGCCCACTGACATCACTAGTGATGTCAGTGGGAGTGATTTTGGCTCTGATAGAGCCAAGATCACTCCGGGCCTTGCAGTTGAAAACCTCAACCGCAGGCTCCGGCTCGCAGTTTCGATGGTCGCGATGGTCAAGACCATCGCGGCCATCAAACTGCACGCTCGTATAGGCTGTGGGTGGTGACCCACAGCTATACGAGCGTCCAGGAGGACGCTCCATAGTTATGGAGGACGGCCCTCATTCAGAGCGTGCGCTCTGCTCAGAGCGTACGGCTCTGAATGAGGGCCTAAAGTCAGATGGTGTGTCTTTGCGCTGTGGAGGTTAGGACCCAGTGCTGCAGGATATCATAAAACCAAGGTGAACCTGGCCAAACAAGCTTGCCATATAGGAAGTGATCTAGGTTTGTGACATGCAGTGTATCACCAATCATCAAACAAGAGGGAGTCAGGAGAACTTGTGAAATAGGCTAGTTATTGGGGTATGCCTCCTTGTTCTGAAAAGGGCTGGTCCAATACTGCCTGTTGGTTATTTTGGTTCATGTAAAACACATCTCATTTGTCATTATGAAGATTAAAGCTGTTTGAACCTGACTTACATGAGCTCATATTAAAAATTGTGCAATTAGTATAAAACTCATTTATCCACGAGCAGAATGAGGGGTCATTGCAATGACAGGACTCAATGGCAGTATCCTGTCGTTATACTCGACTGAGGAGTATGAATCTATAGTGCCCTCAGATGAATATGACAGCACACACACATCAGGGTGACAATGATCACCAGAAATCTAACTAAAGCCTGTGACCAAACTAGTGCGGGAACACTGTATGACGACATCCTACTGCCATTAGTCACAGGTTGCCACAATCTACCTGATTTTAGACCTGTTACGCATCCAATCCTTTAAGCTGATTTGTAGATTGATTGGTGAAACAGACTGCATAAGTTCATTTTGCTGGGAATATTATTTGCTTAGTCTATCTTAGTGTGAATAAACTCAGGAATAATATGACAATTTGTGGTTTGCCTTAAAGAGATGTACATATAATGAGCATGTACTTGTCTTGCATGGTAAAAATAAACTATATTATTGAACTAATACTTGTGTATGACTCTTACATTTTCCTGCAATGTATTAATATGTATCATAATATTTTAAGTGTGGGGTTTCCATGTCCTAAATGCCACAAAGCAACAACCACTAAGGCCATACATCCCAACATGTATAAAGGCAAAATTGGGACTAAAGGTATGCACCTAGTCCACCCAGACCCAGCCAATAATTCTCTGAAACAGGGTGGTTGACATTGTTCTGACAATAATGAGCTTTACTCAAGGGAAAATATTTCACCTATAAAAAAAAATAATTATGTAAACTATCTTCATGGTATGGTTATTCTACATACAAGGGCTGATTGAAAAGTAATGAGACTGCCTCTGTTTTCCTGTCCCATAGGTAGATGTGGCAACGCTATGCTGGTTATTGTGAAGCTCATACATCGATGTGTCTGAATCTGCAGTTGGACTGCCGTAGTCGTCTTTGGTCACAGCGAGTAGAAGATTTTCGTACATTTTGCCATGGCGGATGAGGAAAACGTGACTGAGATCACGTCAGAGATTTGTGATTGAAATTTGTGTTAAGCTTGAAAAAGCCGGAAATGAAACTCATGACATGTTACGGCAATCATACCGTGGAGAAACAGTACCCAGCATAGCGTTGCCACATCTACCTATGGGACAGAAAAACAGAGGCAGTCTTATTATTTTTCAATCAGCCCTTGTATATTTGTGGACATTGGAGAAATCTAATCATAATAGCTTGTATTTAAATTTGAGTTAGTAAGTTGAAATAATGACAGGAGTATATTTTATTAAATTGCCGTGGACTACCTGTGGAAGCAGTAAGCACAGACTGAGGTAATTGTTGAATAATACATGATTAGTCTGTGGCATTATTTGTTGAATAGTCATTTGATCAATTTTTCAGCAGAGATTAAACTGGCAACTGTCATATTTGCATTTATGTGGGAGAAATATATAAACAAGTAGGTATAGCAGCATGAAGTAGGTCACCTAAAAATAAACCTGCAGCACACAAGTGAACATTAACTGCTTTATCCCTAGACACACTATAAATGTGTTCATCATTATATCTCCTAAGTATTTGTCACTTTTTGGCATAACTAATCACCAGGATAAGTATATTGTTCACAGCTGTTCATACAGATATTTACCAGATATGCGGAAATCATATGAATGCATAGTTTACATTAAATAATAACACAGTAAAACTTTTATTGTTTTTGAAAATTTACCTCTATAAAAAAATAAATTAAACTCCCCTCCCCAATTAATAGTAAAATTGCCATTATTATTATTATCCTTTATATGGCGCCACAAGGGGTCCACAGCGTCTTAAAAGGTAGACAGAAACGGTATGAACAAAACAAGAACCAAGTCACTTACAGTATAGAACATTGCAGGACATGGACATGGTTTATAAACATTGCTGCATCAGTAGTCATAATATAAAAGTGATGGGTGCTGTTCTAGGCAGTGGGGAGGAGATGATGGTATAAGTGAGGGAAGGCAAAGCACATGAGGGAAGAGGGCCCTGCTTGTCAGAGCTTACAGTCTGCAGGGGAGGGGCAGACAGACACGGGTGACACAAGGGAGAGAGTGAGCAAGGAGCATAGGGCAGTGGGTTAGTATGACAGCTGAGAAGCTTTGAGCCAGTTTGAAATTTTGTCTAGTCTGATAGGGAGAGAGTTCCAGATGAAAGGAGCAGTGCGGGAAAAGTCTTGGAGGCGAGAGTGGGAGCAAGTAATCAGTTGAGTGGAAAGGTGGCATTTTTTGGAGCAAAGTGGGTGAGTGGGAGTGTAAAGGGAGATAAGGCCCGAGATGTAAATAGGAGAGGATTGGGTCAGCATTTTGTAAGTAAGAATGAGGAGTTTGAATTCGGTTCTGAAGGAGGAGAGCCAGTGTAGGGCTTGTAGAATAGGACAGTCACATGATGTATGTTTTGGAGAGGATGATGAGCCAGGTAGCAGCATTGAGGACAGATTAGAGTGGAGAGAGGTGGGAGTCAGGGAGGCCAGATAGGAGGAGGTTAAAGTAGTCCAGTTGGAAGATGACCAGTGAGTGGATAAGGGTCTTAGTTGTCTCCAGGGTGAGAAACAGCTGGACTGTGAAAGGTACTGAATGTGTGGTTTGAAGGAGTGGGAGGAGTCAAGAATAACTCTAAGACAGAGCATTTGCAGGTTAGAGGAGATGGTGGTACTATCAATGGCTTGTGAAATTGTGGAAGGTGAGGTAATTCAGGAGGATGGGAAGATAATTAGCTCAATCTGTTAAAATTAAGAAAGCGCTGGGACACCCAAGACGAAATAGCAGAGAGACAGTGTAATATGACTGAGGATAGAGGGGTGAAATGTCAGGGGAGGAGAGGTAGGTCTGAGTGTCATCAGCATAGAGATGATATTGGAGGCCAAAAGAGCTGATGAGCTCACCTAAAGAGGATGTATAAAGGTAGAATAGGAGAGGACCAAGAATAGAGCCTTGGAGAACACCTACTAGTAGAGAAAGTAGGGGAGAAGTGAAGCCATGCGAAGAGACAGAGAAAGAATGGTCAGAGTGGACAGCCAGGAGAGGGCAGTATCACACACACCAAAGGAATGAAGGATTTGAAAAAGAGGGTGGTCCACAATGTCAAAAGCAGCAGAGAGGTCAAGGAGAATGAGGAGGGAGTAGTGGGCCTTTGTTTTGGCAGCAAGGAGGTCATTGCTGATTTTAGTGAGGGCAGTTTCTGTGGAGTGGAGAGGATGAAAGCCAGATGAAATGGTCGAGCAGGGAGTGGGAGGAAAGAAAGGTGGTTGCAGACAATCCGCTCAAGGATTTGGAGGAAAAGGTGAGGAGAGAGATGGGGCAGTAATTACAAAGAATGTCATGGTCAAGGGTGGGTTTTTAAGAATTAGAGAGACAAAAGTATGATTGAATGCAGAGGGGACAGTTCCTGATGAGAGAGATTGAAGAGATAGGCAAGATGGGAAAATGCATCAGAAGAAAGGGAGCATAGTAGGCGGAAAGAGACGACGGGGATTGGAGCACTGGGAGGAGATAATGGTCTTGAAATTCGACTGTTTAGCTCAAGAGACAGTTACCCACAGCAGCCCTGCAGCTGGCAATTTTCCTAACCAAGAATTGTGAAACAAGCAGTGAAGTAGCATCAAAGCAGGTGACCTGTTGCAGCTGTCCAACTCACTGGTTGTACTATTTGAGGGTTATTGGGGGGAGGAGGGGTGGATATTTTTACCTTACCATTAAAAATTGTAACCAAAATAACCATTCCCTTTGCTTGAACCCTTTATGATCTGTTTATACTGATGATGATACAATTTCAGTGTTCTACTTCCAGCTTAGAGGACAGATCTAACAAGGTATTATAGCAAGGATGGGATAATGAAGAGGGTGACCAATAAAAAAAAGTAGGCCTTATATTTCCACAAAGGCAAAATACATGTACACAGGGCCAGATTCAGGCTTGTGGGGGCCCCACCAATAAAATTGCCATGGCTTCAGGCAACACCTACTATTCCCCTTACCTTGCCTCTGGACTATGGCAAGGTGACAGAATGCTACATCATATATGCAACACTGCTGGGAACCGTCTCCTGACAGCATAGCGGACATGATTTCTTGTGCTGCCGAGCGCTATGCTCTCGGCTGTCTGACCCGGCATGTAGCGTGTCAGCAGATCCCCTTATCCCAGTACACTGCACCTCTCCATCCAATCTCCCCCATCCCCTTCACAGTGCGCATCACTCAGCATACCCCTTTCCCACACTACGCAGCAGCTCTTACCCCCACATCACCCAGCGGACCCCCACCCCAGCAGTGACCGACCGCCCCTCAACCCCTCCCTCCCCCAGTACACACCATCCAGCATCCCCACCCTAGAGAGGTTGCTGCCGCAGCCAGGCTTGTTTCTGTTGAATGGTGCTTATAACTGGCTGCCATTACAGCTCAGTTTCCCTAGAGGGGAGGCAGCCAGGGACAGATAAGGGAATCAGCATGTCTGCACAAACAATATGGCTCCGCTTCCAGAACTCCTCGGCGTCTGGTCTGCTGGACTGCACATGCACAACGTTAACACATGAAAATATCAACTTAATTCGGCAACGCTGTTTAAAGAGAGAAACCATGCTGATGGGTTTTTTAACACTAGCGCCAGCCGGCAAGTGAGTCAATGAAGAATTTTGAAAAAAAAATTAAAAATTGGCAAGCCCTAGTGCTAAATATCTTTACTGCAAAAGTTAGCAAATATTGCCATAGATAGAGATATAGAGAGAGAGAGAGAGAGAGAGAGGATGGGACATGGAGAGAGACAGAGAGAGGGGAAGGAAGAGAGGGTGACAGAGAGGGAGAGGGACGAGAGAGAAGGAGGGGACAGAGGTAGAGGGGAGACATGGAATGAGATAGAGGGAGAGAGAGAAGGTGGGGAAGGGGATACTTGCTGACATTTGACTTCTCCTTCCCGGGAGAAGACGCAAGTGGGAGGAGTTGGGGGTGGACGGATCACATCATTAAGCCCCGCCCCCTCACCGCAATTTGCCGCAATCACTAGGAAGTGGGCAGAATGCGGGAGAAGTGCCTACCCTTCCAGGGGTGTGGGGGTTACTCAGGGCCAGATTAACAATGGGGCGGATGGAGCTACAACCGCGGGCCTCCACATAAAAATAGGCCCATTCCCATTGTCATGACAACATGACTTTAACTGGCCATCTGCTCTCCACATGGTCAGCCATAAATCATAAGTAAAATTGTATTTCTATTTACCTCACAAAATTAAGAATTTTTTTCCTTTTAACATATTTAGGCCCCATTTACTAACGAGTTTTATCACTAAAACGAGTGATAAATGTCACTGTGTATGATAAATGGTGCTCCAGCCAATCAGCTCCCAACTGTCATTTTTCTAACAGTTGACAGTTGGAAGGTGATTGGCTGGAGCACCATTTATCATACACAGTGACATTTATCACTCATTTTGGTGATAAAACTCGTTAGTAAATGAGACCCTTAGGGAGACATTGGGGCTGAGAGTATAGAGATATACATACCCACACAGCACTGGTCACACCTCCTCTGCTTCTCTTAATAGGCCCTTGGTCATTTTCATCTCCAGGCCCATGTGGCCCTCAATCCAGCCCTGGGGTTACCCGAAAATTCGTGAGCCTCCCGCGACTTCCGGGAGGGTAGGCATGTATGGGGCAGGGTCAGAGAGAGAGGTAGGAAGGGACAGACAGTGCACACACAGACACAGTTGTACCTGTTGCAACTTGCAGAAGCTGCATCAGCTTTCTGATGGGGGAGGGTACTTCACAACATTAGACCACGCCCCCTACCCATATACCCGCGAATCGCGGTATTATGCCAGCGAGGATGGCAGGGCTTCCATAGTCCCTAGGGTCCACATCAATCCATTAGTGATGAGAGGGTGGCTGCTGCAGTGTGTTGTGTGAGAAATGCTGTTGGGAGCTTAGCTGGGCAGGAAGAATCCAAAGTGGCCAGGTTCCTGCAAATATTTGCAGCAGTGTGGGGGCCCTGGACGACCGCCCTCCCTATAATCCGGCCCTGCAGGTACATATTTTTTATCCCAGAAAGCACCATCCCTTCCTGCACAATTGTCACTAATCCTACATTTATTACAGTAACGACCAAGATTTAAAGGGGTTGCAGGGGTGTATCTAGGGATCCGAGCGCCCCTGGCAATGTAATGGACTGGCGCCCCTCTTCCTCCATAATTTCTGAATAATTACACTATACATTAAATAAGTACTTAAAATGTTTCCCCAGCTACCCCCTTCTGTCTCCCCAGCCAGCCCACGTTTCATCAGCCAGCACCTCCATCTGTCTTCCCAGCCATCCCCCTATATAGTGCCCCCTTTAGTAATCCCCCCTATGCTGCATTGCCCCCAGTAGTTGTCCCCCTATACAGTGCCCCCAGTAGTAATCCCCCCCATGCTGCAGTGCCCCCAGTAGTAGTCCCTTCTATACAGTGACCCAGTAGTGGCCTCCCTATACAGTGCCCCCAGTAACAGCCCCCCCATAAATAGCCCCCAGTAGCAGCCACCCCCTATACAGTGTCCCCCTAGTAGCCACACACACACCCCTCCCCATGTGCCAGGCTTACACACACAGAAAAAAAAAAAAACACAACTTACCTGAATCCCCAGCTCCTGACGCGACCGCCACTGTCCGCTTCTCCCAGCCCGCTCTGCACTGTGGGAGAGATGTCGCTGCGGTGGGAGCTGGAAGGTGGAGTGCATGAGTGAGCTCCAGCCGGCTCTCTCCTCCATGGACGCAGCAGCCAATGAGAGTCTGTCTGACTCTCATTGGCTGGCTGCTGTAACAAACACACAGCCTCCGCTGGCGGCTGTGTGTTTGTTACTGTGTAGGGCAGACCACTCTCACTGTGGTCTGCCCTACACTTGTGGAGCACGGGGACTAGCGGTGGGTGCAGCCGCGGCAATGGGCCCCTGCACCACAGCGGGTCCGATGCAAGGCACCGGTTGCACCGCTGCTAGGTCCAGTCCTGGTAGTCCCAGCCTGATTCCACCCCTTGGCTGCTGGTGGCACTGCCGGATGGTGCCCCCCTTTAGCCGGCACCCCTGACAAGTGCCCTCCTGGCCAATGGGTAGTGCGTCCCTGAGGGGTGGTTATATTGTTCTAAAATAGATTGCCACTATCTGATGTTACGCAGCATATGCTGGAGGGAGGGGCCTTTGCAACTAATTATTCACAGCTCTAAACTTATAGGGCGGGAGTCCAATTCCTTGTTATGTCCAACTGCACACATTTCTATAGTTTACTCCATGACTATATGCTTTTTGTTCACCACAGACGTATATATTCTCAAATATTCTAGAATACATCAATTACCTGGTCAGACTATGCCACGGCATGTCTTACAATAATTTCTCTTATCAGTCTAAGGACCTCATTCAGAGGCGCTCACAAAATGTGAGCGCTTGCTCTGAATGAGGGCGGCCGCATCTATTTATCGACCCGGCCTCCTGGCCGCTCGCTAGGCTGTGGGTGACCACCCACAGCTTTAGGGAGCGGCCAGGTTGATGGTCGCGATGGTCAAGACCATCGTGACCATCGGGGCTTGCGATGAGACCCTTGTGGTAGGGTCTCGTCTACCGAAAGCCCCAGTGCGCTTTTAGGCTTTATTAGAGCCGGAAGGTCACCACTGATATCACGAGTGATGTCAGTGGGGCCGCCCCCAAACGGCAGGCGTTCCATCGGGAACGCCTCCATTTGTGTAGCCACCCCCCAGCCCCGCCTACAAAACGGGGCTAGCTGTCGATCACCATCGACAGCTGCCCCTTTTGTAGTGAGTCCCGGAGCGAGAGAATTTCTCTCTTGCTCCGGAGCTTGGGCACGCTACGCGTGCGCCTGGCCTCAACATCGACCCGCTTGTGAGCGCTTAGGCGCTTGCGAGCGGGTCTGAATGAGACCCTAAACTCTACAAGATCCACACTACAAATCCCAAATAGAGGGGCATATTCAAGTTCACCCCGCAGCTAATTGTCGTGCTGATCTGATTCAATTAAGGGGGATTCCTCATGCGGGAGTCCCCGAGACCCCTTGTGCAAGTCCCTGCAGTCGGACTTTACCACGCACTTGTGGAAGTGCGAGGTAAAATCCGCGTAAAAACGGCCTTTTCGGCCTCGCGCGCGAGGGAAAAACACACCGATTCCGCAGTTTTTGCGGAATCAGTGTGTCTATGCGCACAAGTCCCGGTTTAACGATGCTGTGAAAAAGCTATTTAATTGAATAGCTATTCCCTGCGCCGCGGGACTTTGGGCCAGCAATTAGTCACGGGTGAACTCCCGCGGCTAATTGAATATGCCCCAGAGACTGCTATTGTTTAGTATTTCGCTATGAATGACTCCTCTGACCATTCAAAGTTACCTTATGCGAAGCACAAACATGCATTCTCATGGGACGGTGTATTCAGCTAGGTTCCATCACAAAGAAACAGAGAGGCACACAATTAAGGCCTTAGGTACCTATTTATCAAGTGTTTGTTTTGGTTTTCATAAAATTACGTAGAAACTGCAGTTTCTGCATAATTTTATGAATTGTTGCTATGTACTAATAGCCTAATGCTGGAGATTTCACAGGAATGTCCTGCAGAAGGCTAATTAGTGCTGCAGATCACAGTCTTCATTATTATAAATGTAGACTACGGTCTGACCCCTAAGTATCAAACGCCAAAAAGTGAAGATGGTGTAAACCGCTTTATGCCTATGGAGGCTCACTCATAGGAGAGAGGTTTTTTCGGTCCCTCTCCTGCAGCTTCCGCCCAGCTCCGAGATATGACACTATGAGCATGCGCATGTCAGATTCCCCCGGAGGAATCATTCACAAATTTAAAAGACTCCTCCAATAATGTGTGGAAGTAACTCGTGGGGACAGCAGTTATCACTAGCGCAGTCCCTGCAGGTTCAGCTTAGTACATAGCAGAAATGTTTTCATTCAAAATGAAAATATCCGCCGCAATACAGTTCATTAATGATTGCGGAAGTACTGTGGTTATTAATACATAGGCACCTTACTCATAAAACTTTAATGACATTTGACATCAGTCACAAATTCCCCATGTCCAGTGAAACTTGAAAAATGCTGAATTGTTTGAGACTTAGGGCCATATTCAATTTGAGGCGAAAAGTCAGTTGCCGGACTTTTCACCGTCATCGGAGGTTTTGGAAGTGAAAACTTATCGCGTTTGTCGCCACGATTCCCATTATTCAATTTCATTTCAGTGAAAACGGGACCCGGCGAAGAAGAAATCAGCGAAAAGTCCTGTCATTTTAGGGGAAATCATCCTGACACCCCCCAAAAGATGCTCTGACATGGGGGATGACTATGGGTACCCCCGAATAGTCCTTCTAAAGGTATGTTGGGTTTTTAAATGGTCTCAATAGGTGCTGTATAGCGTCTTTGGGAAAGTGGTGAATAAAATTTAGCAACTTTTTAAAAAAAAAATAAGATGTCCCATCAAATTTGAGGTACATGAAAATGGGTACTAGCATATTTTAAAGTGGCTAATGTAAAGTTTAAAATCGTGAAAAATCCACCTGCCGCAACCACCTGCAATAAAAAAAACACCTGGGGCATGCTTGGGGACCCACCCTGAGTCTATTTTGCTAGTTTAGAAGTTTGGCCCGCAATTTATTTATTTTTGCCCCCAAAGTCCTTTTTTGGGGTGTCCTGTGGTCGGTCCTTTTTGGAAAAAATGTTGATACAGAATAACATTGGGGGACTGTCCAAGGGGTGCAGGGTGGTTTTTGGAAGTCTGTACCCCAAAACCCCAATTCTGCACTTGTTCTCGCCACTAGTCAATGGTGATACTTTTTCGCAGGTGCCGATCCATTAACTTTTCACATGGGTGAAAAGTCTGAAAAATGTAATAGGGGGATAAGTCAAACCTGTGAAAATGACGTCATTGGTGAAAAAGTATCGCCGATAACGGGTTTTCGCACTCTGCCTAATTGAATACAGCCTTAAGAGCTTAATGCTGATTTGGCTGTATGTCCATTAATGTAGCATATAATTTGCAAATTTCTACTGTGCATGTCCAAAAAACTAGCTGTGTGCATAAGCACGTATGCCGTATGGAGATACGAGACCAGAGAAGGAAGGGAATGTCTTTTGTAGGGTACAATTAGGGCATGTTCGCATAACTGGAACAGATACAGGACCACATTTAGAGTCGGTCGTAAGGGAAAAGGGGCCGGATATGCAAATGAAGCGCTCGCAAGTTGCGTTGTTAGGATGGGATCGTTAGCTGGACGAGCGAGGGGAGGATGCGGCCGTAAGACTAAAAACACGCCCCCTTCTCGTTCACAATACACGTCATCTCCGGGCATATAAGGATTAATCGAGACCATCGGGAACCATCGGAGCTGGTCGTAGAGCTTAAGGTTGACCATACCCTCTCTTAAGCACTACGATCAAGTCAGTGTAAAAACCTCCCATGTCACATGTGCCATGACACTACTTAGTTAATTATGCACTCCCATAAAACGCCGTTTGCATAGTCAGGCACGCCTGCGTTCGGATCTCCACTCCCCCGTTCACAAGCACCTTCCCCTGTTACCACCCAGAAATGCCTCATCCTGTCACTCAAACTAACGACCTGGCCAAGTTGAAGGAGAGAGAAATTTCCGATCACAACAGCTAGTTTGCACACGCTCATTGCGAAACTTACGCATGCGCTGTTTTGCTAACATCGGTGGCGTACGACCGAGCGGCCGATTACGACCGACTCTGAATGAGGTCCACAGTCCCATACAGAGATGCATATACTCGTCTCGGTAGCTGTACCGATTGCAGGAGCTCTTGCAAATACTTAGTTATCATTTGAGGTACAATGTTTATCTATATAGAGTGTGATTGTCCCAACAAAGACATCATTTTGTTTGAGATACCAGTTGGCCCTGGTTTCTGGTTCCTTCATTTAGTCAACATTCCTATCTTTACTTATAGAAATTGTATTTAAAGGGATTAAAGAATGGGTCCCTACCAAATATAAAAGATGCCCCTACAGGATTGACTTCTACATGAACATAGAGGGAATGTTATTGGTCATTGGGGACCTCTAAGAAGAATTTGTCTGAACCTGTTTCCAATGGCTGGAACATAAATGGACTGCTACATATAAATTCCATTTCTTTTTTCTTACCTCTGCATAGTCTCTCACTGGCACTTGGAGTGGAAAGGTGTTATCCAGTTATGCTGATTAATTAACACAGGCAGTGAGTTCAGTAGGAATTACAGTTTTTATGTAAAACTGGATACATATGAATAAGAAACTATGAAATGTTGAACTGTCCCAACTTCATCTTACCTCTCTCTTCCATGTACCTTTAGAGTTCCTCATATCATAACCTCCCTTATAATCAATACCCTCTTATTCAGTAGCTGAACCTTGTTTTGCCATTGTACCGGAGTCTTATTGTAGGGTATTACTATCTTTTTCTGAGAACATGTATTGAAAACTTGATTTTATCATTTGTAAACAATAAGGAAGATTGCACACACAAGAAAATTGGGTTACTATACATTTTTTTGGATTTAAGTTGTCATGCATTAGAATAAAGACAACATTAATTATATTAGAACGCCTGTATTAGTACAGAGTCAAAAGTAAAATCTTAATTTGACAATCTTTGTATATTAGTAATTGATCGTGATCTGTGTGTGAGGCAGTTTTCCTTCACAAACTGCGTAACTGGCACGAAGCAGAGATTCATGTATATTGTCAGAAGAGATCTATTTTGACATAGGTCTATTGTCATGTATCACAATGGCTGAGCCAGGTTTCACAGTGGTTAGCATTTCAGCATCAGATCGTTAAGGACATGAGTTGATTCCAACCAGGGTACTATCTGTGGAGTTTATATGGTCCCCTGTGTTTATATTTACCTCTCATAAATACTATGATGAGGATCTTTGCTGAACTGTGCCATCTGATGAGAGCAAAGACAAATGTGTTCAGTTATCCTGTTGACTAGCTTTTATAGCATGTATCTACTGCAAAATTCTATACTTTGGCCACCCAAGCTGACAACTACAAGAATACCACAGTGTGTATATGATGTGGCTAATATTGACTCATCCCACACCCTTCCCTAAACAGGGCAACATTTCCATACACACCATACAGATGATATATGTAAAGTTACGCCGCCCTCGTATAATGCAGATCCTAACTAGAGACCCTCACTCTTTAATCTCAGAATGGAATATTAGCCATTTTGTTTCATTAAAAGTACTGTCCCAATTATATCAGGCCTTTTCATCTTTTATTAATTGAACTTCGCAGTTCTAATCTCTGGTTAATTAGTGTGTATATGTTTCCACTCCCACTGTGTCAAGCTGTCTTATATGTACAGGATGAGTGATATACATTAGGCAGTTAGAATCTAGGGTGGCTCCTTAGAGCTCATAAAAATGAAAAAAAAAAACATTTTTGTTGCTTTTTTTGTTTCCCTTATGGAGGCCCTATAATACTAATAATAATAATAATAATAATAATAATAATAATAATAATAATAAATGCAACATAGAAGACAATAAATCAATGGCTCTCAAACTGTCACCGGGGTGTTATGGCCGGTGGGCTACAGAGGCTGGCTAGTGTGTGTGAGTATATATATATATATTTTTTTTTTGCATGGATCGGAGAGGGATTGGCGGCGCGAAGTAGAGTGTGGGGGGGGGGAGTTGTCACTTTAAAGCAACAGGCAGTGAATCCTGCCTGAGGTTACCTGTTGTTGAATGGAGTTCTAGAATGCAGTGCATTTTGGTAGATCAGACAGGAAGGGCCAAATGTAATAGGGTGTCTGTTTTGGTAAATTGCGAGTTTGGTGCTAAACTCGCAATTTTTCTCAACTCTCCAATGTAATAGGGTGTCTGTTCACTAAAACTCGCATTTTTCAGAGTTACTAAAACTCTCCATTCTCAAACTGGCATCCAGATGTTTTCACATTGAAAACAATCAACTCGCCCAATGTAATAGGGTGTCTGTTTCAGACTCGCAAAAAAAAGATTACCAAAAGTCCCCAAATAATAGACCTGCTTCAGGCTAGCGAGTATATCCTAAGCAGGTCAGATAACACAGAAACATGCACATATCCATGAGATATGTACATGTTTCTGTGTGTACTTATGTTAAATGTTATAAAAAAAAAAAAAATGACGTGCACCCCCTCCCCAAAAGCATAACCAGCCCCGGGCTTTATAAAGCCTGTTCTGGTTCTAAAAATACAGGGGCCAAAATGCGTAGGGGCCCCCTGTATATTAAGAACCAGCACAGGGCTTTGTTGAGCTGGTCCTGGTTCTGGAAAATCAGGGGACAAAACGAGTAGGGGTCCCCTGAAAATTCCTGAACCAGCACCGAACTCTTTCTAGCAGGGGGATAATGCCACAGCCAGGGAAAACCTTTCACCGGTTTCCCCGGCCAAAGCATTATCCCTGACTGCTAGTCAGTCCAGGCCGGGGATCCCTGGGGAGTTGGGTACCCCCCCAATAAAGGGGTACCTCTCTCCAGGGCACCCCAGGCCTAGACTGATAGCCCGGGGCTATCCCCGGCACCCTAGGGCGGTGGGTGCCGGGTTGATAGTGTAAAGTGAAAGTGTAAATTTAAATTTACCATATTGTCTTTATTTGTAGAACCACAAGTACCAGCAAGCCTCACCTGCATGCTGGTATTTGGAGAACCACAAATACCAGCATGCGGGGCATTACGGGCCCGCTGGCACTTGTAGTTCCACAACTAAAGAAATACGTAAATAAACAAACTTACACCGTGAAAGTATAATTTTAATAAAACATACATGCACACTCACACTCACACTCACACATACTCACCTAGTATCCGAAGTAATCCATAGGGGTGTACCTGAAAAAAAAAAACCATACTCACCTCTCCTATGCGTAGATCACGTCCTCTTCTCCAAGTAGGCAATCCAGGGGTTAAAATAAAAAAACGAAAAAAACCCGCGACATTGTATCATTGATGTAACCACAAGATTAACATCAATTGGGATTTCTCACCATAGACGTCTAAGGGAGACAGAGGTTGGCCGCATTCAGCTAATCAGGGAGCTGCTCCGACGGAGATGCTCCCTGATTGGCTGGCGGCCCCTGCACTGACGGGGCACACGTGTGCCCCGGTCATTTACGCGGAGCAAAGGTATGTGTACACACATACCTTTGCTCAGTCCGGCATGGATCGGGTTTTTTTCGTTTTTTTATTTTAACCCCTGGATTGCCTACTTGGAGAAGAGGACGTGATCTACGCATAGGAGAGGTGAGTATGTTTTTTTTTTTTCAGGTACACCCCTATGGATTACTTCGGATACTAGGTGAGTATGTGTGAGTGTGAGTGTAAATGTATGTTTTATTAAAATTATACTTTCACGGTGTAAGTTTGTTTATTTACGTATTTCTTTAGTTGTGGAACTACAAGTGCCAGCGGGCCCGTAATGCCCCGCATGCTGGTATTTGTGGTTCTCCAAATACCAGCATGCAGGTGAGGCTTGCTGGTACTTGTGGTTCTACAAATAAAGACAATATGGTAAATTTAATTTTACACTTTCACTTTACACTATCAACCCGGCACCCACCGCCCTAGGGTGCCGGGGATAGCCCCGGGCTATCAGTCTAAGCCTGGGGTGCCCTGGAGAGGGGTACCCCTTTATTGGGGGGGTACCCAACTCCCCAGGGATCCCCGGCCTGGACTGACTAGCAGTCAGGGATAATGCTTTGGCCGGGGAAACTGGTGAAAGGTTTTCCCTGGCTGTGGCATTATCCCCCTGCTAGAAAGAGTTCGGTGCTGGTTCAGGAATTTTCAGGGGACCCCTACTCGTTTTGTCCCCTGATTTTCCAGAACCAGGACCAGCTCAACAAAGCCCTGTGCTGGTTCTTAATATACAGGGGCCCCCTACGCATTTTGGCCCCTGTATTTTTAGAACCAGAACAGGCTTTATAAAGCCCGGGGCTGGTTATGTTTTTGGGGAGGGGGTGCACGTTTTTTTTTTTAACACACACAGAAGCCATCACGGATCTCACTGATCTGTGATGGCTTCTCTAAAACTTGCACCTTTTAATGCTACTCGCATTAAAAGGTGTCAGTTTACATAGTCCTAAACTCGCCTGCACTCGCAAATGCAGTAGCCTCGAGCTGAAAAGTTCACAGGCTATTGAATTTGCGAGTTTCAGTACAAACTCGCACTTTCTAAAAGTGCGAGAAAGTGCGAGTTTGTACTATTACTAAAACTGACTACCTATTACATTTGGCCCGAAGTGTCTGATCTGATTCAGGAGCGATGCTGCAGAACGGCGCTGACTATCACAACTACAGGAAAGTAAGGGGGGAGGGGGACAAGTAGAGGGGCAAATGGAGAGACATGGAGGGGGAAAGTTTGTGAACCACTGCTTGGGTACCACTAGATATTAAGTTTGCCATAGTTCCCCAGTGGTTTTGTCATAAGTGAACATTCTCTTATGTGTGAGCCCTTGAAGGACAGCTGTCATGCAATTAAAAAACTATAAACAGCTTAGCAACATTAGAATATTAGATTTTATTTTTTGTCATTCATTATATCAGGGATGGGGTACCTCAGGCCCGATGGCCGTATAAGGCCCGTGGGATCATATGGTCTGGTCCTCTGAGCTTTTTCCTGCTAGTCTCATCTGGCTAGCAGGTTGCCTAGAATGGCGCCCTGCAGCCAGAATCTATGCAGCAGTGCCACATGGAGCGTCCTTAGGGCGCTTCAGATGGTCACACCGCTGCCCGTTCTGCTCCCCGGAGCATCCTCAGCATGCTCTGGGCATTGCTGTAATCATCGGCTATTATGGCCCTGTCCCGGTGTGATGTCAGCAGAAAAAAGGTTACCCACCCCTGCGTTATATGATAACCCCACTTATGTGGAGTTTTCTTTATAAAGGGATAAATATGCAACATAAACTACCGATATAGCTCATATCCTACTTGTGTTTCCTATAGTCTCTAGTAGAGTGTATGGAGCATATGCCAGGCCTTGAAGTTCCTGCCATTTTTGGAGGGCAAATCATACTACTCTGCCATGTCACACACTCAACAACATTGCTTGTAAATAAATTTTGTGCTAATCTGATAACAAGTGGTGGGGGACAGCCTTTGGCAGAGGACTCACTACAGGTGACCCCCATAAGATGAAAATAGCTTCTGGAAAGGTATGTGCTATATACAAGGATCAGCCATAACATTAAAACCACCTTCCTAATATTGTGCAGGTCCTCCTTGTGCTACCAAAACAGCTCTGACCCGTCCAGGCATGGACTTCACAATACCTCTGAAATTGTCTTGTGGTATCTGACACTAAGACATTAGTAGCAGTTCCTTTAAGTCCTGTAAGTTACGAGGTGGGGACTCCATGGCTCAGACTTGTTTTTCCAGCGCATCCCACAGATGCTCAATAAGATTGAGATCTGGGGAGTTTGGAGGCCAAGTCAACACCTTGAAGTCTTTGTCATGTTTCTCAAACCTTCCCTGAACAATGTTTGCAGTGTGGCAGGGCACATTATCCTGCTGAAAGGGGCCATTGCCATCAGGGAATACCATTGCCATGAAGGGGTGTACTCGGTCTGCAACAATATTTAGATAGGTGGATGTTACTATAACATGTACAACCTGAGTGCCAGGACCCAAGGTTTCACAGCCGAACATTGCCTAGAGCAGTGGTTCTCAAACTCAGTCCTCAGGACCCCACACAGTTCCTATTTTCCAGGTCACCCAGCAGGTGCACAGGTGTATTCATTACTCACTGACACATTTTAAAAGATCCACAGCTGGAGATTATTATTTCACTTGCGATTCTGTGAGGAGACCTGGAAAACATGCACTGTTTGGGGTCCTGAGGACTGAGTTTGAGAATCTGTGGCCTAGAGCTTCACACTGCCTCAGCCGGTTTGGTTTCTTCCCATAGTGCCATCTCTTCTCCAGGTAAACAATGTATGCAAACCCAGCCATGATGTAAAAGAAAACGTGATTCATCAGAACCATCCACCTTCTTCCACTGCTCCGCGGGACAGCTCAGATGCTCACGGGCCCATTGTAGGCACTTTCAGCAGCAAATAGGGGCCAGCATGGGCACTCTGACAGAGCTGCGATGCACAGTGTGTTCTGACACCTTTCTATCATAGCCAGCATTAACTATTACAGCAATGTGTGCTTCAGTAGCTGTTCTGTGGGATCAGGCAAGACAAGCTAGTCTTTACTCCCCACACGCATCCATGAGCCCATAAACTTGTCAACAGTTCACAAGTTGTCCTTCCTTAGTCCACTTATGGCAAGTACTAAGCACTGCATATCAGGAACCAGTGGCGTAAGGTCGAGCGGGGCACGTGCCCTGGGCGCTGTGTTGGACCCAGGTCAGTGCGGTCTGGAGTAGTGTACAAAACATTGATCGCGATCACCCAGGTCAGTGCGGTCTGGAGTAGTGTACAAAACATTGATCGCGATCGACCAGTCGACCGTGGACAAGCGACCGGTCGATCGCAGTGGACGTCCGGGAGCAGCCAGCAGCAGCCAAGAGTCAGGCAGATTCTCATTGGTTGCTGCACCCAGGGCCGGCGCCGCTGCTGCCTACTCCATTTGCCTGCTGCCCGATAATATTTTGTTACCAGCGGGCACCCGGCAGTGCCTTTTGCAGGGGGGCACTACTACAGGGGGCATTGCATAAGGGGCACTACTACTGGGGGCACTATATAAAGGGCACTACTACTAGGGGCACTGCATAAGGGGCACTACTACAGGGGGCATTGCATACGCGGCACTACTACTGGGGGCACTGCATAAAGGGCACTACTACTGGGGACATTGCATAAGGAGCACTACTGGGGGCACTACTACTGGAGGCATTAAGGTGCATATGGAATGGAAAGGAATGTTCCCACAGTGGTGAGAAACGGTGGAGTGTCATGTTGACACGCCCCCATTTTCCAGTGGTGACACCCCTTATGGCATGTGACCACACCCATTTTTGGCACAGTTGGGGGAGCATCATTTTTCATCTTGCCCTGGGCGCCAAAGAGCCTAGTTACGCAATTACAAGCAACACGCCTCAAGAACAGTCATTTTTGAGATGCCCTTACCCAAATGTCTAGCCATCACAATTTGGCCCTTGTCAAAGTCACTAAAATACTTATGCTTGTCATTTTTTGTTGCTTCCAACACATCAACTACAAGAACTGAGTGTTCACTTGCTGCCAGATATATATGTTATTTATTTCCCCTGTCAGTGGTTTTAATGTAATGGCTGATCTGTGTTCACTCTTCTATAGTTAATGTATAGACAACACAGGTAGGTTAAACAGTGTAGTTACAAAATAGATTACAAGGTTTTTCCAGTTGCAATCTACTTGACAAATATGCAGTCTGTGGTACTTAGCATTACTGTATGTACTAAACTCTAATTTCCCTATGGATTGTAAACTAGCGTGGAGGGCCCTCTTCACTCTTTGCTTGTTATTGTTTCATTTTGTTTTATTTCTGTGTTTGTTCCAAGTGTAAAGTGCTTAGTGCTAGATAAATAATTGTGACTAATAATAATAATAATAATAAAATATTATTTTGCACTTTTATCCCATAAGATAAACTAAACTAAAGTGAAGTTAATGTATTTCCATTTAAGATGTAAGACTATCAGAGTTAAAAAAAACAAACTGAAAAAAACACTCCTATACTCAAAGTGGCTTACAAATCTAATAACATTAAACTGCTTATTCAGTATTCTGAAACCAGTTTTCTGCAAGTATAATTAAGAGTTTTCATCAACTTCTGAATAATATATATATATATAAATAATTTTTTTTACCTATTATAATACCTATTAATAGTCATGTTTAATGAAGAATTACGAGTGCCTGAAATCCCTTAATTAAGGAAACGTCACGTTTTTTGAATGTGATGTCGCTTACACCCAAGAGGTGGCGCCACAGAGTCATTACATTCAACCATATATTCATTGTGCAATTAGTGAACAACAAATAAACATTAGTATAAAGTCCCTTAATAGTATATTGAGCACCACGTGAAAGAAATATGGCTTTTATGTGCAGTGGCATTTAGTCTATCAATGTCTGGGATTGTACAGGAGGTATGTAGCAGTCAATAGATGCCAGGTTGATGATGGTGGAAAGGCATTATTACAGTATATTCCATAAATGCTTAATTGGGTTGAGATATGGCAACTGTCTAAGAAAGTCATGACAAAAATAATAATATCGGTGTAGTCCTCAGGGCAGTTTCAAGGGTCTGAGGCTCCCAGTGCGAGCAGTCATAATGCGCCCCCCCCTTGAAGCAGTAACATTGTGGAGTGGGCGTGACGTCATCGTGAGGGGGTGTGGTATCACAGTAAGGGAGCGTGATCTAGAAAGACCACAGAATGTCAGCCACTGTGACTACTGAGTACAGGGGTGTCTAACCTGTCAGAGGCAAAGTGCTGAAAAATATATGTAGCTAAACAAAAGCCAGACAGCATGCGCGCGCTCAAACATTGGGGTGTGGCTTAGCTGTCACAAGCCCACGCCGCATTTCTGTGTGCATGCCTTTGGTGTGACATTTGCAGAAGTATGACCTTGCATCACACCCGGTTTTAGTTGCGTTGGGAGCGAGCCCAGCACATTGAAAATACATGCCAGATCCACATAAAATGCACTGCAACAAACCACTTCCACATAAAATATATTGGAAAAGCCAGAGGCACATAAACTACGTTTTAAAACCACATCCACCTCAAATACATTATTAAATCCAGAACCACATAAAACACATTGAAAAAACATGATTCACATAATACACACTTCATTCCAGCCCCCTCCCTTGCCATTCAATCCCGACAGGTCTTAGGCTTCCCCCCCACTGGCTCTCAGGCAAAAGTGCCCATTATGCAGTGCCCCCTGTAGTTGTCCCAATATGCAGTGTCCCCTGTATTTATGCCCCTTATGCATAACTTATGCAGAGCCCCCATTAGTAGTGCCCCCTGTAGTCATGTCCCCTGTAGTCATGCCCCCATCAGTAATGCCCCCAATAGTAATGGTCCCTGTTGTAGTGCCCCAGTAGTAGTGTCCCCAGTTGTATTGCCCCCCAATAGTAATGACCCCTGTAGTAGTGTCCCCTTTATAAATTCCCCAGTATTAATGCCCCTGTATTAGTACCCCCAATAGTAATGCTCCCTTTGTAGTAGTGCCCCAAGTAGTAGTGCCCCCAGCAGAAGTGCCCCTGGCCCCTGAGTAATGCACCCAGTAGTGGTGCCTCCTAAGCACTGACCCCAGTAGAAGTGCCCCCCCGAGTAATGTCCCCAGTAGTAGTGCCCGGGTGCCCCAGTAGTGGTGTCTCCCCCAGTAGAAGTGCCCCCCTTGTAATGTCCCTAGTAGCTGTGCCCAGGTGCCCCCAGTAGTGGTGTCTCCCCCAGCAGAAGTGCCCCCAGAGTAATGTCCCCAGTAGTAGTGCCGGGGTGCCCCCAGTAGTGGTGTCTCCCCCAGTAGAAGTGCCCCCCTTGTAATGTCCCTAGTTGTGCCCAGGTGCCCCCAGTAGTGGTGTCTCCCCCAGCAGAAGTGCCCCCAGAGTAATGTCTCCAGTAGTAGTGCCCGGGTGCCCCCAGTGGTAGTGCCTCCCCCCAAGTATTGTCCAGGCTGCCTGCATAAAAAAAAAAAAACAGTAATACTTACCATCCGCTCCGCTCGGCTGCTCCTCTCTCTGCACTATGGGAAAGACGTCATGACGTCCTCCCATAGTGCACATTGTGGGAGCCGGAGCCTGAAGCCGGAAGCAGGAGCCTCCGTCTCCATCTCCGGCTGCTCTGCCGGGCGCCCGCTGGTAACTGAATCTCAGCGGGCGCCCGGCAGTTAACAGGCTGTTTTTGCAGCAGGGGTAGGAGGCGGCGCGGCCCGTGCGATTGCACGGGTCGCCTGTCCCTAGAAACGGCCCTGATAGTCCTACTCATTAAACCATTGGGAAACTACACATGTTCTGTGAATAGGAGCACTGTCCTGGAAGACATCCCTGCTGCAATATTGGTCAAAGCTCAGCAATATTAAGTAGCTATTAGTAACAACCTTGCCTTTTAAGGTTTTGAATGCACCCAAACTATGCCAGGGAAAAGTGCACCAGAACATTATAGGACATTACAGGACTACTAGAACTCTCTACTAATGGAAAACAACCACCAGGGCTGTAGAGTGCTATAGGGTAGCACCATACGTGCACATAGCCCTTTGCTTTGAACATGGTGAAGGAAGTTACATCTGACCATGTCACCTTCTACTGCTTGGAAGTCAATTTCCTGTGATCTCTGCAATAGTGAACTTGTGGGGCAAACATGGCATTCCCATGTGTGGAATGCATTAAGCAGACAGCATCTCAGTATGGCCGGGTCATGACTAAATATGCAGGACTACCCTGGGGTTGCTAATAACTATGGCTAGCATGGCTACAGGAAGAAAGGACAAGCTGTTTGCCTGTTTTGTCTTGCTCTATGAATTTCAACTACTGTTGCTCTTTGTGAGTGAGTTTTCCCTTTTCAGCTCAATGCTGACATCACCATCACCATAGACATGGCTGCTTATGAAAGATTAGCAAGTTGAGCCATCTTATGGTGGGTACAAACCTGACAGATATATCTGCAGATCGAGTGATCTGCAGATATATGTGCAGATGATGGTCATTCATCCACACTGAACGGCCATCATCTGCTTGTGCACCCGGGTCCCGGCGGCCGGGGGGTAGTCGGGGGGTGTGTCCCGCCCCCCTCCCCACGGCTGCTGCTGTGTGTGTACGGGTGGTTTGCAGACTGCCCATACACACCTGCTGATGGACAGATATATCTGCAGACCACCCGTACACACCTGCTGATGGACAGATATGTCTGCAGACATATCTGTCCATTGGCTGTGCAGCACAGCTAATGCAATATATCTGAGAACGACGCAGTTCACAGACATATCGCTGCTACACACTGGCTGACAGGCAGCAGATATATTGGCCGATCAATTGATCGGCCAATGTATCTGTCAGTGTGTACCCTGCTTTAGTCACTAATGCTGCTGACAAATGCACACCGACAATCAAACTTTTCTCAAAGTTACTGATAAAGTAAAAATAAACCTGTAAATATACATGTACATATTTCACAGTACATGAACATGTCTACCTACTATTATTTATTCAAAAACAAATAACCTTGTACAGATCTATACAATTTCACTAATTTTCCAACATGAAGACAATCTAGCAGCATGCTAGTCCCAATTGCAAAGCGCAATGGAATATGCTGGCACTATATAAATAACTGTTAATAAAACAAATAAATAAATTAGCAAATCCCAACCTGGGTGGTCTGTAATGACTGCTGATGTCTGCAAGACAGTAGCTGGAGACAGTGTTTACGCACAGCTATTTGTTCTTAGACATTTGATATGATAAGAGGTGATTTGCAAATAAAATGTTTCCGTTAAAGATAAATGAAAAAAGTGCAGAGCATGAAATAAAAACAGTTTTCTACCAAACTGAACAGACATCAAGGTATGCCTGTAACCAGGGCTGCCATTAGAATTGTGGGGCCCAGGACTCCCCCCCGCTACCGCTAAGTCTCATGAGTCATGACTTACCTTATTGCCTTGAAAAATGCTCCTACCTTCTGGCTTCTTCACCTCCAGGTCTGGCTGGCGCGGCTCCTCTGACCTCTTACTTCCAGCGATGTGGAGTGACATCATGAAGTCGCGCGCGCCAACTCCACAGGGGAAAAAAAAATAGTGAACAAGGGCTGGGGCAAACACAGATTTTATATATATATATATATATATATATATATATACACACAGACACACACATATTTATATATATATATATATATATGTGTGTGTGTGTCTTTATTAAACACACATATAATATATAAAGTATATAGCAAACTAGTATATATTATATATAACGCACATATATACACATTAACACGTATATACACATATATACACACTAACACATTTACAGTATATATACACTAACACATGTATACACACTAACATACATACACTCACATATATCCACACTAACACATAATACATACACATGACATATATACACACACTAACATACATACACATATATCCACACTAACACACAATACATACACATGACATATATACACACTAACATACATACACATATATACACTCTTAACACATACAGACATATGCACATGATAAAACACATACATACTTACACTTATGCAGCATTTAGTTGCTAATGGGGGCGGGCACCTCGCATCATTAGGCACTGCCCCCTGCGCAATGACGCGATTCGCTGGTGTATGGGGGCGGGGCTTGCCACATTGGCTCTGCCCACATTGCGATCATAGACTGAAGGAGGAATCGGGGAATCGGTCCATCAGTGGGCGTTCCCAGGTTGGAGCAGGCCTTCCTCCTATAACTCAATCGAGTAGCACGTGCCCCCTCCCATTCTGCCAGTGTCCAAGCCCGGGACTCCAGGCCTGGCATTCCCCCCCTGATGGCGGCCCTGCCTGTGACTCAAACAACCTGCAACAGCACTGCCAGACTGTGCTTATATAAGGTATTTGGCCCTGTATTCTTAATGTCTGTGGCCCCAAAACAGCAGTGATGCTTAATAATGATCTATAAAGGGGTCACCCTCCCGAGTATACTCCAGGGCTAGTGTAGAGCCCTAGGCTCTTCCCTGCACCCCTGGTAGTGGTGTGTGCAGGGGTAATGGATTAATAATAGTACTAATATTATTCTTCACAGTGGGACTACAAGTCCCAGCCAGTATACGGACACCGCATGTTTTAACACTTTATTACACATTCACTAACTCACCCGCACTCACACTCCATGTAGAATCCAGTCTTCTTAAAATAACTTACTGATTTGCTTGGACCCCATGGACAGCTATACTGTCTGAACAGTATAGAGCTACACGACTGACTGATAAACCACAAGGTTTCCTGCACAATAGCCATGATTGGCTAAGAGTCTGGCTGCACTTGGCCGCTGTCATAGTAACCAGACGCTGCATTTTGTAGTCGACATTATGCGGACAAATTTTGGCTGTCAACAGCTTTAGTGTCGACTATTTTACTACCTCCCTTTAAATATACATGCGGCTAATGAACATTATCAACACATATTTTCATATTTTACATATTTCATACCCAAACCGTTCCAGTCAATAGATAGACAGTAATTATCTATATAGCCATTGTCTATCTATTGCCTGGAACAGTTTGGATTTGAAATCCCGGTGGCTAAATAGCCGCCGGGGTGAAATCCGAATACCGAAAGCCTAACAGAGGAGAATCCCGACGGAGCATGTATTACCCTAACTGTACCCTTCTCCCCCTAACCCTCCCTTAGAGGTGCTTAACCCTAAACCTTCCGGGGTGGTGCCTAACCCTAAATCCCCCCCGTGGGGGCCTAAACCTAACCCTCCCCCTCGCAACCTAAACTTAACCCTACCGGGGGGTGCCTAACCCTAACCTCCCCCCAGTGGCGCCTAACCCTAACCCACAGCTTCTGCTGTTGGGATATAGACCGGTGGCATTTAGTCCACCTGTCTATAAACTACATCCCGACTGGCGACTGGAACCCTCCTCGCCCATGTTGTAGCACATTCCCTTCCTTCACCCCATACTAACACATTTGACATTCCCCTCCCTCACCTGTGTAGTAACACATTTTCCTCTCACCTCTGTAGTAACACATTTCTTTCCCTCACTATTCAAATAAGGGAGCCACACCAACTGCCAGTGATGTTTGACAGCACTTGAGATGACATTTGGTATTTGAATACTGAACTGTGCTATGTCAACAATGAGACAGTCAGTCAGAACATTGCACAGGGAGAGGAAACATTTTAACCCTTTCCCCCCCTTATGAGTCGAATTTTGAAAAATCCCTTCTTACTTGGCACCTACGTCATGGAAGGAATATACACTCGATTTCAGTCCCCAGTTTTGGGGTCTGCATATTCATTTGGGCTAATTTCTTGAACCACTGGATACATTTTGATGGGGTTTTCAATATTCTATACAGCATTGGTCGAGGAAGGTTTAGATGCATGAACCATTCATCTGTTACAAAAGGGAGCCGAGCAGTGACTATATTAGTGAAGCAAAGTCACAGAAAAAAATCTTGCTGCTGTATAGGAGCTGACCAGGGTGATGAAACAGCAAGAGCCAGTATAAGCCAATCAGAGATAGCAATGTGCTCTGTTGCTTAGCAGCAGTTTTGAGAGTTGAGGTAGTTAGGGCCTGAGCAGGGTCACATCTGAGGCAGACAGAAAGTGAGAGACTGCCTCCAACGAAACCCATGAAGATGCCCTGATGCATACAGAGTAGCCAGGGCACCAGGAAAAAAAAAAAAAACATCAAATGATTTCCATCAGAACAAAACATCGGACCGACACAATAAAATGGTAAAAACACTACTATTGGAACAAAAACATTGATGGTCAGTAACCATCGGATTCCAATGTCCATCCCTACACTAAACCTGCAGGCGGACTCCGGTCACACTCCTCCACTGTGAAGTGCTCCCTCTCCAGCATGATGTTCCCACTCAGACACTCGCCCTCAGTGAACAGGAGGCACCTTCCATGGAAGTCAACATTGTTCTTGGATAGGGGTACTACAGCGAGGAAGCTCAACAGGAAGCCCAGTAAATACAAGGTACATTGTGCAAAGAGGACATTGCTCATCGCCACGTTCGGCAGCTGGGAGGCATGCATATGGAGGCTGCAGAAATATTCACATGTGCCCCAATGCAACATGCTGCTGATAATGCTTCCCAGCACATCCCAGTGGCCGAGCCCCAGCCAGTTGCAGGGCAACAGCAGTGGGAGTTGTAGTGACACTGGTGAGATGCAGGGGGCAGGAGTGATCAAAGGGGGTTGTGGTGAGATGAAATTGCTTCTGTGCAAAGGAAGGGTGGGTCGCTAGTATATATATATATATATATATATATATATATATATATATACCGGTTGGGCATGTACTTTATCAAGATGTTTATTTTGTACATGATTTTTGATCTGGTGTGAGAGGGATAAAAGCTGCTAGGTACTTTCACTATTGTGTGTCCCGTTTTCTTTATACTTTTCATATATATATATATATATATATATATGACAAACAGGTAATGAGGAATAGTTCCTTCTAGTGGATAAAGTCACTCATAGTGAAAATCAATATAAGCATAGCAAACAAAAATGTAATTCTGCTTATCTGTAAAACTCCTTCAATAGGATGGAATGGGATCCTGGAACGCCTTCAATGGGATGGAATATGTCTTACGAAAGATTATGACTAAAATCCTGATGTCCAAAGAAGAATAAAATAAAGGAGGCCTATCAGAATATAGGTGTCCTGATCAACCAGGAATCCAGCAGCCCAAGTAAGAAGAAAGCAAGTATCGCATTTCATACACTGATGATAGAGGAGGCGGATACCGCCATGCTTGAGACACCATTTTGTATAATATATACACATTTATTTATAAATGCTACCTAAGTGGCAGTCATCAATCATCAAATTGATCATAATGACTGACGTAATCTTTAATGCAGCCACATCAAGATACGCTTAAAGCATACTTCTCTACCCTAACTTATTTTGTGTGGAGTCCCCATTTACGCTCAGAAAGCGTGTTACCCTCCCGCATCATGCCCTCCTCTTAGTGAAATAGGCGGGGCGCCATGATGAAATTCTCTGCATATCGCGTCATCATGGCCAGTCTCTTCTGTACAATACCACAATTCACAAAATTGCGCAGCATAAGTGGGACCATAATGATGCGATTTGTGTCATTCTGCGTACCCCAGCCATGTTCAGGGGAGTTCATTAAAGTCAAGTATGAATTAAAATGTTTTTTAAAGCAGGCTTATTCTTACACAGCATTTTCAGTTCAATGTACTGTAATATATGTACACCTCAAACTACACACATTAGGCCACAATTTTGTGAACATATTGTTGATATATATATATATATATATATATATATATATATACAGTGCATCCGGAAAGTATTCACAACGCTTCCCTTTTTCCACATTTTGTTATGTTATTCCAAACGGGAATAAGCTGCGTTTACTGCCCGGCATGGATCGCCAGTTATACGTTTATGCTTGTGTTGCTAACAACAGCTGAGTGGCAGATGTTTCATTTGAATCTGTGTTGCATTTGTTGCTTAATTTGCATAAGTCAGTCCTGAAGATGGTTCATAAATGAACCGAAACGTTGACGATATGACTGTATGGTTTTGACGCTATTGCTATATCCTATGTTCAAATAAAAAACAAAATGTTTTTTGGTGTTTTGAAAATTGCTTAAGGAGAGTGCACTTGTTCAATGAATATTGGACTATGTATTGGGTTATAGGTGGATCTTTCTGGATTCTAGTGGCACCCCACATTGATGTTACCATTTAGGTGTGAGTGCAGGACACCCTTGATATATATATATATATATATATATATATATATATTGCATCCTGAAAGTATTCACAACGCTTCCCTTTTTCCACATTTTGTTATGTTGCAGCCTTATTCCAAATGGGAATAAATACAGTTTTGTCCTCAAAATTCTACACACAATACCCCGTAATGTGTAAAAAGTTTTTTTGCGATTTTTGCAAATTTAATAAAAAAGAAAAAAACTAAGAAATCAAATGTACACAAGTATTCATGGCCTTTGCTCAATACTTTGTTGATGCACCTTTGACAGCAATTACAGCCTCAAGTCTTTTTGAATATGATGCCACAAGCTTGGCACACCTATCTTTGGCCAGTTTTGCTCATTCCTCTTAGCAGCACCTCTCAAGCTCCATCAGGTTGGATGGGAAGCGTTGGTGCACAGCCATTTTCAGATCTCTCCAGAGATGTTCAATTGGATTCAAGTCTGGGCTCTGGCTGGGCCACTCAAGGACATTCACAGAGTTGTCCTGAAGCCACTCCTTTGATATCTTGGCTGTGTGCTTAGGGTCGTTGTCCTGCTGAAAGATGAACCGTCGCCCCAGTCTGAGGTCAAGAGCGCTCTGGAGCAGGTTTTCATCCAGGATGTCTCTGTACATTGCTGCATTCATCTTTCACTCTATCCTGACTAGTCTCCCAATTCCTGCAGCTGAAAAACATCCCCACAGCATGATGTTGCCACCACCATGCTTCACTGTAGGGATGGTATTGGCCTGGTGATGAGCGGTGCCTGGTTTCCTCCAAACATAATGCCTGGCATTGACGCCAAAGAGTTCAGTCTTTGTTTCTCATGATCTGAGAGTCCTTCAGGTGCATTTTGGCAAGCTCCAGGTGGGTTGCCATGTGCTTTTTACTAAGGAGTGGCTTCCATCTGGCCACTGTACCATACAGGCCTGTTTGGTGGATTGCTGCAGAGATGGTTGTCCTTCTGGAAGGTTCTCCTCTCTCCACAGAGGAATGCTGTAGCTCTGACAGAGTGACCATCAGGTTCTTGGTCACCTCCCTGGATAGGGCCCTTCTCCCACTATCGCTCAGTTTAGATGGCCGGCCAACTCTAGGAAGAGTCCTGGTGGTTCCGAACTTCTTCCATTTACAGATGATGGAGGCCACTGTGCTCATTGGGACCTTCAAAGCAGCAGATATTTTTCTCTACCCTTCCCCAGACTTGTGCCTCGAGACAATCAAGTCTCGGAGGTCTACAGACAATTCCTTGGACTTCAAGCTTGGTTTGTGCTCTGACATGCACTGTCAAGTGTGGAACCTTATATAGACAGGTGTATGCCTTTCAAAATCATGTCCAATCAACTGAATTTACCACAGGTGGACTCCAATTAAGCTGTAGGAACATCTCAAGGATGATCAGTGGAAACAGGATGCACCTGAGCTCAATTTTGAGCTTCATGGCAAAGGCCGTGAATACTTATATACATGTGATTTCTTAGTGTTTTTTTTTTAATTAAATTTGCGAAAATCTCAAAATAACCTTTTACACGCTGTCATTATGGGGTATTGTGTGTAGAATTTTGAGGACAAAATTTAATTTATTCAATTTTGGAATAAGGCTGTAACATAGCAAAATGTGGAAGAAGTGAAGCGCTGTGAATACTTTCCGGAAGCTCATAAGATCCACCTTAGTTTATCAAAGTTCGCACAAGGTCCTGCTTGGAAGACCGCAGTTCCCCTTCTTTAAAAAAAATCCTGGAATCCCTCGGGAACATGTGAATCTGTTAAAATAGAATGAGAAAGGGACGCTCCATAGTGTGTAGAAATCTTTAATAAAATTCACATATAGTAAAACACTGGAATACACCCATAGAGTGAACCCCTACCAATAATGTAGCAGAATGGGCTGGTTACCACTTGGCTTTAATATTTGTAAACCCAGACAATCTCCATCTCCAGTCCTTGACCTCCGGGTGCCTGCCGCAATCCGCCAGCCGCCAGTGTAGCCACAGCCCGCCGAGACCACTTTAGGTTTAGGAAGGTTTCCAGGGATGCTGGATCACACTAGAACAGCGTCACCAGGCCAGGAAAATGGTATGCACTTTTGTATCAAAGCATAAAAGTGCAAATGCAGAAAATGTGAAGCACTGAGGACTGGGGGCATGATTCCACACGGATTGCAATTGCAACCTCATATACAGATCGGGCATTTGTTGCGTATTGCAGTGATCGCACTGCGAGTATGCACACAGACAGGAATATATCCCAGAGTAAGTGACAGGCTGTCAGCGTTTGGGGGTGGTGACGGGGGAGTGGTTGCAGAAACACAGGTCTACCTGTCTGTTTGAACTACGTTTCCTGGACGTACATAAATTAGCCACTGCGATTTCCTACGCAGCTTGTGTTCTCACTGTGTGCGACGAGACTTGCAGTTTCTGAGACAGGTCAGACCTGCTGTAATTGTGCGTGATGGGCCGATGTTCTCCGATGGTACCGATGTATACGCAGGACTGCGAGGTATTATGGATGTGAGAAAGTAGAAGTGGGCGTCTCTATGCTGGCTGAGTGGTGCCAGGCATTAGCATATTTCCGCAGCAGCATTGCGTGCGATTACCCAGCTGCGATTGCTATTGCAATCAGTGCTGAATTAGGCCCTGTGTGTGGAAAATCAGAAAGTCTCTAACAAACAATGCTGAATTCTTTATTTATGTATTTATTTATTTATAGGAGAATACATTTAGTCTGCCACCATAAAGAATACTCTTTATTATACATTTCCTGTTATATTTGTATAATTATTGGTGTAAGTGTACATATATGTAGTAAGTGATGCATAGAAATATGACTGGCTTGGGATATGCCCAGACAAATATCTAGAAATGTGGATAATGTTCTTAATGTCCAGACCAGCAAATGGGCAGTGGAGTCACTACTTTCATTTGCATGCCCAGAGGCTATGACAATCCTATTAGCTCAATGAGGCTTAATCATTAGGGTGGAGACATCTCTATCTGTTGGTTTCTCAGCAAGATATGATAATGGAAATCAATTGTCTGTGTCTTTGATGTTTACAAAAGAAACATATTGGACAAGAGATGCTGAGTACAGGCTCCATGCATATAGCCACTGTGTTACACTGACTGCTAATACAAACAGTTGAACAGTATTGCTATATATGTTATAGAATTAAAAGGAATGGGCTTGGTGCAGAGTTGCTGGTAAGTGTACGCCCATATGCTGAGGCACAAGATGAGTGTACGACGATATCAGTAGCATATGTACCCGCTTTACGTCAGGCTTACGCACATACTTAGCCCCATGTTTTTATACATTTGTTTTGTTTGCAAAGTATGCATTTAATATTAGGCATCAATAAAACATCAAACACCTCTCCAATAACGCAGAAACAACGATCTGCATACAAAAAGCACACAATGCATAATATCAGCCCAAGAAACAAAAAAAGCACCTATTGGCGAGAGTAGTGACTTCCACAAGAGCCAATCTTAAGTTGTTTCACTAGTGCTATAGCTATCATCATCTGATATTTGTGCCAGCTCCCGGCCACCTGTAAGTAATGCGGCTTTCTTATATGTGTCTGTGTCCCAGCCTGCATCTTATCTCAATTCCGCAAAGAATACCTTACTGTACTGTCTGCGTACTTTCCTCCACCATTACGCCACTTTAGGTGCAGCTTAGCCTGACTACCCGAAACATAGGTGTGTCTGCTTTCTGAGCATGCACAGCACAGTTTCATTAAATATACATTGTGTAAACTGACGCAATACTAACATCAGTCCTAATATTTGTTATTTACCAACATGATTTAAAGTGTAGGGTTATTTTTATAGTACTTGTGACGTCATAAACAGCACTGTTCGGAGTTTAATGGCTGTGTCATAATTAGATATTTGTGAAAATAAAATATTTCAATATCATGACAATATGTAAAACTTACATTTCAAATCACTTACATTTTTTTTTTGCTAAACAATTGTTAACATTTCTATTCTAAATGGTCAAGTATAAAGATTAATGATTATAATAATTAAATGCAAACTTTGGGCTATTTTACTAATTTGTTCCATATCTGTATTATGAAAATAATAACTTAATATGGAATGCTACATATATACCTGGGTATATTTTCAGCAAATTGTAGAAAGTCTGTTGTAAAAGGGAACAAAACTTCAGTCCATTCATTTTACAAACATTGTTCTGTTACATGTAGTCATTTCTTGAAGAACTGTGGATGTAGGTAAGAGGTTAGAATAAATTCAATTTGGGCAATCTTTCTATTTTAGGTAATACTGTATATTCTTTCAACACTATTTGTGTATGTCATATGCTAGCTAGAACAATAGCTTGCAGCTTATTAGGAATTGTACACATGGCCATTTTAACATGCATCTGACTTCTGTCCTATTCACTTTGAGTCAGTCAAGCTCTTATTTTCCAGGAGATGTATCAAGCATTGGAGAGAGATAAAGTGGAGAGAGCTAAAATACCTACCAATCAGCTTCTAACTGCCATTTTATAGGCTGGGTTTTAAAAATGACAGTTAGAAACTGATTGATTGGTAATGTATCTCTCTCCAAGATTTGATACATCTCCCCCAAAGTTTGTCTGAAAGAAAAATGATTGATCCCTGTGTGGAGTCCATGTACAGTACTTCCATTGGAAAGCAGGGGTGCAACATAAACAATGTTTCTCCTTCTGTGCCTCATCATCAGAATTTACCTATGTTCATGTGTATAAGAATCAATCCAATATAGAGATTGATGACCCCTGCTTCCATCCCTATTCAGGAATAAAAGATAGCTTCCTTTGCATTTACATGAGCTTGTAAGACTGTCATACACACGGCAGTCCAATAATGATTACGTAGGCACTGCCTATGTCAGAGCCCCGTTGCTGGCACCATTATACCAACAACAATAAAATTCTAATAAAAAGCATTTTAACTGTGTTGTTAATTTAACTCTAAACGGAATTGGTATGTATGGCCCCCGGACCTCAGCCTGGCGGATGAAATCTCGACGCCGGAAGGCCGGCAGATGAAGATCCCGACTGAGGTGAGTAACTACCCTAACCCTCCCCTCTCCCCCCCTAACCCTCCCTTAGGGGTGTCTAACCCTAACCTCCCTCCCCTAGTGCCTAACACTAACCTCCCCCAGGGGTGCTTAAATCTGACCCCCTCTCTCCGCACCCTAACCCTCCCGGGGTTGGGGTGCCTAACCTTAACCCCACCTTCCCCTAACCTAACCCTCCTGGAGGGGTGCCAAACCCTAAGTCCCCCCAGGAGTCCCTAATCCTAAACCCCCCCCCCCGGCTATGAGCTCCCGACGCCCGGCTTACCTATGTTCAGTATGCCGGGCATCGGGATTTCGGCGTGGGGCTAATTATAGGTGCCCATATTTAGAAGCCTGTCTTTAGTCCCATGCTGGGATTTCACTGTCGGGAAGCCGGTGGTCGGCATCCTGACTACATCCCCTCTAAACATACTGTAAAATCAGCATGTTTAAAGTTATACTAGATTCACTGTTAACATACTAAAGTAGCAATTTAACACTGTCGGTATACTAGTGCTTGCAACAGGGCTCCGACATCTGAAGTGTCGACATAATGATTGTCGATATCCCCACTGCATACCGTAAGAACATAAGAGTTTGATACCAAACTCTTCGCTTTAGAGGACCACCCACAAATAAGAAAAGCAGGACTTCAATAAAAACTTTAAGAATTACAAAATGTAATTATATTCCCAAACAGACTTTTACAGTATTTTATGTGAGAACCTACTTCTACAAGGTTTTGAAGACCTCTACTTGTATATAAAAGATATTAAGGAAAGTTATAAACTATTTTCCAGCCTAATATGTGAATCTGGTTATCTTAATTGGCTAGATGATGACTTGGACCCCAGACATTCAACTCCACTCATGTACTTATCGTACTGGCCATTTATGAACCTCAGCATAGAGCAGGTTTTGTTTATGTAGAGTAATGGTATAATTTCTACTAAGCACTATGTGAGATAGCACAAGCTGACAAGATAAGCTGGTGGATAACTGGTTGAGGCTCTGTGCAGACAGTGCAGAGACTCAGTGGTCACAGCCACAAGCCAGACATAATGGGCTAGTCCTCAAGTGTTTAGTCTTATCACATTAATCTGTAGACGACTACAAAATACAGACAAAGAGTCACTAAGCAGACAAGATGCTTGTTTTTTATGCAACACAAGCAATTGATATGTACCTGACATTTACTTTCAAATGAGTGCATCAATCCCCCAGTCTAACCAGTAACTACTTTTACTTAACAAGGGATTTTCAGTCTCCTGGTAACACTGTCTTCAAACACTTTGTCTCCACTTAGATGTTCTTCAGACCTCTCTTCCCCACTAAAGACTTATTTTTTGGATAAAATAAATTGGCAGCCATACAAATTGGCACATTTTCTATATTCAAACAACTAGTATCTAACTCAAACAACTAGCTATTAATTTTATATTCAGTATTTGCACTGTACAAAACAATGAAACATAGTAATAGTATCCTCCGAAAGCTCCATCTATAGTTTCTGTCATCCAAAATATCTATAAATGTTTTCTGGTGTATAATGATGATAGAATGACTGAATCCATTTTTTTTTAATCATTATTGTAATAACATTTCCGTAACGGTACTTGTAGTAAGTAGACTGATATTGAAGTTAAAATAGAAATTACTATTTTTTTAACATATTTTTGTTCAACCTTCTGATCAATGCATTAAATAAAGCCATTCATTGGTGTGTAGGTTCCATATAATGACTAATGTTTTTCTTCAATTACCCCATCCATCTCACATTAATATTTTATTTTGTGTGTTATATTTTGTAGGTTTAATTTTAATAGTGTGGAAAGTCAAATAACCTAATTCCTTGTGGAAACTTGTTCAGTGAGGAAAACTCATAATATATTTATGCCTATACGTAAAAATCTTGTCATATATGTACAATTCCAATTTTAAAATCAAACATTTTATTATTAAATTGTAAGGAAATCAAAATATGGAGTTCACAATAGATTGAATATGGCCAGATGTAGATGTTTGAAGGGACTGATATTACAATATTGAATGGTTGTAAATCCGAAAAGGTAGAACTTCTTTGTAATGCATATATTCTAATATTGCTACAAGAGTCTAATGACGTTAAGCAATCTTTTGGTCTCTGATGCAAAAACAACATGTGTAACATAATTAAAAAATGTATGTAATTGGTTATAAAGTTAATAGTTTGATCTAAAATGTGAAACTATTTCGGGTAGATATTTGCCTTTTTGGCTTTATAAAAAGTCTTGCTTTATTATTATTTTTTTAAATTGAAATACCACAAATATGATATGGTGTAATCAGATATGGGGTAGTATAATGTGGGCTACTTATATTAAAATACAGCAAACATTATTGTTTCCCTATACAGCATTAAGTATAATTGAAACTTCCTCCTGAATTAGCAGCACATTTTGTCAGATGTTAATAATGATGTTGTTGAAGCTAGTAATATTTTGACTATTATAATTATAGACTATATATTAGAGTGGATTACTTTAGGCTTTCAGGATTGAGTACACAATTTGTAAATATCACTTATTTTAATTCATGTTCAACTACTGTTATAGTGTGTACAGCAAAGCGATATACATTACTTTAACAAAGTAAATAGTAGTACAAGGAAAGAGAAAGCAACACAGTTTTATTACAGAGGAGGAGGAAAAGAAGGAGGCCAGTTGCCCGGATAGATAAATCAGGGGAGGCTAGAGGAGAGAAGGGCGTCCATTTCTAGAAACCTTGGAGGCATTTTCAATTTTTTTGCTAGAGGGCTCCCACATTTCCAGTTAGTCATTGACTACAGTCTCTGACATATTATTTCCAACATCAATGCCATACTAAATTACAAGCCTGGGGAATATCACAAGTAATGACTATATATATTTCAAATGAAATAATTACATGCATTTATTTCCAGAATGGATTCCAATTAGACAATTTCAATATCTGGCAGGAAGGCATTTATAAATGTGAAATAAATGGAATAAAATGAAAACTCGTAAATGTTTTGTTTTTTTTTAAATCTCAAATAATTCAATGATGCTTTAATTCATTTTTCATAAATGTGCCCCTATACACCTAAGCATCAAAAACAGCAATCAGTGGTGAGGTGCAGACATGTTTTTACATTTGTCTAGAAGTTACAAAGAAGTGAAAACGTCAACAGATATGCCATTAGTACACATGAAAGTGCCTCAGGAGGTAAAGCATCATTAGCACTTAGGACCCTGCTGTTCCCATAAATTAAGTAGGGCTTTGCTTACATAAACCTCATCTACTGGAAATTAACCAAGACTCCAGTGGTGTAAATTCATCCCAGATGCCCAGAGGCAAGTTATAATTTGGTGCCCCCAGTCACAGCCGCTGACACTGTAATGTAGCATTTCGCAAGCAGATATGCCCGCAGTTGCACACATAATATAGGCATGCCATGGAGGAGTGAGACAGAGAGTTGTGGGTGAGTGGGGGTCCAGACGTGTCACACTGATAAAAGAAGCTGCTGAGGAGCAGCAACACCAATGAATAGAGACAGGCTATAGACAGACGGAGGCGGCAGCTGATGGTCTGACACAGAGCTCTCTAATGGCTTCTCAGGTGTCGGGAAGGGGTGCCATGTATTCGGCGGCCGTGATGGTACACTCCAGGTACATAGTTACAGCCCTAAGTAGGGTGAATATATTGTGGGCAATGAAGGAGATGCCCCTTCAGTGCTGGAGCCCGGCTACAGGCGCCTCCATTGTCTCCCATAGTTCTGCCCCTGCAAGACTCAACTCTGTACATACACTTCTCCTTCCCCTTAGTAGCTTCACTAAGCTTCAGAACTTTTTTTTTTATGGACTCCTCCAAGGGCACTTGTTACAAATATACCCTCCCATAGAAAAGCTTCAGTTATGGAGTGTTAAAAATCATATAAACGATGTCACGCCTGGCGCTGGGGAAGTGGTAATTCTGGGTCCGGGTTGCGGGAGGAAACGAAGGCGAGGGGCCTGGATATATGTTCTCCTCATCCACAGCTCTCGAGTGTTGACGAGACCTGGGCAATGGTGCGGAGTCTAACCCACAGGATGGTGTTCGCCAGTGACCCCTCCAATCGGGATTTGGGCTTAGCTGCTACCCGAGCTCAGTGGGAATTGGAGACACAAATAACCGTGGCCCTAATAAGAGATGCCTAAGATTTAAGGCACTGTGGAGTGATCCACAAACAACGTAAAGAAGTCTGGCAATACTGTAGCACAAAGTTCACTAGTGACACGTTTAGCACACAGGCAGATATGGTAATTCACTGTTGCATGAAGTTCACTAGAGGCTCGTTTAGCACACAAGCAGATGGTAATTCACTGTTGCACAAGGTTCACTAGAGACACGTTTTAGCACACAGGCAGATGGTAATTCACTGTTGCACAAGGTTCACTAGAGACACGTTTAGCACACAGGCAGATGGTAACACACTGTTGCAAGAAGTTCACTAGAGACACGTTTAGCACACAGGCAGATGGTAACTCACTGTTGCACAGGGATCACAGTAACGTCTTGGCACACAGGCAGAGATGGAACACACTGTAGAGGAGATAGAATGCCAGGAACCTGGACCGGAACTCAACTAGGGACTAGGAGACAACCGTTGTTCAGGCAGTTTGCAGAAAGGTGGATGCAGGCTATATACCCCACAGAACCTTTTGATAGGTGCACAGCGATCAGCTGACGCTCACCTATCCCAGTCCGGAAGTACAGTCACATGGGCCGACTGACATGGCGGCGCCCATGCCGGGAACCCCGATTCCAGACACCGGACCGCCCGCAGTCCCCTACGCACGGGGAGAATGCTCAGCGTCCTCTCAGCCGCCGCGCCAGCTGCCCGACCGCCCAGGAGATCAAAGGAAGCCGGCGAGGAGGTAAGGCCGCGCTGATCCCCGGCAGAGCCCTGACAAACGATTTCTTGGTGTATACATATGGTAATTGTATTTGTGTCATCAGAGAACCAATTCTGTACACTATGTTTATATTGAGATGTATGGGTGGAATGATGTGCAGTAGGATACTCCTACTTTGCACTAAAATATACATATTGTTTGACTTCAGGTTACAAAACAGTGCGCCCAAGGGCAAGGGTGATATCTATAATAATGACATCAGTTTAGAGGTTATAGGATAACTTCAAGACACAAGTGGGAAAATCAGTATGCTGCCAATAATTCACAAAGGGGTGGATTCTGAGTTGGGAGCAATTAAAAAAAGCAAGTAATGCTGGGTATACACTGACACATACATTGGCTGATCGGCCAATATATCTGCTGCTCATCGACCAGTGTGTACCCGTGATATGTCGGTGAACATCGGTGTTCACCGATATATCGCACTGGCTGTGCTGCACAGCCGACGGACAGATATGTCTGCAGACATATCTGTCCATCGGCAGGTGTGTACGGGTGGTCTGCAGACCGTCCAGACACACACAGCGGCAGCCGCTAGGAGGGGGGCGGGAAACGCCCCCGCCCGCCCACTGGCCCCCGGGTCCCCCCCTGGCTCCAGGGACCTGAGGGCACAAGCAAATGATGGCCATTCAGTGTGTATGAACAACCATCATCTGCAGGCATTCGGTATGGGATCCCGGCTGCCGCATGACCGGCAGTTCGATTCCCAGCAGCGGCAGCCCGACAAAAGAGCAGAGCCCGGCAGCGGAAGCCCGACAGCGCTGGAAATTCCCGATCGTCCCTAAGGTATGTATAAACTAACCTAACCAAACCCCCTAACCCTAACCCTCCTTAGGGGTGCCTAACCCTAACCTCCCCCCAAGTGCCTAACCCTAACCTCCCCCCTCTAAGTTCCTAACCCTAACCCTCCCTCCCCCTAGCCTAACCCTAACCCTCCAGGGGGGTGCCTAACCCTAAGTCCCACCCGGGTGCCCTAAATCTAACCCTCCCCCCCGCGGCTGTCCACTCACGGCGCCCGGCATCCCTTCAATCGGGATGCCGGGCGCCTGTCTCCCGTCGTCTGGAAAATGACAGGCGTCTAAATTTTAGACGCCTGTCATTTAACCCTAGGCGGGAATGAGGATTCGGGAAGCCGGCGGTCGGGATTGCGGCCACCGGCTTCTTAAACATATCCCATCTGCAGATATATCTGTCAGGTGTGTACCCACCTTGACTGTGCACTTTGGCAAAACCATGCTGCACTGCAGGTGGGGCAGATTTAAAATGTGCAGAGAGATTTAGATTTGGGAGGGACGTCTCCTGGCTCACATCTAAAGTGCAGGGCAAAATTAAAGCTGTGCAGTATTTGTGAGCTACATGTAAAAGCAGCCAGTATTACACTGCATGCAATAAAAACATAAATGTAATCCCCCCCCCCTTGCATTGCAATATGATTCTTCAGGTACAAATTCACTCATTTATAATTTTTATGTTTTACCCTGCTTCCAACTCTGAATCAGTCCCAAAATCTGAAGAAAAAAAAAAAAAAAAAAAAAATACATACATATATTCATCCAACGGATACATACATAACATTCAACCAACATTCAATTATGTCCTGTGTTGTGACGGTATGTGACTAACAAGATGGTGCATTTAGATAGGTAGGATTTTTTTATTTGCCCAATGGATTGAAACATTTGGAAAAACAAAATGAGATGCATAATGTTATCTTTAGTTTTATAGACACCCCCAAGATAAAAAAATATATATTATATTTTTGACAAAAGCAACATAGGCAATTGTTATAAATTCCGTACCAATCAATTATACTTGACAGATACAGCAGCAATCGGATGTTGCTTACTACTAAAATCAGCGGGCCTCATTATCCTGTCAAGAAATTCGCATACGATTGTTGTGAAGTACCACACTATCAATTTTAAGCAGATCATTCTAAGGTTGAGCAATTTAAAGAACTTCAAAACTGTGAAATGAGAACTAGGCAAGAAAACACTAAAAAATTCTGTATAAATGTGACACTTTTTTTATTTTCAGAACCCTGATAACTTTATATTAGTGACTATGTTGCGCGGCATATGTGGGCAAAGACAGCACAAAATCATCTAACTGTCATTAGGGTATTAGAGGGTTATTGAAAAAAAAAAAAAAACACACACACAAAATAATATCAAGGAAGGATGTAGTCAGCATCCCGGCGGTCACGATGCCGGCAGTCAGAATCCCGACAGCAGTCTGAATCCTGGCTCCAGAATCCCAACCGCTGACATCCCGATGGTGAGTATTAGGGTTAGGTTTAGGATTAGGCACTAGGGGTACGATTATGGTTAGGCTGCTGTAGGGGAGGGTTAGGGTTAGGCTGTGATAGGGGAGGGTTAGGCTGCGGTAGAGGAGGGTTAGGCTGTGGGAGGGGACAGTTAAGCTGCGGGTGGGGAGGGTTAGGGTTAGGCTGCGGGAGGGGAGGGTTAAGCTGTGGTAGGGGAGGGTTAGGCTGCGGAAGGGGAGAATTAGGCTGCGGAAGGGGAGGGTTAGGCTGTGGGAGGGGAGGGTTAGGCTGTGGTAGGGGAGGGTTAGGCTGTGGGAGGGGAGAGTTAGGCTGTGGTAGGGGAGGGTTAGGCTGAGGGAGGGGAGAGTTAGGCTGTGGTAGGGGAGGGTTAGGCTGAGGGAGGGGAGGGTTCGGCTCTGGTAGGGGAGGGTTAGGCTGTGGGAGGGGAGGGTTAGGCTGCGGTAGGGGAGGGTTAGGCTGCAGTAGGGGAGGATAGGCTGCGGGAGCGCAGGGTTAGGCTGTGGTAGGGGAGGGTTAGGCTGCGGGAGGAGAGGGTTAGGTAGCAGGAGGGGAGGGTTAGGGTTAGGCTGTGGGAGGGGAGAGTTAGGCTGCGGTAGGGGAGGGTTAGGCTGTGGGAGGGGAGGGTTAGGCTGCGGTAGAGGAGGGTTAGGCTGCAGGAGGGGAGGGTTAGACTGCAGTAGGGGAGGGTTAGTTTTAGGCTGCGGGAGGGGAGGGTTAGGCTGCGGGAGGGGATGGTTATGCTGCGGTAGGGGAGGTTTAGGGTTAGGCTGTGGTAGGGGAGGGTTAGGCTGCGGTTGGGAGGGTTAGGCTGCGGGAGGGGAGCGTTAGGCTGCGGTAGGGGAGCGTTAGGCTGCGGTAGGGGAGGGTTAGGCTGTGGGAGGGGAGGGTTAGGCTGCAATAGGAGAGGGTTAGGCTGCGGGAGGAGATGGTTAGGTTGCAAGTGGGAAGGTATAGAGTTAGGCTGCGGTAGGGGAGGGTTAAGCTGCGGGAGGGGAGGGTTAGGCTGCGGTAGGGTATGGTACAAATGCTAATTTCCTTGAAGCAAAAGTGTAAAATTATTGGTTTTCGCATTGTTGGTAAATATACTAATAATGACGGAGACAGTAATATATGATGCCTATAGTAATCTCCACACTGATAAAATGTTTATACTTGTTTTAAGGGAAGAAAACTGGAACAATTTATCTGAAAGATCATTAAATGAAAAATATATTCACGGCTTTACATAAAAGACCTGCTAATAACATAGAATAAATATGAAGTTTTATCAATTTGTTAGACTAGAGATATTTCAGGTGATGGGATTTTAGCAAGATGCAAGTCTGTGAATGCACATTGCTTTCTATGGGCACATGCTCATCGGTGGTCTTACATTCATCCGTGGTTCACTAACATCTGTTTTGTTCACGGAAGTCATAGGAAGTCCGAAGTTTGACGTTCCTATGTGTATGCACCTTACAATTTTCATTGCTAACAAATGTTCTGTGCTGTCAGGGTATGAACAAGATCATCATGGGTGCTCCTGTGGTTAGAGAATTGGGTATGACAGGATGCAATAGCAAATTTCCAGTAACATCTATGGAGGTGTCTATCACATGACATTGTAAAATCCATGTTTAGTTCTACTTTAAAGGCACACAAAAAAAATTAGTTCAACTGTTTCAGCAGGCTTGGATCTAAAACTTGAATAGTATTAAAAGTTATATTAAATTATGAAATGATACAATAAATTGTATACAAAATTATCTTTGTAAAGGTTTTGGATGTACAGGAATTAGGGGCATATGTATTAAAAATCATAGAAGTGCCGCATTTGTTTTCAATGTATATCACAGAGGGAATAATTACTTTTTACATAATTATCTCTGCTTTGTACTAAATGTAACATACAAGAACAGCATTAACAATGACCACTGTCCCTGCGATAAACATCCTGGGCACACTGGAGGAGTCCTTCATATAATTGAAAGGCTCCTCCTGAGAATTTGACACTGCACATGTGCACAGTGTCAGCTTCCATAGCCAGCTGCGGGAGAGAGATCGGAGTATCCCTCTGCTGCTAGAATGCCTCCATAGGTGTAAAGTGGTTTACGAGGATGGCATAAACCAATGGGGCCAAACTTTGAAAAGCTTCACTTTTCAGCGTTTGGTACACAGGGGTTAGACCATAGTCCCCAATGATAAAAATGGAGACTGCGATCACTCTGAGAAATCTCCTGCATCAGGCTGTTAGTACATAGCAGTTATACATACAATTATGCAGAAACTGTACTTTCTGCATTATTTTATGAAAACCCAGCTTAATAAATAGGAGCCTAAGCTTGCAGTCAGCAGGTTAGGCAGAACACAACATTATTTTGATGTTTCCTTTGATAAATTTGGCACTATAACTTTGTACTGAGGTGACTTTGATGTATAATACAATTTTCTTTTACAATGCAAAACAGTTAGATAGCATAGAGGGGAGTGTGGGACCAGCTACTGGCTGATGAACTTGACAATGAAGTGTTAATGGATGGGTGTTTATCTGGTGCAGGTAATTACTCTGGTCTTGTCTCCTCCTAATGAGGACAGGGAGACAGGCATCTCTCTGTCTGCTGCCAGGACAGGTGTCTGCAGAGCTGCAGTTAGAAGGAATTATTTTTTTTAGCCCTAACATGTGTTGTTGTTGGTTGGTATTTTTATATATAAGTGATTACTTTGAACAAGGCACACAGTATTTAATGTGTTTTTTATCAATATAGTACCATGTGTGTAACAGCCAGTAAGAACAGCTTGTTTGTGCCAGACTGGTGCAGTAATACACTGTCTTGTGATATGATGTATTTCTTGGCAGTGACATTTTATATTTCACGCTCCTCAAATTCATATCATAGCCTGAATACATTATGCAAGTTATGATATCTAATGATGTGTTCCTATGCCCAAGGTGGGGTACTACAATAATATAAGCTGATGTATCATATAGATGTATAGACACTGGTAACAATTGGATGAACCTTTTCAAAGAACACTCTTTCTTACAATGTTTCTATGTTTAGTTGTGACAAGATGTACAATGTCCCCTTGTAATATAATAGTCACTGTTTCAGTGCCTTGTTTATCTTGATTTCAGTGTCATTACTACATTCTGTTAATAAATATATAGCAGTTGTGGTCATGGTAAGAATGTACATTTCTTACTCTGGAAGCTCTATGGGACTCATTTAGAGTTAGGAAGAAATCCAGACAAAGGTGTCAATTCAATTAGCTGTAATGTGCTGCCATACATCACTACAATGTATGGCTACACATATATGTTCTCATTACAGTAGCCATAGTAGTATCATCAATTTTCCTGAACAGCTCAATGGCTGCAAGACAAAATTGGCATTGGAGGGATCCCATGCGATGTACAGCTCTGTAAAGGCCCCCTTATATCTGCGATGGATTGGGGAAATTCCCAGATCTCCAGATGCCAAGGTTGGTGCATCAGTGAAATCCAACATGTTGGATCTCCCTGATTTTCCAATCCCGACCAAAATATGATTGAAATTGGCAAATTGGGGACTTTTAACATTTCTGTCCGAATCAGAGAAATGGGGAAATGGCCGCCTGATGTATGGGGCCCTTTACGCAATGTACGCATATCGCAGCTAATTCAACTAATCGCAAAGGCTTCTATATTGCAGTGTGAAAATAAAGTCAAATATTTGTGTGCTACATGCAAACACAGGCAGTATTTTTATTTGTACCCATTGCACTTTATCATGGTTTGTCCAGGTCCACATATGGACACTTTAGCTGGTTTACTCCCAAATTTACATTAGGCCCAATATGTTGGTAATGGTGAAGATTATGAATGTTTACATCAGAAGTAGCAAACAACAATCTTCATCTTTAATTGTACTATAAATCACAACATGCCCTGCCAAGTAAAATACATAACATACAAACAGGGCTTTGTTAAAGTACAATGCTAGAATGTTAGACTTTTAGTTAAGGCACCACATGCTGGGGCCAAGTTCCACCACATCTGGAGAAAGGTAAAGGCTACCCCTAAACCTGATATATATAATTTCCACCCTGGACTGTCTGTTGAAGTGTACTGTACAATTGATGTTGTAATAATAGATAAAACTGCATAAGCATGATATATATATATATATATATATATATATATATACACATATGTATGTGTTCTGCCATGTTATGGGATAAGTCATATCAGTATCAGCTGCCTACAAGATCAGACACTCAGACAGATAATTAGAACAGTCAGTCTGTTATGTATGTAAATCTCCAGACTCAAAATTGTCTTAATGCCAGAAGAAGAAAAAAAGACTTGATAACACCTGGTAACATAAGGGACGTTTTCCTAAGAGACTGTACAAATGTGCTGTAAGATATAGACCAATTAGTAATAGCAATGTTCAATGATAACTCCATGCTTGGGATATGTCAGCCCAGCATTGGTAGAGTACAATGCAATCTGAGGAGACAGTCAGTCTGTCCTGTCTTTCACCTTGCCACTTAGCATGTACATAACAAAACCCCAATTTGTCCCCATTTTAATATCCCAGCCTACACGATGCAGTGCAGTCCTGGCACTTTTAAGGTAATGAAATGTATTATGCAAATGTGAATTTCAAGGATAGTCTGCCATGCCGGTGTGTCTCCACCTTTTTCGTTATCACAACAATCACCTGAGTGAGCAATGAGCCCAAGTTGTGTCTTGTGTGTTATGATAAGCCATGCATAATGACTGGGCTGGGGGCTCCCTCCATGTATATATAAGAGCGGAGAGCAGGCAGTGTGGTCAGTACCCGGCGCTAGAGCACAGAGAGGTCCCATAGAGTGATGATGGCGTCTTCCCACCTCCTCCTGATGCTGCTCTCGGGTGTCCTTGCTGGGATAAGCAGGGCCTTTGATATTGGATTATCCACAAAATGTGTCTCCATACCTAAAGAATTGGGCATGTGCCATGACGTCGGCTACACAGAGATGCGACTCCCCAACTTGATGGGACAGACCAGCCTGGCCGAGGCTGTCTCCAAGTCAGCAGAATGGCATAAGCTGCTCCAGACTGGCTGCCACCCCTATGCCCGCACCTTCCTGTGCTCCTTATTTGCCCCCGTCTGCATGGACACGTAAGTACCAAGCCTTATGCAGCACATCGCTACTGTGCCTCACCTTTCACGATGTTACACTCTGTTACCTGTGCAGGAAACCACCCCCACTCTAGTATAGCTGTCTGCTGCTTGCATTGTTGGGTTGGGTCCTTTTATATGTGTGTAACCCTCCGGCGCGCCTGACATGGTATGTCAGCATCTTCTGACACCTGCTGCTAAGTGCCGGTCATAAACCGCTCAGCGGCCTGTGCTCTGCTGCTGCTCCTCTGTGTATGGGATAACAATGTTTGCTGTACACAATCACCCTATAGTTTGCTAAACCCACTTGCCTGTGGGTGTATTATAGTTTGTGTCAGGGATTTGGTCATACATTTTGGCATGTAAAACAATATAACCTGATTATCACATACCAGTAACTGTTTATGCACTATTGCAAAGTTGACTTGGTTTAATATGCACTAAAGTAGATTAAGGCAACTTGCGGCAGTTGATGATTGTGGAACTACAAGTCCCTATCGTGGCATGGCATCTGTTAGTTACGTGTATGCTCCCCACCTCTGGGGAACCACTTACTGCCTAATGACACAAATGAGTAGACTCTACCTGCCAGAAGAATACCTGCTGTGATTGCTACATGGGTGAGACTGGAGGATGACGCTAATCAGAGCTGTAACTAGACATTTTGGTGCCCTGTGCCAGAAAGAGCATTGCCCCCGCCCCCCCCCCCACCTATTTTTCAAATAGGGACATAAGATGTGCACCTGAAAAAGGGCCATGGCCTCATGTAGAAGGGCCAGGGAAGAGATAGGGGAGGCCAGGAGATGCTGGGGATTAAACAAGGGGAAGCTACAAGTGAGAATGATAACAAACAGGAAATTGACAGGCCCAAACAGCGCCCCCTGCCCTGTGCCATGGCACTGGTCGCACTGCCCTAGTTACCACCCTGACGCTAATGTCATGTTTCTTTTCCAGGTTCATCCTGCCTTGCCGTAGCATGTGCGAGGCTGTCAGAGACGGCTGTGCCCCAGTGCTGGCTTGTCATGAGCAATCCTGGCCTGAGATCCTAGACTGTGACCGTTTTCCAGCTGGCGATAATATGTGCCTGGACACTTTGAGCAAAGAGTACCAGTACACATACAAAGGTAACAGGGATACCCTAATGTTGATCTTGGCATTAAAAGTATGTGTGGTAGATTTCTCTATAATGATACACTCTAAAATAAACTTTACTTTTTTATTGTAGAAATGCCAAAGCCAACATGCCAGGGATGTCCGCTGATTGAAGTGTCTTACTCATACAAGAGTGTCCTGGATGCTTTCTGTGACAATGACTTTGGTAAGTGCATTTTATACTGGTCTTACTGGGATAATGGTGTAATTCCTGTACCCTGTTCCAGTGCTGCAGTTAGCCATTTCTGTTCAGTCTTAGAAGAATGTATAATAAAAGTATTTTTAAGTCAAAAGAGTAAAATGTAGCATTATATCAAAATACAATATAACCTTAATAAACATTGCTAGTATTCAAGTATTGAATAAAATTCAATACTTGAACTGTTTTTCATGAGCAGGTATTTGCATTTGCTGAATTGATTATATAACACTTGTAGTGAATAATAAGTGTATTTGTTCAATACTATACTAATACATTATCCAACTTAATATAAAATGAATATAATTTTCCATAATGTGCAATTACATCTATGGCCCTTCACTAGGTGTTGTAAAACAGTGGACGTCTGTAATAACACTAATTAGGTGATGGTAATAATCTCCTTGTATATATGTGTCACCATTCCACAATGACAGTCAAGAGGATATATAAAGAACAGCACAATAGCTGTGCTTGTGGGATGGAAAGGCTGAAAAACATCTCATTACGATCAGAAAATGACCTAATATCCTATTTTTCACTCCCTGAACGGAGTTTATCGCTTATTAGATTTAGAAGGCAATTTATTATGATGCATGTTGAACACTTCTGAGACTTCTATGTACTAATGAAATTGTTCCTGCTCTTTTTATTATATTAAACAGCGGTGAAAGTAACATTAGCAAAAACAAAGTTTACTTCAGGATTTCAAGAATATGTGACAGAGGGCCCAGTAGAATTCATTCAGCGGGGACTGCTGCTTCCATATGACACACACAACATGCTTGAACAGTGGCTGCGGATCAATGAAAACTGTGCCCACAGGATGGTTCGTCATCCAAGGCCCATGGTCTACATCATTGTTGGCAATATACAACATGGAAAAGTTGTAATCAACAGGGTATTCCAATGGCAAAAGAGAGACAGTCAGCTGACACTTGCCATCAGAAAGTGGAGGCACCATAAATGTTAATACAATGTTTGTACTTTGATTTAGGAATATCCAAGGCACTCTATCAGAAACACATGTAAATAGCTATATATATAGATATATACTTATATATTTTATAAAGACTTATATAGACATGGAAGCATCCTGTAATGCTGCAAGTGACAATGTGATATTGTAAAATGATATTAAATATGTATAAAATGTGAAAATATATTATGATATAAAATGAATGTTTCCAAGCAGTCCATTTTCTCTCCCTGAATCCAAAAGTAGATATGTGACATTGTTTTAGTAAAAATAAATATTATGGTTACAGTCATCCTGACACATCCAACTCGTGCAGTAGCTGTCTTGGGTCTCTGACAAAGTTGTATGTTTATACATGCAGAAACCTAGATGATTCAGGATGAGAAGGCATATTAAAGGGGTGAGAATGTGATATGTGTGTGTGTGTGTGGGCGCCCACGTGTGTGTGTGCGTGTTGCTATATGTACAGGAAATAGCAGAATACACCAACCTGTTCCACAGCACATTTATATTGTATCTCAATAACATATAAATCAGCTAAACTGGCCACTGTCTTAATGTGTATATGTAAAGTATGTCATATCAAAATCAAGGTGGTAATTCAACAGCATTGGGTGTGATAATCATGGTTTTGTAGTTGTTGTTATAAATAATAATGTCACTTATATGATGTGTAAAAGGGTATAAGTTATTTATATAGCACACAAATATTCTGCAGACAGCATTCAGTTATTCACATCAGTTCCTGTCCCAGTAGAGCTTACAATCTTATCTCTATCACATACACGCTAGGATTTAAATTCTTTGTCAGAAGCCAATTCATGAACATTCAAATTCCATACAGATGGGCCAAGACTGGGATTTCAACTCATAACCTCAGTGCCGTGAGGCAGTAATGCTTACCACTACACCATCTGTGCTTGTGTAGTAAGTCATACACTACTTGTGTAGTACATGTAACCCATGTGAATAACAGTGCGTTGTATTATCCTCATATTCTTAAATTAAAGCAAACAATTATAATTATATTTAGCTACCCTTCTTGCTTTAACCACTCTAGTTAATTTAGTGTGGGAGAAGCTCACTAGGGGCCTGATTACTAGGGGGGTGGACACATTACCGATGTTTGCGGAGTTGAGCAATTTTTCTTGTTTTGTACTGCGCTTGCGTATGAGTCGCACTGCGCATGTGCCTCAAGTGATTACAGGTGGTGGTCTCAGTGAGACTCTATATGCAGAGGAAGTGACAGTCAGGTAGCGTGTATGGGAGGTAATGGGGGAGAGGCAAGACAAATGCAGGTGTGTACCGAGCGTTTTGTGGATGAGTTCCATGTTGCACTGGCTCCTGCAGTTGCTTCCGATGGACATCTTGAGCGACCATAGGGCTCAGTTTTTCAATGGTACTTCTTTGTACGCAAGCGGTGGATCAGAGATGCCACCAGTAGGCGGCTGTGTCATTTGCAGATTTTCGCAGTACTACTGCATACGGATACGCAGTTGGGATGGGATTAGCATCCACCTCTGAATCAGGCCCTAAGTTCTTTGGGTGGAAAACAAATAATACATACTCTAGTCATGGGTAGGAGCCTGTGGAAGCATCAGTGGCGGAAGAATGGAAACGTTGGCCCCTGGGCTTCAGCTGTCTGAAGTGCACCGAGGGGGGAGGAAGGAGGGACAGCCGCATATTTAAACGGTGCAGACCGTGTAATTGTAGCCTTTGTAAATGACTGCGATGCGTGGCCATTTACTCATGATGCACTTACACAGACTGCAATTTCTCACATTTTAGAATGAATGATTGGCTTTCTGTACAGCAAGATAAATCTTCCATCTATGGGGCACACATTGCAGTCATTTATTTGTTTTACAGATCAGATTGTTTAGAAACTTTGAGATAAAGAAATAATGATGGCTTTACATATAATGTTACTTTTGTTGCATGATTAGAATACTAACATTTCAGAATAAAATTCTTCAGCATTCCTGGTCATGTGGTTGACTCACATGTGTTTTGATTTTATTTTTAAATAACTGACATAAGGTATAGAATATCAAAGAGTAAATGCAAAAAATACACAGCATAAGGCAAGCAATACTTTGATACATATAAATGGTTTAAACAACACCTGAAATAGTCAACTGATTTTTGTATAATAATATTAACATAGCAAAAACAACTATAAAAAACCCAAATACAATTAAACACAAAAAAAGAAGGGAAAAGAAAATGAAAATAAAAGAGAGGGATAGTGGTAAGACAACCTGTAGAGTACTGTACCACCAAGTGAAGATCAGTGTCACTTGGTACCAGCAAAAAATATGGTAGTTGCCAGCGTCCCTAAAATTAACTATTATGTAGCAATAATTATTTTGGGGTGAGCGTTTGGGAGTGGGGCCCCCGGGATTGTTCTGGCTGGACCTTGCTCATGGCATCACCACTTAATTCACATAGAATATTTTTTCACTTCTCTATGCGTTTGTGTATTATTGATGTCATTTTAATTCTTTTACATCTTATTAACACTTATTGATTTATCTTTACACGCCTATCCTTTAACACTTCACTATCACCTTTTTTCCCCTTTTCGTGTGATGCCCTGGGGGTGGTCCTTGGCTGGAGTTTTTTGGGGTGCCTTGCTTCTCGGACGTGAACCCCTTAATTTTAGGGACGCTGGTATAGAGGAGCCTTGACGACGGCCCAGCGCTTATTCATATATTTGCAAATGTATGTAAACCAATACCTCTGAATTTCTATTATCATGTAGGATTCAAGTATTTTTGATTTATCTGCAGTGTGCTGGAGGGCAATTTTCTTTTTTCTGTGTTCACTTGGTACCAGGTAACCGTCTATTAAATGTAGAATGCTAAGGGCCCCATATTGCCTGAAATTTTAACACGTCATTGAGAAGGGCAATTATATATTCCATGGAGGCTAGGTACCAAATTTTATTAATCAGGGCATTCATTGATGGAGCTTCCAATTGCTTCCAATTCACTGCAATTAGCAGTTTTGCCGAATTGTAAATGTGGCCACAAAATTTATTTTGAAACTTAAGCCGCGTATCCACCGCACGATATATTGAATAATTGAACGATAATGACATAGTTCAATTATTCAATATGATTAACTAAACTGATTTCAGCATCGTTTAGTTCGGCACCCTCCCTCATCCCCGAACCTTCACAACCTGACGATGTCGTCAGGTTGGACAGCAGGTTCGGGCGATGAGTGATGGCGACAACCTGTGGGAGGTGCATTGCTGATCGTTGATGGCATATCCACTGCATAGTATTGCGGATGACTGAATGATAGCGATGGCGTTATCGTTCAATCGTTCAAAATATCGTGTAGTGTATAAGCGGCTTTAGAAATAATGTGATGGGTTTGCATAAAAGCATATGTAGGGGATCCTTAGAAGGAGAAATGCCGATTACTTTAGACATTAAGGCTATGACTTTGTCCCAATATTTAGAGATCAAGGGACAAGCCCACCATGTTTGCTGAAAAGAACCAACATTTCCACATTGTCTCCAACAGAGGTCAGACGAACCAGGGAAAATATGATGCAGCTTTTCGGGCACCATATACCAGCGGAGGTACACTTTATAAGAACTTTCTTTTATATTAGTGCTGATGGAGGATTTAGCCACCCATCGCCTGATGTCCGCCCAGTCATCATCCTCAAGACATACCCCCAAGTCTCGCTCCCAAGCTAATTCAAAAGATTCCTTGAACACAGGAGGTGAGGGGGATAGCAGGGAGTACAAAACTGAGACAGAGCCCTACAGACTTATTGAGAGAATAAAACTACAAATTTGCAATTGAGCAAATAGAAAATTGGAAGGCATACCATGTTTTTCACATAAGTCTGCAAAAGTCTGGGGTGCAAAGTCACTTTTAATAAGTAATGGAATAAGAAAGAGACAACCTTGTCTTGTTCCATTACTTATACTTAACACCAAGGAGGAGAGTCCATTAGTTGAGACTAAGGGTCTGAATCAGGTTAGTTGGCAAGGCTGCGTTTGCACACACCCCGCTCGCAGCGAAAATAGGCTAATGAATGCAATCGCACGGCAAATGCAGTTCTATACCAAGATGCCCACAACTGTATATAGCCGCCCACTTCCCATGACATGCATCTGCAAGTCAGCAAAAACATCAGTAACATCGAGTAACATCTGCACAGTTGTGGTTGACCTGACCCTACCACACAAACTGCTAAACTTCCTGTTGCCATCTACACTTCTGCCAGCGTATGTTATCGCAGGGGCTTAATTATGCATGCCCCTGTAACGAGGCACGCCTGCGTTTCTCTGACCACCCCCGTCACCACCCTCAAACAGTCACTTCCTGTTAATCACTGTGTGAGTACTCTGTGTGCTCACTGCGATCGCTTCCCGATCGCAGTGGCCAGTTCGCGTATGCTCACTGCGTCTTATACGCATGCACAGAATGCAAACATCGGCTGGCTGCGTGTGAACGCAGCCTTGCAATCCAACCTGAATCAGGCCCTAAAGCCATAGGGCGATAGTATAAGGCCTGTATTGCTGACAGAAAGAATTAGCACCCTACCCATCCCCCCTGACCCCGTTGTGGCGCAATCTTCGGTTTCCTCTGGGATGTTTGTCTTCCTACGTGCACCCCTGGGTATCTGATGGGATTTCCAGAATTCTACATACCATGTTTTTCACATAAGTCTGCAAAACTCTGGGGTGCAAAGTTACCTTTAATATGTAGAATTCTGGTTATCCCAACAGATACACAGGGGCGGATGTAGGAAGACATACATCCTAGAGGATACTGAGGATTGCGCCACAACGGGATCAGGGCGGATGGGTAGGGTGCTAATGCTAGCCTTTTGTTTCATTTGTCCCACACAGATAAAACAGTTTTAACACATGGGACATCTGGTGCCAATGCTGGTCTCAGGCTTGTAGGAAGCCATGGAAGAAAACTTACGAGATGATCGCCCACCAGGTCACTTTCGAGTGATACCCATTTTTTACTCCCCTCCTCTGTGTGCCAAGACGACATGTGACTCAGTTGCGCTGCTTAAAAATACTTTTAATAAATGGGAAGCCCAAGGCCACAATTAAACGCAGATTTGGCCAAACAAGCTCTACGATTTCACGTAAATGAGCCACATAATTACTGGATTTCATGAAGAAAGGAGTCTGGGACCACAATTGGGACCCTCCTATAAAGGTAAAGCAGCCTTGGTAGAATATTCATCTTGATCGTATTTATTCAGCCAGTCCAGGAGATACAAAGAGGGGCCCACCTATGTAAATCTCTTTTAATTGTGTGAAGTAAAGGGGTATAATTAGCCTGATAAAGCAGGTCATATGTCTTTGTGATATGTACCCATATGCACACGCAGGGGGGATTTCTGAGTACCCAGAAACCCCCCCTGCCCGCCGATCAGTAAGTGTAGTGCGGACCACAGTCACTTTCCTCCCCGGGCTTTAGTCTAAGTATAGCCTCCATAGTTCTGCCCCCTGCTCCAGTGTTATCGCGGAGGGCTGCAATAGTTTGAGAAGCTCTTTTGGCTTTTAATTGTGACGCGAGCAGAGTGTCAGACTTATTGCTTTTTTCATAAAATTTTTGCTTCGCCCAACGTAATGATTTTCCAGTCTGTTCTGCTAATACAGGGGAGAGGGTGTGTTTGTGGGAGCACTCTAGTTGTTTTAATTGTGCAGTAATTCTCTTAGGGCCTGATTCAGCAAGGAACACACGGATGCGGACGCACATAATCGACCACTGCGAGAATATGCTAATGAATGCATATGCATGGCAATCGTAGCAGAATAAGCAGACACCCAGCACAACATAATACCACCCAATTCCCTATACTTGGGTCCTCTATACCTGGCAAGACAGAGGAAACGTCTGTAACATCGAGAACCATCGGACCCACATCCACAATAGTGGTTGACCGGACCCTCCCGCAGACTTCTGCGTGCAACTAGACCTCAGGCTGCGTCCGCCACCACAAGGGCTTAATTATGCACGCCGCACGCCGTCCAACCGCACAGGCATGCCTGCGTTTTCCCGACCACCCCCCCTCACCACCCACAAATGGCACTTCCTGTCAATCACTGTGCTCTGGGTCTGCGTAGCCTCTACAAACACAGTTCCCATCGCAATAGCTAGTTTGTGCGCGTGCACTGCGATGCATAAACATGCACAATGCAAAATAATCAATCGATTGCATGCGTCTGCGTCCGTGTGTTCCTTGCTGAATCAGGCCCTTAGTCTATTGTTTCTTTTTTTTATATGTAGCAAATTTGATAACCGTACCCCTAATGATGGCTTTATGGGCCTCCCATTTAGTGGGACAAGGGACCTCCTGGGTAACATTAAAATCAAAGCAGTCTTTATAGTCACAGCGCGCCAACCGTACTATGCCAGCCAGGTCAAAGCTGGATTGCTGACTTGTTGTCAGTCACCTACATCAGTGGTGATCGCGGCTTAACACCTCCAATATGGACACGGGTAATCGGTATGATTTACCGCCGGACCTATGCCCGGCGGTTGGAATCCCGACAGTGGCATCCCGGCAAAGGAGGGAATCCCAATCGTCCTAAGGTAAGTATTGACTAACATATTTCTACCCCCTAACACACCCTTAGGGATGCCTAACCCTAACCTTCCCCCCAGTGCCTTACCCTAATCCCCCCTCTAAGTGCCTAAACCTAACCCCCTCTTCCCCGCCGCCTAAACCTAAGTCCCCCGGGGGGGTGCCTAACCCTAAGTCCCCCCCGGGGGCGCCTGACCCTAACCCTCCCTTCCCCTAGCCTAAACCTAACCTCCTGGGTGGTGCCTAACCCTAAATCCCCCCCGGGAGCCCTAAACCTAACCCCCCCCTGCGGCTATCCACGCTCAGCGCCCTGCGTCCCTTCAATTGGGATGCCAGGCACCGGTCTCCCGGCGTCAGTAAAATGACAGGCGTCTAGATTTAGACGTCTGTCATTTAACTCTCGCCGGGATTAAGCAGTCGGGAAGCCGGCTGTCGGGATTAGGTCCGCCGGCTTCCTGACTTCATACCAGACACAGAGCACTTTCCCAGCAATATTGACATCAACGCTGGTGTTTTATTTGTCCACACACATTACACGGACATACTTTACTCCACTGGCAAGGATATTGCAACACATAACCAGCTGAATTATCCAGCCACTGATTGCCTAACATAAGGATCAGAGCCTCTGGGACTGTGAGTATATTAAAGTATATTGATGTAAACGGTCACAACGGTTCCGGACTGCAGGAGATCCTATGAGTAACCATACACCTCTTATATAGGTCTAAGCTTGATATTTTCACTAATTAACTCACAAGGAAGGCCTATATGTACCTGTGACAAGCTATCTTCACCAATTTGTTGGTCTGACTTAAAAAGTAGCCGAAGAGTACTCTTGATACACTTTCAAAGAAAAGTATCCACATTGACGGGACTTTAATCCTGAGAGCGATCTTTATTGCTTGTTATTTATGAAGTCTGCAACAATTTTACAATTGATATTTACCAGAGGTCTTTAGGGTCATATGTTTTTTAATATGTGTATTTTCTAATTTATTTTATTTTTTAATTCATTCTTTATATGTTAGTTCTTATTCTATATTAAAATTATATATTTTGCTATCTTGACAATTCTATGTTTGTGTTGTGAAGCACACTAAATATTTTTACTTACATATACTCATAGAATCATACTGTGACACCATTAGATAGTCATGATGGTTCATGATACAATTTCCTTTGCCAATCGATTTCTACATATATCAGGGCACATTGAGAGGGTTAAGTATCAAGTATAAGTATTTGGGCACAAAGATACTCTTTGAACTGAGGGATACGAAGGAGAGTCTCATTAAACCTCCGGGCAGGGCATGCCCTACTGAAGTGTAGAGGATCTATGGAAGTTAAAACCATGGAATGGTCCGACCAAACTATGGGGACAATATTAACTTTGACAGTTTGACTAATATATACAGAATACCACTGCAACCAAATATCATATTAATTCTGGAGTATGAATTGTGAGGAGTCGAAGAAAATGTATAATCTATAGAAGTTGGATTATGGGCCCCCCATGTATCAAAGAGACCAGCCTTGGTTACCTTCTTATGTAAAGTACCATAGGGCAGGCAGGAGGAGGGAGCATGCCTTAATGAGTTTCTATCCAGCTCTAGGGACATTATTACTTATGATTAAAATCGAATGACTGTCAAGAGATATATTAATTAAAGTGCAGGTTTTTAGAAGCGTAGATGTTGCCCATAGCAATCAATCAGTTTCTAGCTATTATCTTCTCGGAGGTGCTAGATAAATGTTAATTAGAATCTGATTGGTTGCTATAGGCATCATCTCCACTTCTAAAAACCCGCACTTTAGTAAATAGACCCTAAGGGTTTTATTGAGAGATGTATGCTAATTTTGCCGTAGCTGTATCTTTGTACGCCGTGGCTGTGCGGAAATATGTAAAAGTCGCACGAGGCATCTTAAGTTATAAGACGCACACTGCCGTCTTATCTGATCCACTACTGCATCCAAAGATGCAGCATCAAATCAACTGCATCTGAGTAACCAGCAATCATGCTGCCGACGCCAGTGAAGCTGCATCAGCTACTGGCTTCGGCACACCCAGAAAATGGTGCAGTCGCCCTCGTTTTCTGAAACACTCCCCTTCACTGCCCGCAAATGCCAGCAGCATATCAATCAATTGACATGCTGCAGCTTTTTGGGCACTGCAAGTTCTGCAACTGATGTCACAGGACAAGATCTGCACATGTGCAGTGTGGCTTCTGCACATGCGCAAATTATTAAACATCAGAGTTTTACATAAATGTCGGATTTTACGTAAATCCCTGAATCAGGCCCTTAGATACTACTATTACTACTCAAATATATTTAATATTTGATATTTTTGCAAGTGCATAGTTTTGTAACAGATGCTTTTTCATAAAAAAAAAACATTCTGAATTTGTAGTCAATAGAAACACAATTAAAAGAAAGTACATTATTTTCTCCAATTTGAAACACAGGTTAATAGCCAAATCTGTGTGTTCTTTACAATTGTATTTTATTCTTACATAATGACAAAGCTCCTTATAAATAACACAAGTAAAAAGAGAAAATATACCCATTGTATGTAGTCCTTTATACTGTATTTCTTCATAACTTTTATCCTTTTCCACAGCTGTCAATTTTAACACCATGTTATCATTAGAAGTGCTCATGGACATTTATGAAAATGGGTTTACACGAAAAGTCAGTATAACTCATATCCAGATCCACTAAAATATTAGCTCAGCACCAGTACTAGAGAGGGGTGTGACCAAGTGTGGGGTCAAAACCACTCCCCATCCAGAATAATGAGGCCTTCTGAAGAAGCGGTATCGTGGCAGTGTGCACAAAGGGAAGCATGGCTTATGGCATCTTGTGGTTACACAACAGACGTTTACGTTATGTGTGAGGCAATCATTTGTTCTTTGTCTGATCATTTGTAAAAAAAAAAATCTGATATTTTTCAGACAGACCCTGGTACTGTACCTGCTATCCCCCACTCTTGGCACCCAGGCCCATAGCTACCAGATGTCTGCTTTCATATTGTAAATTGTACTAAAAAAAAAAGAAGGGCTCTGTAATGAGTTATATAGCACCTTTTCTAGCGTATTCATTTCAACAAATACCCCTGGCAATATTTTTTGTTGTATGCTACCAATTCGTTGGGGTCGATTCAATTCAGCAGGAGCTTAATAGCGCCTGGGAGGGAGCTCCTTGAGCTATTTAATTTAGCGCGCTGTTTAGTCCGACTAGAAGCTGTTAAGTCAGAGAATGGCGATTCCCACGACTTAACCTGGGTGTTTAGTAGCGAGAACCGGCATCCTCCGACTAAAGTGTTGGCTGCGAGGCTGTTAGCATCGCGCTAAGCTGGAAAACTGCCTCACGGCCAGCACTTTAGTTGGAGGGTGCGAGAAGAAATCATTAGTCGGACTCAGGCTAAACAGCGCGCTGCTTTGAATAGTTCCAGGAGCTCCCTCTCGGCGCTATCAACAGTGCACTGAATTGAATCGCCCCCTTAGAGTTGCTTAATATGTAGGAATTATAGAAATTAAGGGTTATAATATGTGTATGTATAGCTTTTACAGATACGAAGTTCACTGCGACGTTCATTTTAGGAGCTTGATTTGAACAGCTATAGGTTTGTTGTCTATTAAAAAGTACACTAGACAAACAGTAATGTCAACACTATGCCCTGTAGCACTGAAATTGAACTAATGCTTATGGAGACAAAAGCTCCAGACCGGGGGCGGAGTACAACAAGGCATCAATCAGTCTGTTTAACCTGTCTGCAGATTAATGATGTGATGCAAAATAAAAGTGTCAGGTCTGGTGTACCATGCTCCAGGTTTACATGACAATAGGTTTTCCAGGGAGTCCTAGGACACTAATGAGGCGGCAATGCACAAAGTAAACTGTGGCTGAAAGTGTTACTTTCAATACCTTTTTTCCCTCACAAACTTACTACTGCCTATATATTTAATATGTATGATGTCTAGAACATTTCCTGCTCAGCCGCACAAACTGTGAGGCTGATGCAGATTAGAAGGAAAGCAAAATTATAAACCGTGCTGCAGTGCAGGGGCTGTAAATTGATTTAGATTTTGCATGCAGGGAACCCTATCGGAGAAAAGTACTATATGTGTATTATTATTATTAGTAGTAGTAGTAGTAGTAGTAGTAGTAGTAGTAGTAGTAGTATTCAGGCTGCTTTGCATGTAGCACACAAATTCTGGGCAGCCTTATTTTTACATTACAATTTAGAACTGAGCTAGGACACACCCCTTCCCAACATTAATATGTCTGCTCATTTTAAATTTACCCCACTGTAGTGCAACATGGTTTTGCCAAGGTGCAAATTTGTTTTTTTTTGCCTTACACATAACTCTCCATCAGCATGATACTATATAAATGTGCCCACTATCATTGTATTAACAGCTGTTTTCTGCCCCACTCAACTTCCACAAGAATGCTCATTGAGTTTAAAAGGCATTAAGCCGAGATTTACTTAATAATGACATGAAAGCAAATCTGCAAAGAACACTAATCCTGGGCAATACATTGCTTCTTTCTCCTTATGCTACTCTGCTATTTGACTGTATATCATTATGTTATCAGTTTATCAGCTCCACAACTTTTTTATTTATGATTGACAAAATCTATAAATAATGAACTTAGAGATAAAAACCTAAACAGCATTATTTTAAGGCATTTATCATTTCTGTCAGATCTTTTATTGCCTAGCTTTCTTTTTTCAATATTAAGAGTGGGGTGTACTAAAGGGGAAAATGTGGTAAAACCCCCGAAAATGCCATTATCGGGGTTTTTGCCGCATTCCGATGCTTTGTCCCGGTGGGTAACGCCACCCGTTACCCAATAGAAGCCTATGGGCTTCTTTCTGGGGCGCTCCTACCGAGAGGGATCCAATTGGATCCCTCCCATCACCCCCCGCGGCTGGCGGGCCTTCTGCGCATGCGTTAAACCCGGACGTCCCTCTAGCCGGGGGATCGCAAAAGACAGCTCTTATCGGGAAAGCTGTCCTTTGCAATATTCTAGTTCTATTGTAGAAGTTGCCCATAGCAACCAATCAGCTCCTACTTATTACTTTATAGACTGTACTAGATAAATATTACTTCAAAGCTGATTGATTGCTATGGGCAACTTCTCCACTGGTACACTTCTCCATGCTTTTCACTGCTTGATACATAAACCCCAATGTTCTATCTAACAATATATCGATAGTGGATTGGCAGTGTGTACACCTGATATGTCTGGGAATGACGAAGTTCACAGACATATCAGGTTAGCCCTGCAGCGCAGCCGATACCGATATATCATGCAGATATATCAGTGCATCTGACTGTGTGTAAGGATGACCTGCCGATTGCCTGTACACTGGCTGCGGGGACCACCAACCCTGACATCACAACTGGGTGGGCAAATTTAAATACCCGTCTAGTTGTGATATCTGGCCCCACATATCGAGCAACAGACTAGTAAGTGTGTATAGCTTATCTAATCGGCCGCTCGGTCGGTGTGGACACAATGGCCCTCGTTCAGACCCGGTTGCAAGCGCTTAGCGCTCGCAATCGGGTTGATGTTTAGGCCCTGCGCACGCGCAGCGGCCACACTGCGCGTGTGCAAGCCCCGGAGCGAGAGAGAAATTCTCTTGCTCCGGAGATCACTACAAAAGGGGCAGCTGTCGATGTTGATCGACCAGTTTTGTAGGCGTGGCGGCGGGGTGGTTTCACAAACGGAGGCATTCCTTAAGGAACGCCTGCCGTTTTGTGGGCGGCCACACTGACATCAACAGTGATGTCAGTGGGGAGCTTCCTGCTCGATCAGAACAGGAAGCTCCCTGGGGCTTGCGGTTGCCGAGACCCAACCTTAGGGTCTCGTCGCAAGCCCCAATGGTCGCGATGGTCTTGACCATCGCGACCATCAACCTGGTCTGTCGCTAAAGCTGTGGGTGGTAACCCACAGCTTAGCTAGCGACCAGGAGGCCGCACTTAAAAAAAACAAGCGGCCGCCCTCATTCAGAGCGAGCGCTCCCTTCTTGCGACCGCCTCTGAATGAGGGCCAATGTCTGTGGTCCTCCCCTATCAGAAGATACTATATACAGAATGATAAAATCATGACCATGAACATGCATATTTGCTGAATATAACATACATGAAAATATTGCAGTACTGCTACCCAATTACTAATAGATCACAGATCACTAGTTCTGCAGAACAGACCATATTTACTTCACAAATAACTCGGTCAATTTTGATGGCGCACAAAGTACCTGCTATTTATAAATGACTTAAATAAAAATGACAAGCACTCCAAGTTCTGGAGGAGTTTTATGCAGTGACAGTGGTAAAAGTTACAGTTGTCAAAGTGATATAACAAGGTACATGTCATAGGCCCATCAAATGAAAGTATGAAGTCTGCAGATGAATTTCTCAGTGTTGCTGAAGTAATATCTTATATATTGCAGTCATTTAGGAGTTATTTTCCTGATAAACCATTTCATAACTTGGGGCCCATGAATATATGTATATGTATTTAAATAACTAAATTTGCATGACCAAATGAATTGAATTTGAACACCAGAAGGATTTGCTGTAAGGGCTCAATGGAGACGCCCAACCCCCAGTGTATATAACCAGTTTTCAAAGTCATAGCAGCCTTCAGTCTAGGAGACATCACAGGAATCCCACTACGGGTGGGGGTACCAACAGCATGTCCGTGCCCTTCTCCCTTTATGATGCCTTTATTGAGAATAAAATCTATGTTTGGGTATATGTTTCTGTCTTTATTTACTCAACACAGCTACACTGTGTTATACAAAAGATAGAACACATCAATGGATTCAGGGTTGAACTCACATAAAACACAGACGGGTCATGTTCAGCTACATATGACTATCTACACAGAGGTTAGAGCATCTATTAGTCAGATTTGCATTCAGACGGCTTTGGACAATGGAATACAAGTTGTAATGCTTTAAAAATAAAAAAACAGTTTTATTTTTTTAGTATATGTTTATTTATAGCATTGTGCATTTGTTTATATATAGCATAGTTGTCATAGAAAGTGTTTGTCTAGTTTTAAACAGTCATTGCTATCTTAAAAAAAATCATATCTCACAAGTAAATGTCAGTTTAATTCAGAAAGAAAAGATTCACAAGTGTACGGATTAATGGAACCATTAGGTGTAAGCAGTCAGACTGACCAATTCTCATTAACCTACATATGCACACAAATGTATACTGCTATTTTACACCCACACACACTAAGCCGAGGATTTAATTCTGATAGAAGTGTTCATATAGGCACTTTGCAGCGAATTACTGAGTAATATGGGCTCTATGGGTTGGGAATTGGGAAGGAACATGCATGATGTTTGTGGCCACAAGTTGCAGTGGAAATGATCTTAACTCAGGCAATTTGTGCTCAGCTAAACCAATGAAATTATTTATAAAGAATTGACAGGAAAATATAGACAATTCATAAAAATACTAATTTTAATTCCATAAAAGTCTGAGGGTCTAATTTACCAAAGTGTACATAGTCCTATCGCCGGTGACTGAGTTTATGTCAGCGACAGGGGCATATCTATAATGGTGCATTGTGTGCAGTGCACATGGGCCCCTAGGTCCAGGGGGGACCACACTGCACACTCTGCACACTCTGCAAAAACGCAGTAGACTGGGCACAGATTAGTGCCCATAGTCTGCTGCAGCGGTCAGTCCGCACCCAGCTGCTAGGGAGAGAGGAGGGGGCACCGGATGGGGGAATGCACACCTGGTCAGCGATATAGCTTTTTTGTTACTATAAATCAAAAGGTTACTGCTGGCATAATCGCTGTTATAGCCAGCAATAAACCACTGGGCTTAAATTTCAAATGAACAAAACCTCCTCAAACCCGCAGAGATATTAATGCTATTCATTTTCAACAACTAGCCACCTCTCTGCAACAATTACTCTTACCAATTTCTAAGTTCATTGCTGTATCACACCTGAACCAGACTCTAGAACTAGCCCTTGATGATGTAGCTCCAGCTACCCATCACACTCCACCTAGACTTAGACGTCAACCGAGGCATTCCAAATTGACAAGACTCTTACAAAAACTCTCACGTAAAGAACATCAGTGGCGTAAATCTTGTACTCCAAATGACTTCCTCACATATAAGACTATCTACCACTCTTATCGTAATGCACTGGATACTGCCAAACAAACATATTTCCAATCTGTCATCTCTGCCCAAGCCTCTAACCCCAAGCGATTTTTTAATACATTTAAATCACTTCTTATCCCTCCCTCACCCAACCCACCTGCCACTATCAGTGCACAAGATCTTGCTTCCTATTTCAAGGACAAGATTGATAATATCAGAAATTAAATGGTGGGCTCTTCCTCGGCCAGCGACCTGCTCAATTCCCTACCTGAACCCACTAGCACATTCTCTTAATTTTACCCCACTAATGAAGATGAAGTATCTACACTCTTCTCATCCTCCAACTCTACTACCTCTCCTCTTGAACCTATACCCTCACCCTGTGGAATGCCCTCCCACGCACAATAAGACTTTCCGCTAGTCTCCAAACATTCAAGCGCTGTCTGAAAACTCACCTCTTCAGACAAGCTTAACAGATCCAATCGCCTACATTACCTTCATAGCTTCCCTATCTAATTACATCCCATCTTACAGTCCACACATAACCTCACATATTTTCTCTTTCTTCAATTTCACATCCTCCTAACTCTAGGCCAACATTCCTGTGTGACTGGATCATACAGCCCACCAAGGAGCTCATTCAGACCCACTCGCTAGATGTGTTTGCTCGCACCCAGCAATTGCAAATTCTGCGCACGCTCAGCAAGGCAGGCGATCGCACGGCAAGGCATTAGCACGCAAACGATGTCTTGGCATGCGATCACTTTGTGTATGCAGACGACCACCAGCCATTTATAAGACGCCCACTTGCACACGTCATCTCCTGGAAGTGCATGAAACCTTTGGTACAATAAGCACCATCGGATGTGATCGAAGTGTTATGTTCTGGTTGTTTGTGGACCCGGGGTGGTAGCAGGAGTGATCACAGAAGCAGATTTGAAAATAAAACTAGGATTTTTAATAAGTGCTTGAGTAGACATATAATGTGGCAGTAAATAAAAGTCCAGAAATATATAAATGTGCACAAGAGTTCTGTGGTGGGAGCAAAAGGGTTAATGTCCAAGTAGAACAATTAGAGCTGTCCAGGTTTGCAGGTAGTGAACTGAAAATAATCAAGCCAGGTTTGCAGGTAGTGAACTGAAGCGCAGGATGTCAGCAGGCTCAGGCACTCAGGTATGGGCAAGGGTGATGGAGGAAGCGGGGTAGTCCAGTGGGAGCTAGGAGCTGACAGGCAGACTGGCAGACAGCGAATTCACAGGAACAGGAAAGCACAGAGAACTCCCTCTCAGCTAGGCTGAGATACACGTTGCACTGGCAAAGAAGGAAGGCACTGACCCTTCCTAAATACCCCATGCCGTGCTGTTACTGGCCGGAGGGAACATGTGACTCACCAGGATTGGCCAGTCGCATCACATGGCCAGAAGGCAAGATGGCGGCGCCCATGCCAAACGGAACGGAGACACCGCCAGGCCTCACCAGCGCAGAGTGACAACAGGGCCGCACAACAACGCGCGCAGCCAAAGCCCCCCGCCAGACACCAGCTCCGCCACCAGACAGCCCGCGCCACAACGACCTCACAGGTAACACCCGCCTAGCGCCATGCTGAAATACCATGGCCGTGACACGAAGCACTTAAGGTTGACTATACCCTTCCGCAAGCACTGCAATCACTTCAGTGTGTATTTCAATCAGGTGGCATGTACAATGACGCTGCCTGTTAATTATGTATGCCTCTGAAACGGCTTTGAGACACTCAGGCACGTCTGCGTTCTAGTGGCCAGCCCCTGTCACCACCCACAAACGGCTTGATCTGTCACTCATTCAGCTGGGCTGTCTATGCTGGGCGAGCAAATGCTTCCCGATCTCTCGCAGTGGTTCGCAAACGCGCATTGCAATGCATATGCATGCGCAGAAAGCAACAATCGGCCAGCTATGAGTGGACGCATCCTAGCGAGCGGATCTGAATCAGCTCCTAAAAACCTTTGCAATCTGGCTGGACCAATTTGCAAAATGTAGCACTTATCCTTGTTTATCAACACTTATTTCCCTATAGATTGTAAACTTGCGAGCAGGGTCCTCGTAACTTTATGTCTGTCTCTTACAACCCAGTCTTGTTTTATTAATGTTGTTTCAAATTGTAAAGCGCAATGGTATATGCTGCGCTATATAAGAAACTGTTAATAAATAATAAAATAAATAAGTTGGGTTTCATATATCTTTTGTTTTCTCTTTATCACGCGCATAAGCCAGTGTGTATGGGCTACACAGTGGCCGACCCGTTATGCTGGCTTCAGGAACCACAGACAATGACAATGACATTACAATTGGACGGGCAAATTTAAATGCCCACCCAGTTGTGATATCTAGCAAAACATATCGAGCGGATAGTTGGTAAGTGTATATGCTTACCAAATAATTTGCCCAGTTTGTGTGGCAGTCGGCTGGCTACTGGGTTGCTCAGCTGTGTACCCAGCAGATCTGACACAGGTTATACATCAGGAAGCCTATAAAAGGACACATTTGTGAGTAATAATAGAATGGGAACAAAACTAAATGAAATAAATAACCATATATGCCCAAAAGCTTATTCACAGGAAAACACAGAAACCTATAGATGGAGCCATTGTCATCATTGCCACGATGCATGCGTACAGTGTCACGCATCGTGGCATAGCGGAGCTTTCGCCAGGCCGTGACTAGGTGCAGCCGGCGTTCTCCCATTGAAGTCTATGGCATGCACAGTAGTCGCGCCATCCATGCCGCATGAGCGTGGCTACATCTATATATCCCAGTTCTGTGCACAGAGCACAGTAACATTTCTGTAAGCAACACTTACATAGCCACTTGGCACTCCTATTGCATACATCGGCTCTTTCCTTCGTTATTCCCCGCGGGGTTAATAGACCCTCTTGTAGTTTTAGAGAGGGTGACCACCGGTAGCCTTCTGATTAAACCAGGGGTTGCCAAACCTGGAGAAATGCGTCAAGGACACAGGAACACTTAGGATCTCGCACTGCACTTTACCGAGACTCCGCCTGTCAGCATACCTGCTTGCCACTATTGAAAAATTGTGCCTCGGCCACAGTCCGCTCAGCTGCTCAGCCCAAAAACGTCACTACCGGTGGTAACCCTCTCTAGAACTACAAGAGGATCTAATAACGCCACGGGGAATAACGAAGGATAGAGCCAACGTATGCAAAAGGAGTGCCAAGTGGCTATGTAAGTGCTGCTTACAGTATACTATTTAATATATTCTGTGAATTGAAAACATATGGATTTATAGTTTATATTTTAAAAGTGACTGCCTTACTATGGAGTGCTAATTGCGATTATATCAGCATTGGAACTTTCACTGGCTGCTTTCATTTCCTATAGGAACGCGATTAATTAAAGGCTAAAAGGACATAAAATATTATTCCCTTATACTGAAGGGTGCCTTTTTATAAAATTATTAAAATAAATTTAGGGTAAGCGCTTCACATTCTTTTCCTTTTGTTTCCTCAAATTTTGTAGGGGGCAGATCCCACTATGTTAGCAGCTACCTGAATGAGTGGTCTGTGAAGCTAATACAGAGTGCACCATTACCTTTTCTATTTCTGGTCCTAGTTACCAAAAAGTTAAACATATATCATTCATTTGAAAAGCACTATGGTTATAATTGCTGTAGTTCTATAATTAAGGAGCCTTGATGAATATAAAATTATATGAAGTTGTGACACAGAATGTCAGGAAGTCAATCGAAGAATGTAAACCAAAGTGAAGATAAGGTTTATATATGTATTGTACAATTCTTAGTCTGCTTTGTGGTGGTTATACCCTTTTATTAGTTCCATCACAATTACTGAAATAGGAAGACATATTTTCAACAACCACATTACAATTCTACTGGACTTGGATATTTCACATATGAGTTGGCCCATGTGATAACTAGCACTACAAATCAGCAATCAGATGTGCACAGCTTGGAAACTGCAAGGCTGCTATTATAGAATTGCATGAGGAACATTTAGGAGACAGCCAAGTGACAGACCCCCTAATGGTTTGCCTGACATCTTAGTAATTACACCCAACTCAATCATCACAATCACATGTATGATTGCACTGTGACTGATCATTTATGTGTTACCGAAAGAAGAGCCATTACTGCCAACTTTTCACATAAAAAGAAATTGTTACTATTATATATTTTATTATTAATATCAACATCCTGAATGTATATAGTACCAAATATCTTGCAGCACTGTGGAGTCACAGAAAACAATTTGAATGTATCAACAATAATGTAAGAAACAATGAAACAGAAGATGAGTAGGTGAATCTACAATTCTGGCCTCTTCCCAATAGTAAAATGATGGTGGTCCCTTGGCACGGACCCGGGCCAGATCATGTGACGTTAGTTTTCCTACTTTGCTGCACTTACCATGTAGCAATAAACACACTATTTTCCGGACAGCATAGAAAAAAATAGAGTGTATTAAGTATGTCTAGTACAGTGAGGAATTATGCAGAGTGGTTCTCCCCCTAGTGGTCCTTATAGATACTTCAATTGTCCAAGAAGGTGCTTCTACCGTATGTCACTGCAGGTCTGTAAAACTAGATTGTCTCAATTATGTTTTCCAATATACTGCAACATAAATATTATTAGGACTTACAATAACGAATTTGCAATATCCAACAAATAATACAGAAGAGGAGGAATAAACAAATGACTGATATTTACCTTTACAGCATTTAATGTTTTTGTGAAAATGCAGCAACTTTGAAGGATTGTTATTCACAGCACTGATATAAAAATATAACATTACTATCATACATAGGGTCAATCCTATTAGGTGCGAATTGTGAGAAGCGAGTTTGTTTCTCGCACAATTTGCAGCGAAGCGCGCTCCGGAGAATTCTAAAATCCAATTAAAAATGCCTATTCACACTACTCGCAGCGGAGGAGTGTGAATTGACTGCCAAATAAGATTTGTGAGAAATGCATGAAAATGTGGGGAGACAAATCCTGGACCCCTCAAAATGGGTAATTTAGTTAACAGGACCGTATAGACAGCTGTTTGTGAGCATTAGGAAGGTACTGTAGGTTTTTAAATGGTGTCAAATGACTGATTTGTGTGTTTTTAACGTAAGAAAGTGATAACTTTTTTTCATTTAATCTCAAATGAATTAAATGAAAAATGCAAAAAGAAAAGTAGGAAAAAAGTGATTTTGGGGTACTTTGTGGGCTCCATGGAAAATGGAATATTTTTTTATAAAATAAATTATTTTTCAACCAAAAAAATATTGTAATTAAACGAACGAAAAAATTTGATTATGGGGTAATATGAGGACTTTTTTCCCCCTAAAAATGACATGTAATTATTGTACTAATTAAGCTAATTGGAAACTTCCAAATGCCTAATTGGTTATTAGGGGGGGGGTTTCCAAGGGGTTCAGCACAATATCCCGACATTTTAACCTTAAATTAAAGAGTTTCCTTTCCATCCCTCACCCTCAGGGAGGTGCGAGTGGAAAGTTGCGAATTCAGTCTGACTGAGTCAGTGCGAGTTGCTAATTGGATTGCAAAATGAATTTGCTATGTGAATTATACCCCTTTTCCACATAAATTCCGGGTCTGACCCAGAGTTGGAACAAAGTTCCTATCCGGATCAGACCCGGAATTTTGCCGGCACCGGAGTCGGGTCTGCATAGACCCGGCTTTTCTGGAGTGAAAGTGGTCGCTTGGAGATGACGTCATCTCCAAGCGCCACTGAAGCCGGACCAATCGGCCGGCTAGCAGCGCACTCCAGGTCATCGTGACCCGGAGTGCGCTGTTCTCACAGCAGGGTTTCACAGGCTACATCCGTGTTAAACCCTGCTAGTTACCTGGGTTGGATTGCCGGGTCACTCGACCCGGTGATCCAACCCTCTCCCCTTTTACACCAGGGAGCTGCCCGGGTTAACCCTTCAAAAGCCCGGGTTTTAGCTCTGGTGTAAAAGAGGTATTAGAGGTGAAAATAGCAATTCGCACCTCGCAATTCGCACCTAATAGGATTGACCCCATAGTAAAATTTGCTAAGTACCAGAATATACATATTTTATATTAAGGAATACTGTATAATGGTATATCCCAAAAAGCACCAATAATCTAAAGGAACTTAATTTAAACAGCACGTCACTAAAGGACCAATTTTATTAGCAATGATCTTCTGTGTATTAAAACAAGTTGAATACATGTTTTATTTCATATATGTTCAACCTTATAAGGTCTGTCTACTATTTCTTTCTCTTTTATTTATATATTTTAAAGCTGAAGGAAGCATATTTAACAGTGTGTTATACTTTTAAAGTTGTACATATTATTATTACTGTTTTCAGTCATTGGGTAAAGTGCGGTAACACTTTGCATATTTCCCTCTTTGCACATGAGGCTTATACAGCTATAATATGCTATGCTGTAATTGAGTGATGTATAAAGTCAACCAGCAGTGTGGTTATGACATCACTTGTTCTATATTATCATTCCAATCACCTCTTCCTAAGCAGTAATAATCACCAATAATCAAAATCAAACAACATAAAACAAGTTAAAGTTGGTAAATTTCTCACTTTTTCAAGGGTTAAATTATTTTGCACAATTGGTTATACAGTGCATAGTCACATGATTTGTGCCCTGCATAGAATACAGTGGAGTTTAGCCTGCTCGTAGAAAACACTCAACCTGGGAATGATTAAAAACTTTGCACATTTGTAGTAACTTTCAAAGGGTCATTTCTATGCAGCGTCATGCCCCTCCCGCTATGCCGACCTGTCTGATCCCTCCTAGAGGGTTCAGCCAGAATGTCGGCAAGCATGTTATATACATATTTCACCATTGGGTGGTACATAGGGGCCCTTACAAACTTTTGCTATGGGGCCTTCAAATACCTAGTTACGCCTCTGAGTGGATGTGTACATCTGAGAGGTGTACCATAAAATTTACTTACATCCAAATGTAAATGAGCCCCAAAGCAGTTAGTAAGATCTACTTGTTGTTGAAAACACATTGATACTTTCGGAAAATGCATGTACCTATAAGGATCATTGGGGCAGATGTATTATAGTGGCACTTATCATGCCACTATAACTCTTCTTGCTGTGCCTTGGTAAAGATGTATTAACATCTCATCAGTCGGAGCGGGGGAGTAAAAACTACCCCCTCCAGCGATGCCTGCTAGAGCTCACAGCGCATTAGCTTAGTGCCGATGCGCTGTTTCTCAATCCCGGCCGGCTCAACTGAGCATGCGTGGGAACTCGCTAGCATCGCAAGATCCCACATGCAGCCCCAGAGCCGGCAGCCACTGCAGTAGGGATAGCCCTGTCCATACTGTGAAGATAGAGTATCGGCAGATGCAGCTGTCGATATCGATAGCTGCAGCTGATGGAACGGTTATGCAAACTGACCGTTCATACATAGCCCAGCTGTCATGGCTACAGACACTTGAGACTCCTGGGAAGAGTCAGGCTTACTAGGTAGTATGACCTGAGGTGGTTTTAGGAATGACCTTTTCATGAAATATCACTAGCACAAAATAAAAGTAAATAGAATTTATTCAAGAACAAAAACTGTATGGCAAAGTTCCACATTAAATCTCAATAACACAAAGTTCATGACATGCACTAACAGGTGCAGGGGTATGCCCCTGTGAGAAACAAAGTTCAAGTACACACTGAACTGGTGTCGGGTGAAACCCCGAGTTCAACACCAGGCTAGGGCCTCAGGATAGAATGGAGGTCAATAACAGGGTTGAGCCCTGTAGCGTGACGGAGGTCCGGAACAGGGTTGAGCCCTGAGATGTAACAAGATCCGGAACGAGGTTAAGCCCTGAGATGTAATGAAGATCTGGAACAGGGTTGAGACCTGATACGTGATGAGGGTCTGGAGCAGGGTTGAGCCCTGAGACGCGATGAAGGTCCGGAATTGGGTTGAGCCCTGAGGCGTGATGAGGGTCCGGAACAGGGTTGAGCCCTGCAGCAGGATGAAGGTCCGGAGCAGGGTTGAGCCCTGTGATGTGACAAAGGTCTGGAGCAGAGTTGAGCCCTGCGATGTGATGAAGGTCCGGAGCAGGGATGAGCCCTGCGGCGTAATGAAGATCCAGAGCAGGGTTGAGACCTGCAATGTGATAAAGGTCCAGAGCAGGGTTGAGCCCTGTGGTGTAATGGGGTTCCGGTAAAGATAAACTGTAACGGTGCAGTTGACAATTGTAGAAGAAGTAACCCCAGTGTCCGTATGAGTCAATAATAACAAGTAAACCAAATAGTGTAGCGTAGAATGGAGTAGTAGTAATAGAGCAGGATAACAATGGAAAGACAATGGCAATGCTGAGCTCTGTAGTGCAGCTGATAACCTGTATCAGAACTTTAACCGGAACACGAGCAGGAATGTAGCAAGGTCATGTGATGAACGCCAGCAACCAGGATAGATCCTCCAACGACCACAATGGAAGTTCGGCAAGTGTAGTTTATCCTTATGTACTGAAATTGTCAAAGTCCTGACACCAGCACATCGGCATTACTATCTTGTAGATAGCAGCGCCGATAATGACAGGGGCGCATAGCACCCCTGTCATGACCGCCCAGCCCCCCAATCATACATGGGGGAGAAGCGGTATCAGCGCGCATAATGTGCGCTGATGATGCTTCGGTGGCTTATACATCTGCCCCATTGTGCCTTATAACCACTGCAGGGAAATTATACTAATGATACCATTTGAATGTTAATATGTCTTATTTTTTATTTTTTATATATATATATATATATATATATATATATAAAATAGTTTAATGATGTGGGGTAAGGTGCAATCAGGGAGTTTGCTAGACTCTTCAGGGAGTCAGGGGGATTGCTACTATTTCAGGGAGTCTCCCTGACAATCAAGGAGAGTTGGTAAGTATGACTTGCTTCCTACTGCGGACCACACAGTGGCGTAAGTTCATCCCAGACGCCCGGAGGCAAGTTATAATTTGGTGCCCCCCCCTCGTCACAGCCACTGACACTGTAATGTAGAATTTCGCAAGCAGGTACACCCACAGTTGCACACAGAATATAGGCATGCCACATATTTTAATCAGCAGAAGCTGCGTGTGCATTCTATTCAGATCGCTGTGTGAATAAGACACATTTGAAGGGAAAAATTGGCACAAAAAGATGCTCAGCTTTGCCGAGTCACTTTGTGCTCATGCGTTATGTGTCGCACAGAGGATAGATGTATGTGGATGGAGGTGAAAGCCACCTGATGTGGGGTGGTAGCCCTTCTGATACCCCTGATAGAGGGGAAAACCACCTAATGTGGTGGCTTTGAGGACTGAGTTTAAGTCAAAATACTGTAAGACTGCCACTGTGTTGGGACTACAAATCACAAAATGCTCAGTCTACTGCCAACATGCCAGGAAGTTGCTCCACCAAAGATCTGCCTTGCATGCCCTCTTACCCGCAGCTCCAGTTCTATGCATCCTTGTTGACATCCAGCAACAGTTATCCTCGGGCCAGCCACTCATGACTCTGCTGCATGGGTCTGCGGCTAGGGCTGCTGCCAGATAGAAGTGAGATGTAGAGTTGTGTGATGGGACTGCTGCACGGGTCCACGGTTAGGGCTTTCCCCAGGGAGGAGTGGGACGGGAAGTTGTTGGTGAGGGGATGTGCCGGGACAGCTGCTGAGGCTAGTGCTGCCACCAGGGTGGAGTGAGGCAGAGAGTTGTGGGTGAGGGGGCGCCGGACATGTCACACTGATGTAAGAATCTGCAACACCAATGAGTAGGGACAGGCTATAGTTTAGAGATGAGCGGGTTCGGATCCAAACCCACCCGAACTTAGGGGATCCGAGTCAGATCCGAGGCGGCACGGGTTTTTCCGGCCTGACTCGGATCTCAAAACGAGGAAAAAGTAATTATCCCGCTGTCGGATTCTCGCGGGTTTTGTATAAAAGGTCCCGTGATTGCCGCCATTTTTCATTCCGGCTGTGGAGAGTGTAGAGGGAGGGAGCTGGGAGCTGTGGTGCTGTGCATAGGGGCTGGCTACAGTTGTGTTGTCAGTCAGGGGCTGGCTGCTTAATGTCCATAGGGGCTGGCTGTTGTCCATATAGGGGCTGGCTGGCTGTTGTGAGGTTGTCCTGTCCATAGGGGCTGGCTGACTGTTGTCCACAGGGGCTGGCTGGCTGTTGTCCATAATCCATATAGGGGCTGGTTGTTGTCCTGTCCATAGGGGCTGGCTGGCTGTAGTCCATTGGGGCTGGCTGTTGTCCATAGGTGCTGGCTGTTCTGTTGTGTTGTCCAGGGGGTGCTCTGTCCATCAGGGATGCTCTTCACGCCCAGTGTGAAAAAAATAAAAAGATATTTTTTTATTTCTGTGTGTGCGTTAGCCACACTTGTTAACAGCAATGTAGGTGTGCAGGTGTGCTGCCTGTGTCATTTATCAAAGGGCCTAATTCAGGGGTCCTCTCCCCCCAAGTGCCCCCAAAAATTTTAAAAATTTTTTCCCTGTGTGTGTGGTGTTAACAATCCGCACTTATCTGCAATGTAGCTGCACTAGGGGTGTTGCCTGTGTCATTTATCAAGGGGCTGGTGCCTCTTTCAGGGGTGCTCTTTATCCCCAGTGTGAAAAAAAAGAAAAAAAAAATTTTGTGTGTGCATGTTAGCCACACTTATCAGCAACGTAGGTGCGCAGGGGTGCTGTGCTGCCTGTATCTCATTTATCAAGAGGCTGCTGTTTCATTCAGGGATGCTTCCCCCCCAGTGTGAAAAAAATAAATAAAAATTTTGTGTGTGTGTGTTAGCCACACTTATCAGCAATGTAGGTGCGCAGGGGTGCTGTGCTGCCTGTGTCTCATTTATCAAGGGGCCACTGCCTCGTTCAGGGGTGCTTATCCCCCCAGTGTGAAAAAAATAAAAACTATTTTTTGTATGTGTATTTGGTTGTGTGCGTTAGCCGCAACTTAGCTGCACTAGAATTGCTTGGTGACACTGCTGTAGGACCGCAGTGAGTATGGAGAACAGTTACATGACAGGAGAGCAGGATCCACATACCAGTCTTGTAGCTGCCGGCAGCAGTCATGATGATGATGCAAGGCCGTCAATGTCATCTATGAAGGCCGATGTACCAGGGCTTAAGTCAGGCCATGTAAAATAATCTACTTTTACTCTGTTAAAGAAAAAAAAATCTAAAACTAAGTCAGCTTTAGAGAAACAAAAAATTGGCAATATGCCATTCACTACACGAAGTGGTAAGGAAAGGATAAAGCCTTGGCCTTTATTTATGACTGGTGGTTCTAGTTGTGATAATTTAAGCCCTTCTGCTTGTAGAAGAGGTACAAAATAAATTTAAATTGTCTCCAAAAAGTGACAGATCCCAGGGGAGAGTCCAAGTGTGTCCGCGTTTGCCATGTGTGAGCCTGACCTTTCTAATCTTGTACTTGAAGAGTATCCTCCTTCCACTATTTGTGTGCCCTCTGCAAATGTGGGGATGAGCAGCACAAGTCAACATGCTGACATAGAAATCGAGGACGCTTCTATGGAATTACACGAGGAGGATGAGGAGGATATTTATGTAGTTGGAGATAACAACAAGGATGATGAGGATGTTGATGATGGTGAGGATATTGATGCCCAGGATGTTTGTGTAAAAACTGTAAATCAAGCAACAGTTGTTGCCCATGGTGGGAAAAATCCCACTGCTTGCATGCCTGGGCAAAGGACCAAAAAATCCACATCACATGTGTGGAATCATTTCCACCCAAATCCAGACAACCTTTGCCAAGCCATTTGTAACCGTTGCCATTTAACAGTGAGTAAAGGTAAGGACCTTAACCATTTTGGAACCCAGGGGCTGGCTGGCAACTTTCAGGCTGGGGGGCACACAAAAGCACGTGGCCCCACTTGTCTAATGGGGGGGGAAGTGAAGTAAAATGAACGTGTGGGTGTGCTGCTGGGACATTACATGCTCTGCTTACCTTGGCAGAAGATGGTTATCCTCTGTGCCAGGCCTTCCCCACAAGGGTCAGCGCCACTCCTCGCTATGCGCCGGATCCTCTCATGCCTCTCGGTGCTGGCTAGATTCCGCCGGCTACTTGAATTCTCAACGGACTTAACCTAAGCAGCACAGGGGATGCAATTAGCTCCTTTGCATATGAAATATATATATATATATATATATATATATATATATACATACATATACACAGTATATATATTTTACTCACACACATAAGCTCCCCATCCCACACTGTGCTTCCATATCCCACTAAGATCCCTCCATCTAACACTATACTCCCTCATACTTCATCCCACAATGTGCTCTGCTATCCTCCCTCCTGTGTTACTCCATGGTCTCAGCTCCCCTCCCACCATGTATCTCCATGGTCTCACCTACCCCCCCATCCCCCGCTGTGTGTCTTCATGGTCTCAGCTCCCCTTCCCCTGCGTATCTCAATGGTCTCAGCTACCCCCCTCTGTGTGTTTCCATGGTCTCACTTACCCCGCACCCCTCTCTGTGTGTCTCCATGGCTAGGTCCCAACTTTTGTCTCACTAGGCCTCCCTCAGCTCCTCCAAATGGCCTCCCTCAGCTCCTTCCCCTTCTCTTTCCTCTCCTAACAAAATCTCTGCCGTCCGCTGAGCTCTACATCGTGCTGGCGGTGGCTCTTCCTCTGTTCTTTTGTGGCAGCGCGCGGATGTCATGACGTCACGCGCGCTGATCCGAAAACAAAACAAAAAACTTTATTGCGCTGGGACATCATGTCCCAGCGACCCGGCAGTATATTCATGCCAGCCTGCGCCTGCTGATTGCTTTAGCAGTGCAGACACAGGTGGGAACAAACCACTGGCCAGGGTTGAGAAGCATCCATTCCTCCCGCAGCTGTGCCATGTACAGGCAGATAGCAGCTGCAGGCGGCCCTGAAACAGCAAAATCATACCGGCCCGGGGGGCAGATGGCACCCTGCCCCCCGGCCCAGCCCGCCACTGTTGGAACCTCCTCCATGTTACATCACTTGCAGCGCATTCATCAAATTGGAGAGGGTATTGAAACTTTGGGGACAAAAAACTGAACAGTCAGTCCAGTGTCACTTAGCTGCTCCCTTCTATCTGGATCCAAGTGCCTGCAATATCCACCACCAACACATGCATCATCATCATCTTCATTCGTGATCGGAAATAGTCCTGCATCCAATATCATAAGAACTGACTCCTCTCCTATCCGTTGTTCCTCAGAAGGATCCTTGAGTGTTACGCCTGCTGCTGCTGTTGCTATGAGTGTATCTTCATCCCAGAAGGGGACCAGGAAGAAGACTACTTTTAGTAGTTCAAGTTCAACCAAACAATTGACTGTCACACAATCCTTTGCATTGGCGAACAAGTATGACAGCTCACCCAGTTGCACAGCGGATTACTGACACAGTTATGCTGGTATTAGATGTGCATCCAGTATCCGCCATTAATGCAGTGGGTTTTACACAGTTAATGGAGGTCCTGTGTCCCCGCTACCATGTCCCTTCTAGATTCCACTTCTCTAGAGTAGCAATTCCCAATCTGTACAAGGACATTAAAAAAAACCTTATTAATGTTCTCCAAAATGCCGTTGTGCCCACTGTCCACTTAACCACAGATATGTGGACAAATGGGACAGGGCAAACTAAAGATTACATGACTATGACAGCCCACTGTGTAGGTGTATTGCCTCCAACAGTGCAAACAGCAGCAGCAGCATCTAACAAATGCCAGCTCATTCAGAGGCAGGCTACTCTGTGTATCACCGTTCACTAAGAGGCATACCGCTGAGAACCTCTTAGAAAAACTCAGGGAAATCATTGCAAAATGGCTTACCCCACTTGGACTCTCTCGGGATTTGTGATTTCTGACAATGCCAGAAATATTGTGCTAGCATTACATGTGGGCGAATTCTAACACATCCCATTTTTTTGCTCACACAATTAATATGGTAGTGCAACATTTTTAAAAAAAATGACAGGGGTGTGCAGGAGATGCTCTCGGTGGCCCAAAAGATTTCTGGACATTTTCGACATTCAGCAACTGCGTGTCAAAGATTGCAGCACCAGCAAGAACTGTTGAATTTGCTCTGCCATCAACTGAAGCAAGAGGTAGTAACTAGGTGGAATTCTACTCTCTATATGCTTCAGCGGATGGAGGAGCAGAAAAAGGCCATCCAAGGCTACACTACGGCTTATGACATAGGAGCGGGAATGCACCTTAGTCAAGCGCAGTGGAGAATAATTTCCATGTTGTGCAAGGTTCTCAAACCCTTTGAACTTGCCACATGTGAAGTTAGTTCAGACACTGCCAGCTTGAGTCAGGTCTTTCCCCTAATCAGACTTTTGCAAAAGCAGCTGGATAAACTGAAGGATCCAAGGGTTGTGAATCTCTTGAAATCAGATCACTATATTTTTCAGACCATACTTGATCCTAGGTTTAAGTCATACCATGTGTCTTTCTTTCCAACGGACATAAATCTGAAAAGATGCAAAGAGCTGGTGGTGAAAAAATTGTCAGCTCAACCGGAATGTGACACAGCAGCATCACCTCCTTCATTTTCTACAGCTGCCAGAAAAAACTAAATTTTCCTAAGAGACCCACTGCTGGTGGTGATGCAGATCAGTCAGCAAAACCTAATGACATCTGGTTGGGTCTGAAAGAACTGGCTACAATGAGTGACATGTCTACCATGACTTTGACTGATACGGTCACCATTAAGAGAATGGTTGATGATTATTTTTTTAAGTACAGCTTCGCCCACCCTCCAGTGTGTACTCTGAAAGAGTTTTCAGCGCAGCCGGGAACCTTGTCAGTGATTGTCGTAGGGGGTTACTTCCCCAAAATGTGGAAAAGATGATGTTCATCAAAATGAATTACAAATTCCATGAGGAAGACCTTTACCAGCACTTAAGTCCAAAAAAATACAGACGCATCTGTAATGATGGATTCCAGCGGGGACGAATTCACATTGTGTGAAAAAAAGGAGGATGCACACACTGATGGGGATGACGATGACGACATCTAATCTAATGTATTGTAAAGCCAGTTTGTGTATGGGATCATTGCCACCAATGTCAACTGCACATTGGCAGCTTGTTTTGTGGGGGGTCCAAACAAACCAATAATTTCAGCCACATGTGGCAGTCCCTGTCGCTGAAGTGATTGGTTTGTTAAACTGTGAATGTCCTGTTTCATATATACAACATAAGGGTGGGTTGGAGGGCCCAAGGACAATTCCATATTGCACCTTTTTCCTTTCCATTATGTGCTGTTTGGGGCATTGCTGCCTGACATTTTTAATGTTATAGTTTATGAATGTGTCACAAGCCGCCACACTGCTAATACTGTGCGAGGTGAATGCCGGGCCAGTGTTCGCTGAAGCTCCACCTACCTCCTGTCCATCATTCTGGGATCAGCCCAGATTGGCTCCTGCGTCCATGACCTTCTCCTGAGAACACTGCTCTGATGCCGGTGATAGTGTTTCACGTGTTTCCGGTTCTAGCATGGTCTCCTGTATTCAGTCGAGTTACCTGCATCCAGTCAGCTTTATTGTTCCCGTCGTTTTTGTCATCTAGGCGCTATGGTCCGCATTTGTACTACCTGCTGTTTGTATCATCTTGGCGGCACGGTCTGCATTCCTGCCTCCTGCTGTTTGTGTCATCCAGGTGGCATAGACCGCACTCAGCGTCAAGAGTGCGCATCCCAGTGTCCTGTGGCTTGTGTCATCCCGGCGGCACAGGTCGCAATTCAGAGAATGCGATCTTGTGTACTTCCGCTAGTGTCATCCCGGCGGCACTAAGCGCACCTCAGCATCCTGTGTACACAATCTTGTGTACTACCGCTGGTGTCATCCCGGAGGCACTAAGCGCACCTCAGCATCCTGTGTACGTAATCTTGTGTACTACCACTGGTGTCATCCCGGCGGCACTAAGTGCACCTCAATGACCTGTGTACGCAATCTTGTGTACAACCACTAGGGTCATCAAGGCAGCACAAAGCGCACCTCAGCATTTTCTTGCCAAGTCTTTCAGTCCTCAGGCCACAACCAGCCAGAGGCTGCAACCGGCCCAAAGGCCGCATCTTATCTTACTGGCCCTCAGGCCACAACCAGCTAGGGCTGCTACCGGCCCAAAGGCCGCATCTCATCTTACTGGCCCACAAGCCACAGCCAACCAAGTCACTTCCAGCCCTCAAGGCTGCTACCAGCCCAAAGGCCACATCTCGTCTTACTGACCCCCTGGCTACAGCCAGCCAAGGCACTTCCAGCCCTCAAGGCTGCTACACAGCTGCATCAAGCCAAGGTATACCAGCCCTCAAGGTTGTTGAGGGACTAATACCCTATTGTCTGACCTGAGCCTTAACATTATCACCAGCCACACATATATTTATATTCTTTCAGGGTATTGTGATCCTCTATCATGAACCCTTGTCAGAATCTGTCTCAGATTCTGGCTGGCCAGATCTAGATACTGACACAAAAAGTACAGGAACTTTCTCTCCATGTGGAGTAAACTTATGGTGCCACTGCTCCCGCTATTGTGGAACCAACACTAAATTTGCCTAACCGGTCTCTGGAAAATGGAAGGATTATCTGAACTTTAGAGAGAGCTGTAAGCTCTACTTCAGACTCCGGCCCAGATCCTCGGGTTCTCAAACCCAACAAGTAGGCATTATTATATCCTTACTACAGGGCGATCCACAAACCTGGACCTTTGGGCTTCCTTCATCCAGTCCTGCCTTGCAGATAGTTGAGGCATTCTTTACTGCTTTAGGGTTGCTCTACGATGACCCGGATAACGCGGCCATGGCAGAGGCAAGTCTTAGGTCACTGAAGCAGGAGAATAGAGCTGCAGAAGATTATTGTACGGAGTTCCGCAAGTGGGCTGCAGGATAGAACGGTCCAGCCTTGCAAAGTCAGTTTCATTGGGATTTATCAGATGAAATTAAGGATATCCTGGTCCATTATCCTGCCCCCAGTTCCCAGGATTACCTCATGAGCTTGGCAATTCATGTCGACAGACTGCTCCGGGAACGCCGAGTAGAGAAGAAGTTACCTTCTCAACCCCTCGATCTCCATTGTGGATGGCTCCATCCGACTCGGATGAACCTATGCAGCTGGGAGTGTTTCGTCTTCCGCCCGAAGAGACGCTTGTTGGGTTTATGTCTCTACTGTGGTGGTAAAGGTCATGTGGCCCAGCTTTGTCCTCTGAAGTCAGGAAAAGGCAAGGTCTAGGTGAACTTGGGGAGATACATCTAGGCATTGCATCTGTCTCCCCGGAAAATTCTTTCCTGATAACCGCAGTTATTCATCTTTCCAACACGTACAGTATGTCTCCGTCCCTGCATTTGTCAACAGTGGTGCAGTAGATAATTTCATGGACTTGTCCTTCTTCCAAACTTTTGGTCTGACCCCGCTGTCATTATCCACTCCTGTGTCAGAGATTGGACTGGATGGGACCAGTGTTTCCGAGGCCCCAATGCTCTTCCAGACTCCTCCTTTGCAGCTGTCTGTTGGTGTCCTACATCATGAGGAATTTTAATTTCTTCTCCTGCAGTGTCCTTTAGCTCCGGGGGTCTTTGAGTTACCCTGGTTGAAGAAGCATAACCACGTGATCCAGTGACAGACTGGTGAAATTCTGGAATGGGGTACATCATGCTTCTTTCAATGTCTGTCCCAACCTATTTGTCTGGTTGCTGCTACTGTCACTTCATTCATTTCGGCTCCATATCGTGACCTAGCCTCAGCGTCCCTTTCACAGCACCATCGATTTGTTACCCGGTGCCAGGCTTCCCAAGGGTCGATTATATGCCTTGTCCACTCGGGGGGATAAAGCCATGCAGGACTATATTCAGGAGGCTCTGGATAAAGGCTTCATTCATCCATCCAAATCCCCAGTGGGAGCGGGGTTTTTCTTTGTCGAGAAGAAGGACGGATCTCTCTGACCCTGCATTGATTTCCGTGGACTGAACAAAATCACAGTCAAGAATGTATATCCCTTGCCGCTCATCTCGGTGCTCTTTGACCAACTACATGAGGCGTCCATCTTCTCTAAGATTGATCTCAGAGGCGCATACAACCTCATTGGCATCAGAGAAGGGGATGAGTGGAAGACGACCTTTAACACCCATTCTGGACATTTCGAATACCTGGTCATGCTGTTCAGCCTCTCCAACGTCCCAGCCGTGTTTCAAGATTTTATTAATGAGGTGTTAAGGGATTTCTTGGGAGTCTTTGCAATGGTTTATTTAGATGACATCCTCATCTATTCTAAGTCCATGGAGGAACATCGGAGACATGTCAGACAGATCTTGTGAAGGTTACTGGATAACGATCTGTCTGCCAAACTGGAGAAATGCGAGTTTGATGTTATGAAGGTGTCATTCTTGGGCTACAGTATTTCTTTGCAGGGTTTCTTCATGGATCCTGGAAAGGTGAAGGCCATTCTGGACTGGGAGCAACCCACTACGTTGAAGGCCATTCAACGGTTTCTTGGTTTTGGGATTTATTACCGCAGCTTTATTAAGTCCTTTTCCGCCATAGTCTCTCCCATTGTGTAACTAACCAAAAAAGAAGCTGAGGTCGCAAATTGGTCACCTGGGGCCATTTAAGCCTTTGACACTTTGAAGGCGGCTTTTGTGTCTGCTCCTGTCCTCCGGCATCTGAATCTAGAGCTTCTGTTCATCATAGAGGTCGATGCATCTGAGATTGGAGTGGGTGCTATCCTTTCTCAGAAAGATATCAAGGGTGGTAAGCTGCACCCATGTGCTTTCTTCTCCAGGAAATTTGGTTCAGCGGAGAAGAATTATGATGTGGGCAACTGGGAGCTTTTGGCGATTAAGTGGGCCTTTGAGGACTGGAGGCATTGGTTGGAGGGGGCTAACCATGTGGTGACAGTTCTCACTGATCACAAAAATCTGGCCTACATTGAAACGGCGAAAAGGTTGAACGTGAGGGCCCTTTACTTCACCCTCTTTATTATGTAATTTAGTTTTGACCTGGGTCCAAGAATATTAAAGCGGATGCCCTGTCTCGAAGCTTCTCTGTCTGTCAACCTCCCAGGGCTTCAGAAGAGTCCATCATTTAGACTTCCAGGATCCATTGTGCGGTCACCAGGACCCTGGCAGATTCTCTCAGGGCTTGTCAAGCTGAAGCTCCTCTTAGTATGCCATCAGGTCTGCTGTTTGTCCCTGGGAGACTTCGTAAAGTGGTGTTAAAGGACTTTCATTCCTCTAAGACAGGGATCATCCTGGCATTTCTAGGACTATTGAACTTTTGTCTCGATCTGTGTGGTGGCAATACATGTCGAGAGACACTCGTGTGATACATGTTCTAGAAAGAAGACCCTCAGGACTACTCCGCAAGGTCTGTTGTGTCTCTTCCAAAGCCCTCTAAATCATGGACCCACTTTGCGATGGACCTAGACCGTTTTTCCAAAGTGGTGCATTGCATTCCTCTGGTCAAGTTACCATCTGCCAAGGAGTTGTCTGAACTGTTCTTACAGCATGTCTTCAGGCTCCATGGGCTTCCAATGGATATTGTCTCAGATCGGGGGACGCAATTTGTTGCTCGGTTTTGGATGCATTTGTGCGGATCTCTGCATCAATGTCAGCCTGTCATCAGGTTACCACCCACAGGCTAATGGGCGGACGGAGCGGGCCAATCAGTCCCTGGAACAGTACCTCCGCTGTTTCATCTCAAAGTGCCAAGATAATTGGGCTTCACTTTTAACCTTTGCAGAATTTGCCTATAACAACGCCTGCCATTATCGCTACGCCAACTATCAATTCTGCAGCCAGTGGCTGCACCAATTATCAAGTATCAACTCTTCTTACTTCAGCCAGTGGCTGCACCAACTATTAATTCTTCAGCCAGTGGCAGCACCAATTATCAAGTATCAACTCTTCTTACTTCAGCCAGTGGCTGCACCAATTATCAAGTATCAACTCTTCTTACTTCAGCCAGTGTCTGCACCAACTATCAATTCTTCAGCCTGTGGCTGCAACAGTTATCAAGTATCAACTCTTCTTACTTCAGTCAGTGACTGCGCCAACTATCAATTCTTCAGCCAGTGGCTGCAGCAAGTATCAAGTATCAACTGTTCTTACTTCAGCTAGTGGCTGCGCCAACTATCAATTCTTCAATCCTCAAGGGGTACCCCATCCATTGTCTTTGCACAGTCTGCAACTATATTTATCACTCAGTTTTGAGCAAGCTAGATGAGAGCAACCTTTTGGCCCTTAACTAGATGTAAAATCAATATTGTGAGCTGTGAGGTGGTAGGAACAAAAATAGGCCAATTTTATGTGATTTTAGCTGTTTTTATGATTTTTTTAAAGAAAAAATCCAGATCCAAAACCAAAACTGAAAAACAAACACTGAAGGTGAGGTTTTGGCAAAACCAATCCAGATCCAAAACCAAAACACGTGGTCGGCGCACATCTCTGCTATAGACAGCTGATGGTCTGACACGTAGCTCTCCAATAGTGTATGGTGGCTTCTCAGGTGTCGGGAAGAGGTGCCATGTATTGGGTGGCCGTGACGGTACACTCCGTGTACATATTTACAGCCCCTAGTGGGGTGAATATATATGGAGGATGTGCCCCTTCAGTGCTGGAGCCCAGCGACAGGCGCCTCCATTGTCTCCCATAGTTCTGCCCCTGGGACCATGCTTATCTGGTGTTACTAAATGCTGCTATGCAAGTAATAGGGGCGGTATGTATTTGAATCTAATTGCAATACATGATACATCCCGTACTGGGAGAGTAGGAAAGCATGGTATTAAATAAGCCTGTGATTTACAGTTCAATTGTTCTAATAAAGACGCACCTCCCTTTTAAACTTAAGTATATCAGTTATGTTCTCTATTAGTGAAATGACAAAGGAGGAGATTTATCAAATCTTGGAGAGAGATAAAGTACTAACAAATCAGCTTCTAATTGTCATTTTATAGTCTGTGCTAGAAAAATGACAGAAGCTGTTTGGTTGCTACTTTATCTCTCTTCAAGATTTGATAAATCTCCCCCATATTTTGCTAAGAATAAACTTTTTTGAGGTATAGTGCTATTCAGTTCAGTAATACACAATCTGAAACTACTGCCTTTACATGCCTTTAACTTTTAAAACAAAATGTTTTCGGTGGTAAATATTATGCAATGTGCCACTTTAGATTCTAAGTTATACAATTTAAATTCTAAGATTCTAAGTTGTTGTGGGTGGCTCCCGAATATTTAGGTAGCCCCAGGGCTGTCTAAACAGCAGTGTGGGCCCTGGGCAAAGCAATGCACTGGGGCCCCTACCCACCCATTCACGGGAAAAAAATGCAGTACCCCTTATACAGTGACCCCAGTAGTGGTCCTCCCTGTGCAGTGCCCCTTGTGCCCCCTGTAGTAAGCTCCTTTATATAGTGCCCCCAGTAGTAGTCTCCCCTATGCAGTGCCCCCAGTAATGGTACCCCCTATGCAGTGCCCCTTATATACTGCCCCCAGTAGTAGTCCCCCCATTGTGGTACCCCTTATGCAGTGCCCTTTAAATAGTGACCCCAGTTGTAGTCCCCCCTATGCAGTACCCCCAGTATTGCCCTTTATATAGAGCCCCCAATAGTGGTCCCCCGATGCAGTGCCCCCAGTGGTAGTCCACCCCATGCAGTGCCCCTAGTAGTAGTCCCCTCCCTTTGTAGTGCCCCTAGTAGTAGTACCCCCTTGTAGTGCCCCTAGTAGTAGTCCCCCCCCTTGTAGTGCCCCCAGTGGAGGTCCCCCCCTATGCAGTGCCCCCAGTAGTGCCCCTAGTAGTTGTCCCCCCTTGTAGTGCCCCTAGTAGTAGTCCTCCCCTTGTAGGGTCCCCCGTAGTAGTCCCCCTCCCTTGTAGTGCCTCCCCCAGTAGACACACACATAATAAAAAAAAAAAAAAAAAAGAAACACTTACCTGAATCCTCGCTCCTGCTCCCACCGCCGCCACCCGCTCCTCCATCCGTCCTCCCGGGCTGGCCCACTCTGAATTATGGGAGAGATGTCATGATGTCTCTCCCATTACCCACTGCGGGAGCCGGAAGATGGAGCCCGGCTCCGGCAGTGAGCGCAGCAGTCAATGAGAAAACACACTGCTGCCGGCACCGGCGGCTGTGTGTTTGTCATAGTGTAGTGCTGACCGAATTCCGTCCGGTCAGCACTACACTACACACGTGGTGCAGCTGTGTCACAGAGACACAGATTGCCGCGGCCTGCATGGTCGCAGCCAGGGCGGCGGCGCCCTCCACTATGTGGCGCCCTACTCGGCTGCATACCATGTGTACCGGGGGAGTGTGTAGCTCATCACGGAAGGGGTCGCTCGTCATGGGGGGGGGCGGGCGATGACGACTGGGCTGGAGGGCCCTTGAAGCTTCGGGCCCTTTTGCAACTGCCCTAAAAGCCCAATGGAAGAGACGGCCCTGGGTAGCCCCTCGCGTTCCCGGAAGAGTATCTGAATCCCCCACATCCCGTCCATTTCCTAGTGAAGTGAGCAGGATGGGGAGATAATTGCCGGAAATTGTGGCATAATTGGCAGAATTCGCGGCTCCGTATGGAGGGGACATGGCAAAATAATGAGACGACGCGCCACTTAGTCCCGCTCCCTCATTGCGGTCCTATGATTCGCTGCAGTTTGCCATTATGGCGACGAGGCCTAATAACATAGGAACCTGTCCCCATCCCCCAAAGTGTCCAGCTGTGTCTCCTCTCCGGGCATCTCCCAGAGAAGAGAAATTAAAAGTCGGTAATTATGTTCTAGAATTTACTCGATAAATTATCGCTAAAACATATCACTCAACATTATACATTAAATCAGGTGGCCTCATGCCCACGCCACTTAGTGGATCATGGTTTGGGGATGTTACCATGTGTCAAGCCCCTTTTTTTTACACACTGCGGGCGAGCAGAGCATTCCGGCAGTACCCTGCATTCATTCACCACTGCTGTGCTATGCAGAGTAGTGGTGCCAGAGTGTTCCCCCTACCTCTCACGGGACAGCTGGGAGGTATGGCTAAGATCTGGTTGATTGTATAGGCAACACCGCCGCTTCTCCTTTTAAAAAGGTTTGATAAATCTCCCCAGAGCTATTATTCCTGTAAAAACACACAACTCCTCCCCCTACACACACACACGCAGCACATACACACACACACTTTTTAATAACTTATTTATAAATAACAATGACTGTGCACATGTACAACCAAATTAAGCATTCTCAACATACAGTCAAAGAAAGTTGACAGCAATGTGTAAGTTTTTCTTAATCTAAATATATTTAAATATATTTAAAAGATACTGGAACAATTTCAGTCAGTATGTAATCTAATTTTGTAAATGTGCTAATAGAAGCCATTTTCTTAGTGAAAAACTAACCTTGGTCTTCGAGAAAATGGCCACGATTTCATACTCCGACATACCAGAACTTTGGACACATGTTTACAGACATACGGTAGTCTCGTGTTTACCCTTAAAACGAGTTAACAACGAGACAACACTACAAGGGCTAGAACCGGATTCGGACGGTGTACACAGTAAGGAAGTAGACTGCTAACTCCGCTTTCTGCCTAGATAGCACTGCAGTTATGCTAATTATTAACGCCCTACTTCCAGCAGATTCGTCCCATATAGATAACGTTGCAGTGATCTACGCAGTTTATTGTGTATTGTGCTCTCTGTAGCGGCTGGCAGCACAGACTGCACCGCTCTGTTATGTCCGTGCAGCCCGGCTTGCACTGAATGCATTGCTAAAGGAATAACTTATTGCATCAATTCCGCGCTGGATAATTCACAGAGCATTGCAATAAATAGAAGTACAGAATACTAAATACTAGTAATACTTACAATATAAATATTATACATGATTTATTACCTTACCACCAGTGGTTTACTTTGGGCTAACTTGCCCATTACTGTCTCTATATGGTAAAAATCGCGAGTGGTCTATATTTTTTATTGTTTTTGACATTGTTGCGGTAATGATTTTTTTACATGATTTTCCCTGCTATATGCTAAATGTGCGCAGAGGCTGCAGGAGTGGGATCTTAAGACCTCTCCTCCAAATATGCCTCTATAGGCGCATAAAGCGGTTTACGTCATCTGATCGCGTAAACTAACTGGACCAAACTTTGGTACATTCAGGTCAGACTGCAGTCCTCATTGACATTACTGGGGACTAGAGTCTGCTCAGTAGTTAACCTTTTGCAGGAGATATCTGTGATGTTACATAGTCAGGATACATAAAATTATGCAAAAAGCATGATTTTATTAAAAACTGCCTTGATAAATAGGCCCCATATATGTAATAGGGGCACATTTATCAAAATGTATTTGAAGTAAAATCCCTGAAAACACCCGTTTTCGTGGGTTTACCCATACTTGCCTACCTTCCCGATTCGGCCGGGAGCTTCCCAAAAATCAGGTGCTGCTCCCGGCCCCCTGGAAAGGCAGGCAAGCCTCCCGGCCCCAGCAAGCCGGCTGTATAAATCCCGGCAGCGGGGGGGCCCGTGACGCGATTTGCGCTGAATTGCGTCATCGCAGCACCCGCCCCCTGCCTCACAATGCAATTAATATTGGCATTGTGAAGAGGGGGTGGGGCCACGATGACACAATCGCGCTGTCACAACCTATGCCCTGCCCCCAATGATGCATTATGCTACAGGCCATACCCCCTTTTCACAACGACACGCCCCTGTGTGGTTGACCAACAGCTCCCTCCTGGATGGAGGGAGCCAAATGTCGGCAACCTTGGGTTTACCTCAAATACTAAGTATCCCCTGTATGTATAAAGGAGGGACCACAGCAGGTATCTCCGATACCTACTGTGTTCCCTCCATTACCACTGGCAGCCGCGTTCCCCATAGGTTTATATGGGGGAAGCGATGCTGCCAAATTTACCAATATCCGGAATGCAATGCATTCCAGATAATGGCCCCGGCAGCTAACGCCATCTGAAGGTGGCATTAGCCGCTGTATCCTATAGGCTACACCGCGCACTATTAGCCGGTGGTGGGATCCGCCGGAACCCTCCCCGGCTATGGCGTATATGCATGTGCAGTCCACGGGACTGCGCATGCGCACCACCCCCTGTAGTGGCCGGCCGCTCTCCGGAGACATCGCAGGGATGGTCTCCTTTCGGAGCCCGTTTCCCTGCATGTCCCGGATGATACATCCAGCTGAAGAGATCGATTTTTGCAATGCGATCAGGGGCGTTACTGGCATGCTCTGATCACATTGCAAAAGCGATCAATGATAAATGTCCCCCATAGTAACATAACATGATGTAACTGACATAGCCTCTGGATAATTCCGAAAGACTAATAAAATTTGTATAGACTATAAACATGTATAGCACATGTGTGTCATTGATCACCCCGTTACATTTCTAGATAACCATCTTTGGTGTATTTCCAGCAATGGTGTCCGGGACAGCACTAGTTTATGATGAGGAGATGATGAGCTATAAGCTGCTCTGGGAAGAGTAAGTAAAATAATGACAAAATAGTTATTTTCATGTTACATAAATTCCCCAGCATCTTAAGGTTCAAATAAATGAGCCATATTTTTAATACTACCATATAGACTGGCATATGGGTTCCAGTCAATAGATCTACAATAAAAAGGTTGACAGTGTGAACATAGACACCACATGGTAGACAGTCAATAGGTCGACAGAGATAAAAGGTTGACACACAAAAGGTCGTCATGGATGAAAGTAGACGAGTACAAAAGGTCGGCACAAAACTTTTCTTTTATGGTTGGGGCTAGGCACTTACTGGAGGGTTAGGTTTAGGCTCTAGGAGGGATGGTAAGGTTAGGCACTTACCCCGAAGGTTAGGTTTAGGCACTTACCGGAGGGTTAAGATTAGGCACTAGGAGGGATGGTTAGAGTTATGCACATACACTGATGGTTAGGGTCAGGTACCAAAGGGAGGGTTAGGGTGAAGATTAGGGTTAGAAAACAAAAGAAAAACAATGTGTCAAGCATTTTTGTGTCTTTTTGTGTGTGTGTCGACCGTTTGACACTGTCTACCTTTTTTTTGTACCTGTGTATTTTCATCCATGTCGGTCTTTTGTCCCTGTCAATCTACCTATCTATCTGAAGTCTATCTAGACCAGTGATTTTCAATCTTTTTCACCTCAAGGCACACTACATAAGATTTAAAAATTGCCAAGGCACACTATACAGCGATGCGGTGTGCGTGACCAATGAAAAAACATACATTTTAGCTCCCAAAAAAATACACATATATTGGCCTCCAGAGGAATAAAACACACTACATTGGCCTCCACAATAATAAAACACACTACTTTGGTCTCTACAGAAATAAAACACACTACATTGGCCTCCACAGAAATAAAACACACTACATATGTACCTTAGCAGTTTGTGGTATCAGCTGAGTGTGCTAGAAGCACTAGAGCGGAGAGCGGCACCCCAGGCAGGAATAAGGAACACTATACATATATACAGCCATGGCCAAAAGTTTTGAGAATGACACCAGTATTGGTTTTCTGCTGCAGTATTTTTAGACCTTTTTTGTCAGATGTTACTATGTTATACTGAAGTAACATTACAAGCATTTCAGAAGTGTCAAAGGTTTTTATTAACAATTACATTAAGTTTATGCAAAGAGTCAATATTTGCAGTGTTGATCCTTGTTTTTCAAGATCTCTGCACTTCATCCTGGCATGCTGTCAATCAACTTCTGGGCCACATACTGACTGATGGCCGCCCATTCTTGCCTAATCAATGCTTGGAGTTTGTCAGAATTTGTGTTTTTTTTGTTTGTCCACCCGCCGCTTGAGGATTGACCACAAGTTCTCAATGGGATTAAAGTCTGGGGAGTTTCCTTGCCATGGACCCAAAATGGCAATGTTTTGTTCCCCGAGCCACTTAGTTATCACTTTTGCCTTATGGCAAAGTGCTCCATCATGCTGGAAAAGGCATTGTTCACCACCAAACTTTTCTTGGATGGTTGGGAGAAGTTGTTCTTGGAGGATGTTTTGGTACAATTCTTTATTCATGGCTGTGTTCTTAGGCAACATTGTGAGTGATCCCACTCCCTTGGCTGAGAAGCAACCCCACACATGATTGGTCTCAGGGTGCTTTACTGTTGGCATGACACAGGACTGATGGTAGTGCCTTTCCTTCTCCGGACAAGCGTTTTTCCACATGCCCCAAACGATCTGAAAGGAGATTCATCAGAGAAAATAACTTAACCCCTGTCCTCAGCAGTCCAATCCCTGTACCTTTTGAAGAAAATCAAACTGTCCCTGATGTTTTTCCTGGAGAGAAGTGGCTTCTTTGCTGCCCTTCTGTCATGACCGGGCACTAGGAATACCTCTGACGAGGTCAAGAATTGGGGGGTTAGAATAGCCATAAAGTAAATGACGGGGATGACAGTGACTGAGTCTTCTAATTGCGGCCAAACTCAGGTTTGGCTACACCTGCCCAGAGGCGCGGAGTCTAACTCACTTGGTGGTTTTCTCCAGTGACCTCTCCAATTGGGATTTGGTTTTCGCTGCACCAAGTGAGCAGGTCGCCGCCCTCTGAACAGCTACCTGGGATTGACAGAAGACCGTAACAAATATAATGGAAAATCACTAACACTAGAAATAACACAGAGAGACTGGGAATGGATTAACTGAAATACAGAAACACTAGAAACATAGGGAGAGGATGATCCAGAGAAAGGCTTGCACATAGAAACACAGGGAATAACCTCAGAGTTGCACTTGGGACACACTGGAGCTCTTGACACAAACTGGTAAAGGTACACGGGAGTGAGTACACGGTAATACACTTGAGACGTACTGGAGGTGCAGATATGAACTTGTACTGTGATCCGGGTAGAAAGTAGTGCTTGAGAAGGTACTGGAGCTCTTGACATGGACTTGTACAAATACACAGGTGTGAGTACTCAGGAATACACTTGAGACGCACCGGAGGTGCAGTTATGAACTTGTAATGTGATTCGGGAAGAAAGTACACAGAGGTGTGCTTGAGACATACTGGGGCTCTTGACACAGACTTGTGCAAGTACACAGGAGTGAGTACTCAGGAATACACTTGAGACGCACCGGAGGTGCAGATATAAACTTGTACTGAGATCCGGGTAATTAGTACACAAAGATGCACTGGAGATGCACCGGAGGTGCAGATATAAACTTGTACTGAGGTCCGGGTAATGAGTACACAAAGATGCTACTTGAGACACACGGGGAGTGTGAACATAGATTTGTACTGAAACACAGGAACTGAGGACCTGATTCAGACCGGCTCGCTAGATGCGTTCGCTCGCTAGAGGCGTATGCAAATTCAGCAAGGCAGTTCCCCACTGTGCATGCGCGAGACCCGGACTGCGACAGCCAAGCTGTCGCTCCGGGTCTCGCACCAAAGGGGGCGTGCTGTCGATGGTGACTGACAGCACGCCCCTTTTGGTGGGCGTGCCTGCCAGACGGAGGCGTTCCCATGGGAACGCCTACCGTCTGAAGCCGGCCCCACTGACATCACTCGTGATGTCAGTGGGAGTGATTTTGGCTCTGATAGAGCCAAAATCACTCCAGGGCTTGTGGCTGGGAAACCCTACTGCAGGGTTTCCCTCGCAAGTCCGATGGTCGCGATGGTCAAGACCATCGCGACCATCTCTTTGGACGCTCGTATATGCTGTGGGTGGTCACCCACAGCTATACGAGCGTCCAGGAGGACGCTCCATTTTAATGGAGGAGGGCCCTGATTCAGAGCGAGCGCTCTGGTCAGAGCGTCCGGCTCTGAATCAGGCCCTAAGTTCTCAATGACATGTCTTATACTCAATATTTCCTGCATTATTATTCCCAATACTTCCGCTCTCTGTTAAATTTATTATTTCAATAATTAACATAATTTTTGTAATAACCCAATTAATTTTAACAATGCTTTACAACTTACACAGTAATTATTTCATTACTATGAACTCCACAATTTACATAATTGATATACATAATTCAATACTATGACCTCCATAATTTGCATAATTAATATACTGTGCATATATACACAATTCAATGCCATAGTAATATAACATCACCTGTGATATTCCATCCTGAATTTAACAACACAAGGAGACTGTATATAATATCTATTACAAACCAAATACTTAACATTTCCAACCAAGAAAATAACTGGAACATTCCTTTAGTAAATCACTCCACTACTTACTTTTTAGGTCCTTCTGCCTCTCTGTCCCACTGCCACAATGAATTCACTTCAATGATCATGCCTTTTAACCCCCCAAGGCTGTGACATCACTTCCTCTCATATTTCATTGGAGTATAAATCAATAAGGAATACGCTCCTTTATATAAAGTTCTATTTATCTCAAGTAATATAACTTTATGTCAAAATAGTTCTGCTAGAAAAGCGCTTATCTGTTTAAAACCTTATTGCATTCTATTCAATATAACATGCTAATTGAAAAATCAATCCCAGCTTCCCCCCAGTGCTCTATATCCGGCTTTCGTCTCCATGGTGACCAACAGCACCTAGCTGGGTCCTACAATGATATTACTTGTCATGTGACCGCACGGCTTGTCAGATATCACTACCCGGCTTGCAGTGATCGGCATGTGGGCGACTCCCCAAATGTATGGAGGAAGGTGCTCTGGTCAGATGAGACTAAAATTGAACTTTTCGGCCACCAAGGAAAACGCTATGTCTGGCGCAAACCCAACACATCCCATCACCCCAAGAACACCATCCCCACAGTGAAACATGGTGGTGGCAGCATCATGCTGTGGGGATGTTTTTCAGCAGCAGGGACTGGGAAACTGATTTGAGTCGAGGGAAAGATGGATGGTGCTAAATACAGGGATATTCTTGAGCAAAACCTATTTCAGTTTGCCTGTGATTTGAGACTGGGACGGATGTTCACCTTCCAGCAGGACAATGACCCGAAGCATACTGCTAAAGCAACACTTGAGTGGTTTAAGGGGAAACATTTAAATGTGTTGGAATGGCCTAGTCAAAGCCCAGATCTCAATCCACTTGAGAATCTGTAGTCAGACTTGAAGATTGCTGTTCACAAGCGGAAATCATCCAACATGAAGGAGCTGGAGCAGTTTTGCCTTGAGGAATGGGCAAAAATCCCAGGGGCAAGATGTGGCAAGCTCATAGAGACTTATCCAAAGCGACTTACAGCTCTAATTGCCGCAAAAGGTGGCTCGACAAAGTACTGACTTTAGGGGGGTGAATAGTTATGCACGTTGAAGTTTTCTGTTATGTTGTCCTAAATGTTGTTTGATTCACAATATAAAAAAACCCACAACTTCACAGTTGTAGGCATGTTCTGTGAATGAAATGATGCACTCCTTCAAACAATCCATTTTAATTCCAGGTTGTGAGGCAACAAAACATGAAAAATGCAAAGGGGGTGAATACTTTTGCAAGGCACTGTATGTGAATTGACACAGGGATAAAGTATTGAGCACATGAATATCAGGAGGTGCAAAAAGGCATGGAAAGCCAAGACACCAGCTGAAATCTATCAGTAATTAGAAAGCAATCCTGCCCCTTGTCAGTGCAAATTAATATAAACTGGTTCAGTCCCAACTGATGGCCTATAAAAAGTTGTCTCATTACCAAGGTGTCACACAAGAAAAATCTAATGATGGGTAAAAGCAAAGAGCTCTCAAGAGACCTTCGTAACCTTATTGTTGCAAAACATACTGATGGCATTGGTTACAGAAGGATTTGTACCTTCCCCCCTTACCACCCACATACGCCTCTTTCTGTCACTCAAATGATCAGGTATTCGCTATTTTGCGAGCACATGAATTTCGACCACACTGACTGGTTCGCGCATGCGTATAACGATCCGTACGCATGCGCAGTTGGGCAAACATCGCTCTGAGCGAACGAGCAGCCGCTTACGAGCGGCTCTGAATCAGGCCCAGAGTTCATAGAAGAGGCCCACGGATGCTTCAAGATTTGAAGACTGTTAGTGTGGAAGAATGGGCCAAAATCACATCAGAGCAATGCATGCGACTAGTTTCTCCACACAGGAAGTGTCTTGAAGCTGTCATTACCAACAAAGGCTTTTGTACGTAGTATTAAATAAATTTCAGTAATACTTTTTCCCTGTGTCATTTCACATTAATTCACATAACTCAATTTATGGACATCTATGGTTTGATTCATGGGTTTTTGCTCACATTTGGTATAAATTTCATTACAATAGCCCATTAAAAATGTATTTACTGAGAGAAATGTTGATGTGTTCAATACTTATTTTACCCGCTGTGTGTGTGTATGGAAACATATATACAGTGCATCCGGAAAGTAATCACAGCGCTTCACTTTTTCCACATATTGTTATGTTACAGCCTTATTACAAAATGAAATAAATTCATTTATGTCTTCAAAGTTCTACACACAATTCCCCATAATGACAACGTGTAAAAAGTTTTTTTGGAGATTTTTGCAAATTCAATTAAAAAAACCAAAACACTAAGAAATCACATGTACATAAGTATTCACGGCCTTTGCCATGAAACTCAAAATTGAGCTCAGGTGCATCCTGTTTCCACTGATCATCCTTGAGATGTTAATACAGCTTAATTGGAGTCCACCTGTGGTAAATTCAGTTGATTGGACATGATTTTGAAAGGCATACACCTGTCTATATAAGGTTCCACACTTGACAGTGCATGTCAGAGCACAAACCAAGCATGAAGTCCAAGGAATTGTCTGTAGACCTCCGAGACAGGATTGTCTCGAGGCACAAATCTGTGGAAGGGTAGAGAAAAATATCTGCTGCTTTGAAGGTCCCAATGAGCACAGTGGCCTCCATCATCCGTAAATGGAAGAAGTTTGGAACCACCAGGACTCTTCCTAGAGTTGGCTGGCCATCTAAACTGAGCGATCGGGGGAGAAGGGCCCTAGTCAGGAAGGTGACCAACAACCCGATGGTCACTCTGTCAGAGCTACAGCATTGTTCTGTGGAGAGAGGAGAACCTTCCAGAAGGACAACCATCTCTACAGCAATCCACCAATCAGGCCTGTATGGTAGAGTGGCCTGACAGAAGCAAAAAAAATGCACATGGCAGCCCGTCTGGAGTTTGCCAAAATGCACCTGAAGGACTCTCAGACCATGAGAGACAAAGATTGAACTCTTTGGCGCGAATGCCAGGCGTTATGTTTAGAGGAAACCAGGCACTGCTCATCACCAGGCCAATGCCATCCCTACAGTGAAGCATGGTGGTGGCAGCATCATGCCGTGGGGATGTTTTTCAGTGGCAGGAACTGGGGGACTAGGCAGGATAGAGTGAAATATGAATGCAGCAATGTACAGAGACATCCTGGATGAAAACCTGCTCCAGAGCGCTCTTGACTTCAGACTGGGGCGACGGTTCATCTTTCAGCAGGACAACGACCCTAAGCACACTGCCAAGTTATCAAAGGAGTGGCTTAAGGACAACTCTGTGAATGTCCTTGAGTGGCCCAGCCAGAGCCCAGACTTGAATCCAATTGAACATCTCTGGAGAGATCTGAAAATGGCTGTGCACCGACGCTTCCCACCCAAACTGATGGAGCTTGAGACGTGCTGCAAAGAGGAGTGGGCGAAACTGCCCAAAGATAGGTGTGCCAAGCTTGTGGTATCATATTCAAAAAGACTTGAGGCTGAAATTGCTGCCAAAGGTGCATCAACAAAGTATTGAGCAAAGGTTGTGAATACTTATGTACATGTGATTTCTAAGTTGTTGCTTTTTTCATTAAATTTGCAAAAATAGCAAAAAAACTTTTTACACGCTGTCATTATGGGGTATTGTTTGTAGAATTTTGCGGCCATAAATTTATTTATTCCATTTTTTAATGAGGCTGTAACATAACAAAATGTGGAAAAAGTGAAGCGTTGTGAATACTTTCTGGATGCACTGTATGTATATATATATATATATATATATATATATACAGTCAGGTGCATAAATATTGGGACATTGACAGAATTTTCATATTTTGGCTTCTATTCACCACAATGGCTTTGAAATGAAACAAACAAGATGTGCTTTAACTGCAGACTTTCATATTTAATTTGAGGGTAATTACATCCAAATCAGGTGAACGGTGTAGGAATTACAATGGTTTCTATATGTGCCTCCCACTTTTTAAGGGGCCAAAAGTAATGGGACAAACTAAACAATCCTAAATCTAACTTTCACTTTTTAATACTTTGTTGCAAATCCCTTGCAGGCAATTACAGCCTGAAGTCTGGAATGCATAGACATCACCAGATGTTGGGTTTCATCCCTGGTGATGCTCTGCCAGGCCTCTACTGCAAATGTCTTCAGTTCATGCTTGTTCTTGGGGAATTTTCCCTTCAGTTTTGTCTTCATCAAGTGAAATGCATGCTCAATCAGATTCAGGTCATGGGATTGACTTGGCCATTGCATAACATTCCACTTTTTAGCCTTAAAAAACTCTTTGGTTGCTTTTGCAGTATGCTTCGGGTCATTGTCCATCTGCACTGTGAAGCGCCGTCCAATGAGTTCTGAAGCATTTGACTGAGTATGAGCATATAATATTGCCCAAAACACTTCAGAATTCATTCTACTGTTTTTGTCAGCAGTCACATCATCAATAAATACAAGGGAACCAGTTCCATTGGCAGCCATACATGCCCAGGCCATGACACTACCACCACCATGCTTCCCTGATGAGGTGGTATGTTTTGGATCATGAGCAGTTCCTTTCCTTCTCCATACTCTTCTCTTCCCATCACTCTGGTACAAGTTGATCTTTGTCTCATCTGTCCATAGGATGTTGTTCCAGAACTGTAATGGCTTTTTTAGATGTTGCTTGGCAAACTCTAATCTGGTCTTCCTGTTTTGAGGCTCACCAATGGTTTACATCTTGTGGTGAACCCTCTATATTCACTCTTGTGAAGTATTCTCTTGATTGTTGACTTTGACACATATACACCTATCTCCTGGAGAGTGTTCTTGATTTGCCAACTGTTGTGAAGGGGTTTTTCTTCACCAGGGAAATAATTCTTCTGTCATCCACCACAGTTGTTTTCCGTGGTCTTCCGGGTCTTTTGGTGTTACTGAGCTCTCCGGTGCGTTCTTTCTTTTTAAGAATGTTCCAAACAGTTGATTTGGCCACACCTAATGTTTTTGCTATCTCTCTGATGGGTTTGTTTTGATTTTTCAGCCTAATGATGGCTTGCTTCACTGATAGTGACAGCTCTTTGGATTTCATATTGAGAGTCGACAGCAACTGATTCCAAATGCAAATGTCACACCTAGAATCAACTCCAGACCTTTTACCTGCTTAATTGATAATGAAACAACGAGGGAATAGCCCAGACCTGTCCATGAAATAGCTTTTGAGTTGATAGTCCCATTACTTTTGGCCCCTTAAAAAGTGTGAGGCACATATAGAAACCGTTGTAATTCCTACACTGTTCACCTGATTTGGATGTAATTACCCTCAAATTAAATCTGAAAGTCTGCAATTAAAGCACATCTTGTTTGTTTCATTTCAAAGCCATTGTGGTGGTGAATAGAGACCAAAATATGAAAATTCTGTCAATGTCCCAATATTTATGCACCTGACTTTATATATACAGTCAGTATATATAGTAAGTGAAGATTCCTAGCGCCTACTATTGAAAATACATAAAGTGCAAGAGTGCAAACATAAATAAAAAAATGGCTCATGGGTCCACATAAATGTAAAATATGCACCAACCGAGAAGAAAAGTAAAAAATTTTTTAACAATGAGCATATGTTCTGAAAACCTGTGTTTTTGTGTAAATAGCAGTGTAACATACATTTGCAGGTGTTAGTATAGTGAATAGGCGCTGGGAGTCTTCACTTTATGTCACTCACTAGTGTGACTCACCATTGCACTTTTTTTGGTACCCAGCTGCCACCTACTAAAATAGGGAATGTTTGTATTGTTTTTTATTTCACTATTTTGTATTCACTAAGTTAGTGTAAAAGGTACCTTAGCTCCAAGTCTGCTCTCTATCGTATCTATCTATCTATCTATCTATCTATAATATGACCGTGGGAAAAACTTGCTGGTGATTTTTCTTTCTGCCAGCTTGGAGTGTTCTAATGAGGTCCCAGAGAGGCTGTCTTGCTCTCACAAGAGGCTGCAGCATTATGATCTTGCGAGGAGATGTATCCAGCTACCTGTCAGAGAGGCTACAGAGAAAGAGATAACATTAGTTCACAGGTTTGTTCTTTGCAATTTCATTTGCTTCACTATTATGAGACACAAAAACTCCATCCATCCCAGTTGTTTTGGTACTGGTGCTGAGTGGTTGGATGTAATTAGGCACAAACAGTGTGGTGGAATTATCACTACATACACCAGGTAACTTATTAGACATATCTAACCTGCATCTTCCCCATCTATTATCAGTGCTGAATACCTTGAGGTAGTGAAGAGTACTGAGACCATGGATATAGAAGAATTGAAGAGAACGTCACAGAAGTATATTGCTGCCTTCTTTCATCAGGTGTGACACATAGTGCAATTTATGTATACACAATATGAATATTCCAGGTTGTTACACACGATATGATTTTATTGTGCAATCTAACTTGTAATCCTATTGAATAATGTATCATAATTATAATATACAGATGTCTTCTCATACACTGTGGCTTAAGTCACACCAATAAGTAGCGTTCCCGCTAGGCTGTTTTAGCGGGGCGCGGCTCCCTGCCCCCTTTTCAATGGTCACGCCCCCTTTTCGGGAGCGTGTGCGCTTCCGCCGCACGCACGGAAGTGCCCTCTCTAACTCTGGCGCCCTGCCTGCCGCCGGAGCTAGAGTGAACACTAAATAAGCCCCTGTCGGCACACACCAGTTCCCACACTGAGCATCTTTTTCAATCAAAATATGCATATATTTTGCATAAATATAATAAATGTAAGCATCAATTTGACGTGCAACATTTCTATACTAGCATCGGTGGACATTATCACACAATCGCTTTTATGCACAAGCTGAAAATCTGAACTTCAGATGTGTCCTCATACACATAGCCTCAATACACCATACAGCACGAGACGTCCGTCACCACTGAGCCACTCCCAAGAGGTGTAGCGCAGCATCTGATTCAGGCCCACAGTGTACTAGAGATGCTGGGCTGCTACTTTAACCGCACAGGAATTAGTTTTAAACATGTACATAATCACAAATGAAGCACAACAGAACTTGGCGTTAGAAAAGGCCACGGGCGCTGCACCATAGCACTTCATATACAGATACAGATGTGCAGATATACAAGTGTTGCATAGCTAATTAATCAGTGCAGTCTTGTGAAGCAGTTTGTTGCATCCAATTGCATCTTGTATGCATTTTCGGGCCAAAAAGATGCTTGGCACAAGCCGAGTCGCACAGAACCTGGCACGCCGAGAAGGTGTTTGGCATGATTGCAGCAATAGTGTATAAGGTCACATCTGTAAGTTAATAATTGGTACAGTAAGAAATTGTTCTGCTGTCAGATAAGCATTATTTGGGCAGACATTTGCTTTCATACATTTCTGTCGCAGATTATTGTTGTATTGGAGCTTACGGATATGAACAGTATGACAATCAGTAAATAGGACGTCAAGTCACCACATCATCCTATTTATTGTGCTCCTCTGCCGCCATAGCTGATCTTGGCTTTGGTGCAGTAGGAGGAGGGGAGAGCCTGTATTTATCCAACACGGTGACCAGCTTACATTGTTATATAGATGTATGGCAGCTGTGCAGTATATTATCTTCTGCATGGTCTGGCTTCAGAATATACCAACGATCGAGATTACTTTACAACAAAGCTATACAGTGTTTTCCATTATGTTGTCCACTCTCTGTAAGGTTGTATAGAAAGATTACATAGGAATGATTGGCTGGGCACATACAATTGGTGTCCATGCAATTTATGTGTTGTAATCGTGGTGGTTACGTTTTGTTTTTCAAATTTGTATATTCCTGTAGAACTCTTACCGTTGTGCTAAGCTGGCCCTTGGTGGCACTTTGCAGCTTGTTGATGCTGTGATGTCAGGAGATGTACGCAATGGGATGGCTCTTGTAAGGTAATGAAAGGCTATAAATATTACAAATTGTTAAGCATATTAAGGGCTTGGCCTTCAGAGAAGTGAATGTATATATATTACCAAATAATTCTGCCATTAAATACGTTTTACACATTGACATCTCTAAGACACTTCTTGAGTGTTGAGTTATTTCTTAAATAAGGTCATAGTTGCATCATGGAGCTAATGACAATCATGCTTTGATCACAGAACATCCTAGCACATCAGAAAGCAGGATATTTTGAAAAGATAGCTACCAAAATGTATTATATATTCAATATTTTAGGTATGTCAGTGATTTAGTTGTAGACTAGGAAATTGTCAATAAATAGCACCGAAAGATATTTTGAACTGACTACACTTCACCAATAAACTGCTTATACGTTTGTTCATACCATCATTGACATAATAGTTTAGCTATAAGTTACTGAAGAGCACAGCAGAATCACTATGCAGAGAAACGTAATTGAATTGTTCTTTTAGTAACCACATTTCTTCATGCTACAGTGCGTTGTTCAATTGTGCATACAAATATGAGCTTATTCTAAACAACGTTTGCTCTAAAAAGCTGACAAAATTGTACATATTTAATGGTAAGCTATGCCTTTTTATATTTAAAATCTAGCATAATGCATAGCTGTAACCCCTTCTGTGGATGCATAGCATAGTTAGTATCCACAAGTGTCTGTAATTGTAGGATATGTGGTGGCATTGCATTCTATCTGAAGCTCTCACATTGCCATCTGATCAGTACGGATCTGTCAACGTTTAAGTATATAATGTGTGAAAATACTGTTCTAGTTTCATTAAGTAGGTCAGTTAATTTTGGAAATTCTCTTTTTTTTTTGCATTAGAGAAACACTAGCTGATCTTGAACAGTATTAAATGCTTGGCTCTAAAGCTGGTTACACACTTTAAGATATATTGTACGGTATATCGTTCTGAGACGGATCAGAACAATATATCTTACATATCGTATAGTGTGCATGCCCGATCACATGTGCATGAGGGTCGTTTATCACATCGTCCTATCTGCTGTGCTTCACAGCAGATGGGACAATGCAGTGAATGACGCCGAGCTGTAACATGCAGCATTGAGCAATACATTGCGCCACCATATACCAGATTGTGCAGTGTGTTCGGCTGGCGCGATGTGTCGTTACATTACTTTGTTTCGTAAGTTGGGTACACATCGTATATATTGTGTACCCAGCCTTACAAGCCAAGTGTTTTTTTTTTTTGAGTATCTGACAAGAAAATTAACTTTATTAGTATTATTAATATACATTTTTATTTATAGCATAGCATGCCACAAGATGTCCGTAGCACCGGACAATGAAATATAATTACATACATATTGCAAAAATACGAACGATAGCCATAATAAAAATAAATTAACAATGGTGGGGTGAGAGAGTAGGATAGAGAGACTTACTAAGGCTTGAAAAGCATGCAATGATGGATCACACAAGGGGGAGTATGGAGCAAACCGCAATAAATGAGCCTGTACCCACTAAGGGATCTATGTACTAAGCCTTGGAGAGAGATAAAGTACCAAGCAAACAGCTCCTAACTCATTTTTCAAACACCATCTGTAAAGTGACAGTTAGGTTATGATTGGTTGGTGCTTTATCTCTGTCCTCTTTATGTTTCTCCAAGGCTTAGTACAAAGACCCCTTAGTGGGGAGAGAGACATGAACAGAGGAGGGAAGAATGTCAGGGTAACAGATGCACACTACTGCTAGGAGTAGAGAACGAGGGAAGAGGACCCTATGAGGGAGGGGGGAACCAGGCGGGTAGGTGGATGGTCAGAGGTACTGAGAACTTCACATGAATTACAGTGTTCCCATTTCCTTATAGTTAGTTGGCATGATAGAGAATACACTTTGTTATCCCGTGAAATGTTTAAGCTCTTGATTGTGCTGTTTTATCCCTCCTTAGTCACTTGTACTGTAGTATTTGACAATATCAATTTATATATATTGCAGACCTCCAGGACATCACAGTCAGCGCAGCCAGAGCAATGGTTTCTGTGTCTTCAATAATGTTGCAATAGCTGCAAAATATGCCAAAAACAAGTACAATGTTCAAAGGTGAGACATATGTGCACAGGTCCCTCTTTATTGTCACTCATATTATTAGAAATAAAGACTTGCAAAAAGGAAAAGGTAATCAGTGCTTTGTAATAAATGAGAGTATAGCTTGGAAAATCACTGGGTTAATGAACCCCTTCTGTGAATATTGACTTAAATCAAATGTTTATACAAATCTCTTCAGTTTATGGGTTATTTGCAGGAGACATAAGGTGGGTAGAGCACTAATGGTGACAACATTTTCAGTTTCATCTTAAATGCACTTGCCAGTTTAGAAGTAGCTGTACAGTTCAGTTCTTTCTAACATCATCTCCTGCCTTGGTTAAATGTGGCTGCCAATGACTCATTTTTGCTGTCCGGGAATGAGGTTCTGTCTGCCTTTGGAGAGAGTCCTTCATGGAGACTTTGTATCTGCAGATCAGCAGACAGGCTCCATCTGAAGCATTCCAAGGACTTCAATATATCATCTACATTGTTTATTAAAATAAATTTTAATATGCTATATTATTAGAGCCTCTCTTTGAAAGTGACTTCACTTTTTTAACCTGGCATGTGTATTTAGGGCCTGATTCAGAGCCGGATGCTCTGACCAGAGCGCTCGCTCTGAATCGGGGCCCTCCTACCTAAAAATGGAGCAGCCTCCTGGCCGCTCGCTTAGCTGTGGGTGACCACCCACAGATTATGCGAGCGGCCAAAAAGATGGTTGTGATGGTCAAGACCATCGCGACCATCGGGCTTGCGACAAGACCCTGCGGTAGGGTCTCGCTGCCGCAAGGCCAGGAGTGCTTTTGGCTCTATCAGAGCCAAAAGCACTCACACTGACATCACTAGTGATGTCAGTGGGGCCGGCCCCAGACGGCAGGCGTTCCCATGGGAACGCTTCCGTCTGGGCAGCAACGCCCCCGGCACGCCCACCAAAGGGGGTGTGCTGTCCTCACCATCGACAGCACGCCCCCTTTGGTGCGAGACCCATAGCGACAGCTTGGCTGTCGCTATGCGGGTCTCGCGCATGCATACGACGGAGCTCCCTCCGTCATGCACATGCGCACTAGGGCACCTTCGACCCGCTTGCGAGCGGGTCTGAATTAGGCCCTTAATACGGAACGTAATGTCCCCATTGGGACACCCCCAATTATATCATTGTGTTTAGTTTGCAGAAAGCCTGATGTACAAGTAGTGTTCCCTTCCTTTGCTTCGCATATTATTATAGTTTTGTTTTTCTTAAATGTTGTAGAAGAAATGTTGAATGTACTGATCTTTACACATAATTTCTTATCTAATTTACACTTTTGTTACAGAATTCTGATTGTTGATTGGGATATTCACCATGGACAAGGGATCCAGTACATTTTTGAAGATGATCCAAGGTTCACATGAGCATTTAGTGGTCTTCATGTTTAGAAAATGTTATGTAAATAACTCATACAGAGGCAAGGCTGTATTAATGGGCCTGATTCAGAGTTGTACACATACCCAATGGTTTGCGTACAACTCTGATATTTGAGGATCTGCACATGCGATCGTAGTTTCTGGAAGCCGCAGCCTCTTTGACAGGCTGTAGGCGTTTGGGGGCGATGTCCGGTAGCATCCCAGAATACGGGGGCATATCGGCCTTCTAAGCAGCTTCACTGGCTTCAGCTGTGTGAAAACACCGGCCGTCCTGAGTAACCTGAAGATTTCCCTATGACATCTGTAAGACACTGCCCGAAAATTCCAGCCCTGTGGTAGTGAGTACTAGGATATATAATGAGTAGTTATATGCACAAGTCACAAGCTAACTAGTCACACAGTTCCAGCAGGAGTTTGTATACTGCCAAAGTATGCTAGTGCAGGCAAAGTGAGTGCTTATATGCACAAATCACAGGCTAATAAGCCACAGGGTTCCAGCAGGAGAATATAAAATTCCAGGATATATTGCTGCAGGTACAGTGTGTATTTATATGCAGATGTCACAGTCTACTCAGCCACAGGATGCCAGCAGGAGTATGTAGAGAGCCAGGATATAATACGGCAGGGAAAGTGAAACTAAAAAGGCATTCAGGGGCCCATTTATCAAAGTATATTTGAGGTATAATTCCCAAAAACACCCGGATGTATTAAGTAGGGACCGCAGCAAGTATCTCCGATACCTGCTGTGTTCCCTCCATTACCGCTGGCAGCCGCCCCTCCCATAGGTTTCTATGGGGTATGTGATGCTGCCAAATTCACCAATATCCATATTGCGCTGCATTCTAGATATTGGCCCCGCAGCTAACAGCATCTGAAGATAGCGTTAGCCGCTGTAGCCTATGGGCTACACCACGTATAATTAGGTGGTGGAGGGATCCACCGGAACCCTCCTCGGCTATGGCAGCTGTGCATGTGCAGTCCCTGGCACCGGCCAGCAGCTCTCCGGAGACATCGCAGGGACGGGCTCCTTTCAGAGCCCGTGTCCCTGCATGTACCGGATGTTACATCCGGCCGCTATGATCGTATTTTACAATACAATCATGGGCGGTACTATCATGTCCTGATCGCATTGCAAAAGCGATTATTAATAAATGGGGTCTTCAGTCTTATAAGACAGGACATCCACAGAGGGTCTTCCAGTAGTAACCACAGTTAATCCAGAGATCTGTGCAGCCTACAATGGCACTACAGTGGTCAAGTCTGCCAGCTGAAAGGGTCAGCAGAAGGGAAATGGGGAGGAGACAACCACCGCCTGGACAACCAGCACAGCAGGAGGCCGCCCACAACAACGAAGCCGGTAAGTACCCCACCTGGGCACCGATCACGGTCAAATTACCACCGGTGGGGCAGGCGGGGGTAAGGCTCCTTTGGCGAAAATTTCAAGCTTGTACCACTAGGGAAACAGGAGAAATGCAGGATTAATGGCAGGAGCTACAGCAAGCTATTGCCTACTCCATACCTAACAGGCAGTAGAGTGTTTTGAAAATAATGCTGATAGTGACTGTAGATATAATTCTGACTAAAGTACCAGAATGCTACTAATGCAAATAGTACTTATATGATACAGACTGTAAATGTTGCTGTCATTGTGATGGGTAGTATTTTATGATGGTGCTTAAAGTAACCCATTACAATTTTGGTCTGGAGCCCAGACATTTCCAGTTAAGTCCCCTATAGAGAGGACAGTAAATGCTAGGCATAGTCCAGGGTTCGCAAAATACGCGTTATAGCGCGTTTTTACCTGCTATAGGGAGTTGCGGACCCAATTTTAAAAACTCAGCGGGTCCTGCAGGACGCGCTGTGTGGGGCTATGCTGGGTGCAGCAGCCTATCACCGCTGGCAACATCTTTTCAACCAATAGCCGCCCACGTCTCCTCATTCACCGCCGCTTGGCGTCCCCTCTCCCAAACTCTGGCTACAGTAGGTAACTCTGACCAGTCAGTCAGACACCGGCCGGCCCACCACGCTCCAACCTCGGACTGTCTGGCCATGCCCACCGCCCATCAAATTTACTCCTCTCCATGGCTTAGTACATAGACACCTATGATTGAAAGGTGTACAGACTAGTCTTACCAGTGCAGCCCCAATAATATAATAACCTTTATAAGATGGTAAAAGTATAGGAGGTCTGGTGGGGGTGGGGGATTGAAAGGTGGTCTAGCCCTATGATGAAAATAGTTGTGGTCCATTGTGGGGTCGGAGGATGGTCTAGCTCTTGTAAAGGGCTACACACTCTAATAAGGATAGAGAGACACCTATTACTTTTCCCACCCTCAGCACTGCAATGTCTACTTACAGCTCTAGAATGGGGTGAGTAGTGTGAGATAGAGATAAATACAAAACAAGTAAAACTATCATAGAATATAAGTAATATCCTATATCAGGAATATTAATAATATTTAAAAGACACAATACAAGGGAAAAATATATATTATAAACATATATATAGTGCTGTATACTGCACATACATCTTATCTGTACACTTAACCCCAAAGTGTCAGGGCTTTAAAATTTAAACATGTCCTGAAGCAGGCGAAGGGAAATTAGACACGGCCAGAGAGATTTTTGCTACTAAAATAAATTAATGCTCAAAGATGCTAATTCTGATTGTCTTTTCAGTCGCCTAAGGGAGAGCTATACATTTTCAGATCAGGTAATTTGGCCACCAGGTAATCTGATTTCCGGTATTTTGGAATAGTGTGATATATAAGGATTTTTGTTTAAAAATTAGAGCTAGGCATTTCTGACAGGAATTCGGAACCTTGAATAAGGATTGGGGTTAGCAATTATATATATTTGGACTAATCAGGGGCGTTTTAAGAGAGGAGGGGGCCCACGCGCAGACTCCTTTCCTCCCTCACGCGGTGCCGCAGTGGGTGGTGCAGCAGTAGATTCTGGCCTAGTGCCAGAATCTATTGCGCATATGCGGGCGCCATTTTCCCGGGGACAGCAGTACTGCGCATGTGCTGAGTCACCGGGAAAATGGGTGCCAACATTTTCTCAGTGATTTTTGCTACTCTGCAGCGCCGGCACGGCACTGCGGAGCCACACCTCCAGCTCTGCACAGCAGTGTATGACTATACAGAAACGAGGCTGAGCTGTTGCTGCCTCATCTCTCAACTCATCTAAACCTAACCCGCATACTTACCTTCGGGATGCCGGCGGTTGGGATGCCGACATCCGGCATCTTGACTGGATCCCGTCTGCAATACTTTCAAATTGTCCTTGTACCAGTGACGTGCCGTGAAGTAAATGGCTGGGGAGGCACACATGGAGATGGGTCTGAGTGCTGGGAACCTGTCTCACCCCCCTACTCACTTTAACTCTCCCCTCACTACACTAATCTTAAGTGTCCATTTATTCCCCTACCTGCATCACTGTGTCTTCTCCTGGTGCTGCTGACTGAGCTCCAATCTCTAAACACTGCACATGACACATCCAAGGTGACCATCAGCACTCAAGGCATGCCCCTCATACTGAGAGGCATGCCTCTATTAGCTCTATTTCTGTGCAGCTTATTGCCCGTGGTGTGGCCCTGTCCCCTGCTCTGCAGTGTCTGACTATACAGATTGAGGCTGAGCTGTTGCTGCCTAATCTATCGTCCCCCTGCAGTCCCAGGGAGCTCCACAAAGCTAGTGAGTGTTTACTATAAAAATGAAGCCGATCTTTATAAGTTATAAATATCTTCTTTGTATTATTCTAATAATTTTTATATAAAATCTCAGGAGTATGACAGAGAGGCTCTGCCTACCCTGACAGCACATCCCTAGTCAGATGTGTAATATTAACTGGAGGTATCTGTGTTTAATTTAATGCAAATTATTCATAGGCCTAGCTAGTGCAAGAAAAGACATCCCTTATAAAAAAAAAAAAAATACCATGGCAATTACCATACTAATGTTATTTTCTTCTTCAGGGTCCATAGGCTCCACAGGGAGACCTCGAGGGTATAGCTCGATCTGGATCCCGGCACTATGCAGTTAAAAGCTTTGCTCCCAGGATGCACTGGAACCATCCTCCTCTATACCCCGAGCCAGAGGCACCTCAGTTCTAGTTGGTGCCCGGCTGTAGTCGTGTCACTGTTTGCGCAGGGGAGCTGATTAGCAGCCCCAAAGCTGTTTTATTTTATGAGTTAATAGTTTCATTTACTTTTACTCTTCAGAGTGAGGAGCAGCAGACTGTCCAAAGGACGTCTGCACTGCCACTCTGTCACTGCCGCTGGTGCAGCGACGCCAGTACAGATCTGGGGATCTTGGCGAAATCCCGGAGTCTGTGCTAGCTGGACTCCGCGGGACTCCCTGGACTGCTGCCGGATCTACGAGGACAGACAAGAGCGGATCAACGCAAGCAGTCTTTACCTTAGGTCTCTGGGGACAGACCGGAGGTGCTGGCAGTGGCGGCAGGCTCCCCATACCCTGCGTATCCACTAGACCACCAGGGACTTGCAGCTGGTAGCAGGAACCAGCGTCCCGGGGGTTAATTGCAGGCGAGGGGAGGCAGCCTTCCCTGTTTAGCGGCTCCTCCCCTCAGCTCAGCGCGCCTTTCTGCTAAGGTCTGGCACTGCTGAGCTGCTCTCCTCCTATGGCCACGCCCCCTCTGAGGTCTCCGGCAGCCATTTTCTCTGGTGCATCGCAGATCTCTCTGGACATGCATGCGGACCAGTCCCCATGTATACCTCTCCCATGGGGTTAGTGTATACAGCACTATAACCTTTGTCAGACACTGAATCTGGGCGGTTGATTGTAGTGCCAAGTTGCAGTAGGTAATTTCTGTCTGCATTGTATGTGACTTATGCTAGCACTGACTGTCTGTGTCTTTTTTCCGATTCTGTCAGTCTATATCTTTCCCTTTCCTTTTCCTGCAGCCCTAACAGGTGTGTGTGGGGAGGTTTCCTTGATCTCACATATATAAACTCAAGTATTTGTGAGGTCTGTCAAATACGGTTGTGGGCTGCACGGTGCCATAATGTTGGACCAGTATTTTGCATACATTGTAGGTACCCAGTGTTGCGCTTCCTGATTTCCTTTATATATATATATATATATATATATATATATATATATATATTGTCAGACATGTCTGACAAGGAGGTCAAGCACACTGCTGCACCCACTCTGCTCTCCTGCAGGGGTAGGAAAGGAGGATTTATCTCAGGATGGACTATGTGTGAGGTGCTATCAGTTGCCTTGTGCCTCAAACCCCCCAACAATGGAACAGGATCCCCCTTGGGCGGTTGTTTCTCAGGTGCTGGCCTCCATTGCGGATCGCCTGGCGGTCCCGGCCGTTCTGCCCCATATGGGGTTACCCCAAACAGCCATCCTTCCCTCCCAGGGTGTCCCACATTTATTGCGGTCTACTCCTGGGCCTCAGACTGTTACCCCCTATCAGGGGTTATCGCTATTATATGCAATCCCCTCCGGTACCACAACAGTCTGTCATTCCCTTCCAGGGACCTCCGCAAGCTGTACATCCACCCTGGGTGGAGGATTTATCTAGTTCAGTTCAGAGTTTGGCAGCATTGTCTTCAGACCATGTTGCGAAATGAAAAACCTCAGAAGGCATCTAAACGTCCTGTACTGCCATCCCAGTCTATGCAATTATCCGACACAGACGTGTCATCGAATGATGGGGAAATGCCTAAGGAGTCTGATTCGGATTCCCCTGCACAGGAGGTGGAGCCTAAATCAGCTATTAATGTTAGTTGGTAATGGCGTTCCGATCCATACTAGATATAGAGGATGACGTTCCTGCCCCTAAATCCAAATACCATGAATTTAAACAGGCAAAGGTGACTTCAGCAGTTTTCCCTCTCTCTGACCAACTGCCAGACCACATGGCGGAGGCCTGGCAATTGCCTGGTAAGAGGTATCAACCGCTAAAGTGTTTGGCCTCATGTTATGCGTTCCCTGAGGGTCATTGCAAGAAATGGGAATCACCACCTTCGGTAGATTCTCATGTTACTCGCCTGATTAAGAGTGCTGCTCTGCCTATGCCTTCTATTTCTTCTCTGAAGGATTCTACAGACAGAAAGGTGGAGACATGCCTGAAATCGATTTATTCTCTCTTGGGAGCTGTGGCCCGTCCGTCCATGGCTATCTCTTGGGTGGCTAAGGCCATTGAGAGCTGGGTAAATGTGCTGGAGGACACCTTCCCCGAGGAGGCCCCTGAGGCTCAAAGGTCTCTAGTGGGCCACATGAGGGATGCAGCCGCCTATATTGGTGAGGCTGCTTTGGATGCCAGCTTACTGACCTCCAGAATCTCGGCCGCAGCCGTGTCTGCTCATCGCTCCTTGTGGTTACGCTCCTGGAGGGCGGATGCTGATTCTAAAAAGGGCCTGGAGGCCTTGTCCTTCAACGGGGATATTTAGTTTGGCCCACACCTGGACAAAATTGTGGATACTCTGGCAAAATCTAAGTCAGATGTTTTGCCATCCGCATCTGCGCCTTGAAAGGCTAGAACCTCTTCCTTTTCAGTCCTTTCTCAAGGAAAGCCCAAAGGACAGTCTTTCCCTAGACAATCAGCGGCCAAGTCGACCTCTAAGCCTAAGACGCCCTACTTCCGAATCAGAGGACAAACCCTGAGCCTGATGGGACGAACCTCCCTCTGGGGGATCCCAGGGTGGGATGCCGACTTCTTCAGTTCGCTCAGTACTGGTGTCACACCACCAAGGATGCTTGGGTAAAAGAAGTGGTCTTTCAGGGGTACGCCCTCTCATTTCGTTGAAGACCTCCCCACCAGTTTTTCTGCACAAGCCGTTCCTCTAGACAAGACCAAGGCCTTGCAGATTCAGCAAGCCATAGAGTCCTTGCTGAAAGCAGGGGTTATTGTTCCAGTTCCACTATCTCAGCGCGGGACTGATTACTACTCTACTCTGTTTCTGATTCAAAAGCCAAATAGATCTCATCGGCCGATCCTCAACCTCAAATCTCTGAACAAATTCCTCAGGGTGCCCAGGTTCAGGATGGAAACTTTACGATCCATCATTCTGGCTATGGAACCTGGGGATTACATGATATCACTGGACATTCAGGATGCATAGCTACATGTCCTCATAACACCTTCCCACCAGCGTTATCTGCGGTTTGCTATGCTGCAACAACACTTCCAGTTTCGGGCACTGCCCTTTGGTCTCTCCACGGCTCCAAGGGTATTTACCAAGATTATGGCTGTCATGGCAGCCCACCTATGGAGTCAGAGTATACGACTCCTGCTGTATCTAGATGACCTCCTGTTGTTGGCGGGCTCTCCAGAGGTACTTCAGCAACACCTGATGATCGCTTGTCTATAAGCACACGGGTGGCTGATCAATTGGAAAAATCCTCCCTAATTCCTTCACAGAGGATGGTTCATTTGGGAGCCTTTCTGGATTCTCATCAGCAGAGGATTTTCTAACTCCAGAAAAGATCTCCTCTCTGCAACTGCGGGTGCGCAGTTGCCTGCGCAGTCGCCGGGTGTGGGTATACTCGGCAATGCAGGTTCTAGGATCCATGGTGTCCACATTCGACATGGTGGAATATGCCCAGTTCCATTCAAGGCCCCTACAGGGGCTGATACTATCCAAGTGGAACGAATGACCCCATCGGATCAGGACTCAGACGCTGGTGCTTTCTCTGGAGGTGCGCCTGACTCTGTATTAGTGGCTACAGACAGCTCATCTCACCAAGAGTCACCGGACTGGGTACTTCTGACAACGGACGCCACCAGTCTCCGGGGTTGGGGCGTGGTGACCGCTCACGTCTCAGGGCCGTTGGACAGCGGACGAAGCAATCCTTCCGATCAACATTTTGGAACTTCGGGCTTTGTACAGGGCCCTCAGGATAATAAGACACGTTCTTCACGGAAAAGGTTCAATCGGGCAGCAATGACAGAGTGTCACGCATCCTGACTTGGGCAGAGTGTCACTTCCCAGCCATCACAGCAGTGTTCATTCCAGGAGTCCTCAGTTGGGAAGTGGACTTCCTCAGCCGTCACGACGTTCATCCAGGGGAATGGTCTCTTCATCAAGAGGTGTTTCAACTCCTAGTGGACAAATGGGGTCTCCCAGAGGTGGACCTCATGGCCTTCCATCACAATCTCCAAGTTGCCAATGTACGGGTCCAGAACAAGGGATGCCGAAGCAAGCTTAGTGGACGCTCTGTCAGTGAGGTGCACCTTCCAGTTTGCGTACTTGTTTCCTCCAGTATCCCTGCTTCCTCGAGTTCTTCGGAAGTTCAAACAAGACGGAGACAAGGTTCTGCTGGTGGCTCCAGCTTGACCCAAACGTCATTGGTACTCAGATCTTCGGAGTCTCCATCGACACTCCATTCCTGCTGCCTCAACATCCGGACCTGTTGTCTCAGGGTTCTTGCCTTTACCCGGACCTGGGTCATCTGTCTTTGATGGTGTGGCTCTTGAGACACCCATCTTAAGGTCCAAGGGATTCTCTACCTCGGTCATCAGCATGATGCTTCAAGCACGTAAACCTGCCTCAGCCAGAATCTACCACAGAGTGTGGCATACCTATTTTCAGTGGTGTCGCAGTAGGGATTACAACCCTCAAGTTTTTTGTATTTCCAGAATATTAGTATTCCTTCAATTTGGTTTGGACCTCGGCCTACGTCTGGCATCATTGAAAGTGCATGTCTCTGCACTGTCTGTGGTTCCAACGAAGGATAGCTCTGCTTCTGGATATCCGCACCTTTTTCCAGGGTGTTCTCCGGATTCAACCTCCCTTTTACCTCCCAGTGGTGCCTTGGGATTTGGCAGCAGTTTTTCGGGCCCTCCAGGGCCCTCCTTTTGAATCACTAGATGCGGTGGAGATTAAGTGGTTAATGGCTAAGACTGTCTTTCTTCTGGCAATTGCATCTGCCAGGAGGGTTTCAGAATTGGGGGCGCTCTCCTGTCGTCCTCCCCTTCTGATTTTTCAACAGGATAGGGCTGTGCTTCGCACTCGCCCAGAGTTTCTTTCTAAGGTGGTTTCTAATTTCCATATTAATCAGGAAATTATTGTACCGGCCTTTCAGTCACCAGACCTCTCGGCAGGTGAAGCCTCATTAGATGTGGTCCTTGCTCTCCGGATGTATGTGGACCGGACCAGTTCCCTTCGGAAATCGGACTCCTTATTTGTGCTCTTTGGTTTTCACATGAAGGGATGGCCAGCCAACAAACAAACGTTGGCTAGATGGCTTCGTATGACTATTTCAGAGACTTACACACAGGCAGGCCTGCCTGTTCCGGTTTTTGTTAAAGCTCATTTTTCTCTCTGTGGACCCCTCGTGGGTGGGTCGCAGTGGTGCCTAGGCTGTGCAGCTCTGTAAGGCGGCCACGTGGTGTTCCGTCCAGACCTTTCTGAGGTTCTATGCATTTGACAACTTCGCCTCTCAGGATACTTCCTTTGGGCACCGGATTCTCCTCTCAACACAGGAGCGTCCCCACTCTTAAATGGACTCCTATGCACCCTGAAGAAGAAAATGAGAGTTATGGTAAGAACTTACCTTGGTTAACTCTCTTTCTTTGAAATCCATAGGGTACACAAGGCACCCGCCCTGACGCATCTGGCTTCATGTGGGTTCTCGTTCCGGTCACCGTTTTTCCGTCTTCTTCTCTGTGAGAGTGATTCTCTTGTGTTTCAGTCTTCCTTTTCTCTCTTTCCTCCTCCGGCCTTTGGCTACTTACCAACTGAGGTGCCTCTGGCTCGGGGGCGGGGTATAGAGGAGGATGGTTCCAGTACATCCTGGGAGCAAAGCTTTCAACTGCGTGGTGCCCGGGATCCATATCTAACTATACCCGCAAGGTCTCCCTGTGGACCCTATGGACGTCGAAGAAAGAGAGTTAACCAAGGTAAGTTCTTACCATAACTCTCATTTTAGTTATTTGTCTTTATTGTTAAGAATATAATGGTATGTTTTCATAATGGCTATAAATATATGTAAATATGCTTTATATTTTTGACCACTGTAGAATGTTTAAATGTTTAGTGAAGAAAAAACAAAACTATCACTTATTGTAAATCACAACTGTTGGCCTGATTCAGACGCGCTCGTGAGCGCACAGCGCTCGCAAGCGGGTAGACAGTCCCCCACTGCGCATGCACGATCCTCGGCCAGCGACGGTCGCTCCGTCGCTACGGGTCTCGCACCAAAGCGGGGCAGCTGTCGATTTTGTTTGACAGCTTGCCCCATTTTGGAGACGGGCAGGGGGGGTGGCTGGCCAAACGGAGGCGTTCTCGAAGGAACGCCTGCCATTTGGGGGCGGCCCCATTGACATCACGAGTGATGTCAGTGGTGAGCTTCCGGCTCTATTAGAGCCGAAAGGTCACTGGGGCTTGCGGAAACGAGACCCTACCACAAGGGTCTCGTCGCAAGCCCCGATGGTCGTGACCATCGCGACCATCACCTGGTAGCTCGCTAAAGCTGTGGGTGGTCACCCACAGCTTAGCGAGAGGCCAGGAGGCCGTCTTTAAATAAAACAGGGGCGTCCTGATTCAGGGCGAGCGCTCTCAAAGAGCGTCCGGCTCTGAATCAGGCCCTGTGTTCAGACTTGTATAATATCTGTTACTGCACCAGGAATAAGGGTCCTTCTTTTACCTACACCAGTTTTTTTCCCCGGGTCATGCCTGACACAACCGGTGCTTAAATACACAGTAACTGGCATTTCTCTGACTAGGGAGCTCATTCAGAGCCACTCTCTGCTGGCGGCCACTCGCTCTGAATGTAGGCGTGTTTTTTTGGTCTCTGGCCGCTCGCAAAGCTGTGGGTGATCACCCACAGCTTGTGCGAGTGGGCTGGAGACCGTCACGATAATCGTGACCATCGGCCTTGCGAGAGACCCTGGTGTAGGGTCTAGCTGCCGCAAGGCTGAGTGGACTTCCTGCTCTAATAGAGCATGAAGTCCACTACTGACATCAGTAGTGATGTCAGTTGGACCGCCCAACAAACGCCAGGCGTTCCTAAGGGAATGCCTGTGTTTGTGCAGCCACCCCCCCTACCCGCCCACAAAATGGGGCGAGCTGTCAATCAACATCGAAAGCTGCCCCGTCTTGTTGCGAGCCCCGTAGCGACTGAACTTCAGTCGCCCAGCGGGGTTCGCGCACGCCGGACCCACAAACATCAGCCCACTTGCGAGCGTCCCTGAATCGGCTCCTAGATGTTTATCTCTTCTGGCACCATTCTGTGATACAGAGTTCATGCTTATTTCACAATAAACAGAGAATTTATTGCGTGAAATACTATTTACTCCAAGGCAAATTTAACAATATCAAGTATTCAGTATAATCTATCTATACATAGTATAAAATAAAGTCCCTGGTAGGTGTCTATCTGTTTGTTGGGACTAATCTCAAATACCACTGACATTTTGATGCAGGTTTCATTCTATAGAGCATTTGTCGGGGAAGGATTAGGTGTATGACACATTCATGTATGACAAAAGGGAGCTGAGCAGTGATGATTTTAGTTAAGCAAATTAGTGACAAAACGGACAGCCGAGCGCTTTCTTGGCTTACTCTGCCTTAACCATTAAAGATATATCACAACGATGGACTTTATTTTAACCATGTAGAGATTGAACCGGTTTCACCAGAAAAAAATATTTAAGCCCTGTTCACTGATACAAAATTAAAATTTTCCCTTTTTTTACCGTTCCTATTTCATTTATGTTAAAAACTATTCTTTAATTTCAAACGAGTCCAATTCCCGGTAAGAGCCTGCTTTGGCATGACAATAAATAAAGCACAGGGACAGACATTTAATGTGGCTGGAGTTGTTCTAAGTAGAGACTTTTACTAATGGACATCTTTACGTGGCCCTTTTGAGTGTCACGTCAAAACTAAATCTTTTTGTGTTGACACCAGAACGAAAAACTAATAATGTCCATCTACAAGGCAATCTTATAGGACCTCGGTTAAAAAAAAGACTATCGCTGTAAATTCAAAATTGCTCCCGTGCGAAGCCGTCATAGGTACAGGGAAATAAATCCTTTACAAGGGGGATGAGCAGTTGTATTGAGTCATTTTTTAGCAGGGGTGAAAGGTTCGAAAGCATCTAAACCTGCCATTACGCCAAAATTCCAATGTTCTCATACTGGATCCTGACAGCCTAGTACAAACCATAACCTCCTGCCACTACTATCATCTCGGTGTCCTTTTTGAGAGCCACTTTCTGTGCTCAGGGCTCCACTTAACTCATCCCTATATTGGGATTGGTGGGTCTGCATATTGGGTGTCATAAAATCTGGGCTGGAGGAATGATACCTGGAAATCTCGTGATGTTTGGGCTTCTCACAGTCTACCTGTTCCTTCTATGGAACAATGGGTACCCATCTGGCCTAACAATATTTTGTTGCAATAATAAAACCAAGCATATCTGGTACATACATCAAGTCTAGATATAAATGATTATACCATTGTAATCTAACACCATTGTCCGTGAAAGTGAATTGATTCCAGTCCCTATTTTTGTAAAAAATAAGGTGCAGGCTGGTAGAAGTGACATTAACCCTTACTTTATCACAATATATTACATGACGTTTTTATAACCTAGTATTACAGGCACTTTAAATCAGCATGAATTTATATAAATTGTTTGAAGAATCAACTCTATGGGCCAAATGTAATAGGGTGTCAGTTTTAGTAACAGTACAAACTCGCACTTTTAAAGGGGTTTAAAAAAAAAACATTGCAAAAAAACCCGATCCATGCCGGACACAGCAAAGGTATGTGTGTACACATAACCTTTGCTCCGCGTAAATCAGTGATGTAACAACAAGATTAACCTGAGTTAACCTTGCGGCTACGATCTAGCGGTTCCCACCATAGACTTCAATGGGGATTTCTCACCATTGAAGTCTATGGGACACACAGGCTGGCCGCATTCAGCTAATCAGGGAGCTGCTCTGACGGAGATGCTCCCTGATTGGCTGGCGGCCTCTTCAATGACGGGGCACCCGGTCATTTATGCGGAGCAAAGGTATGTGTACACATATACCTTTGCTGTGTCCGGCATGGATCGGGTTTTTTGGCAATGTTTTTTTTTTAAACCCCTGGAATGCCTACTTGGACAAGTGGATGCGATCTACGCATAGGAAAGGTGAAGGTGAGTATGGATTTTTTTTTCAGGTACCCCTATGGATTACTTCGGATACTAGGTATGTGTGAGTGTGTGTGAGTGTGAGTGTGCATGTATGTTTTATTAAAATTTTACTTTCACGGTGTATGTGTGAGTGTGAGTGTGCATGTATGTTTTATTAAAATTTTACTTTCACGGTGTATGTTTGTTTATTTACGTATTTCTTTAGTTGTGGAACTACAAGTGCCAGCGGGCCCGTAATGCCCCGCATGCTGGTATTTGTGGTTCTCCAAATACCAGCATGCGGGGGAGGCTTGCTGGTACTTGTGGTTCTACAACTAAAGACAATATGGAAACCTTAATTTTACACTAACACTATCAACCCGGCACCCACGGCCATAGGGTGCCGGGGATAGCCCCGGACTATCAATCTAGGCCTGGGGTGCCCTGGAGAGGGGTACCCCTTTTGACTAGCGGTCAGGGATAATGCTTTGGCCGGGGAAACCGGTGAAAGGTTTTCCCTGGCTGTGGCATTATCTCCCCGTTAGAAAGAGTTCGGTGCTGGTTTTATAATTTTCAGGAGACCCCTACTCGTTTTGTCCCCTGATTTTCCAGAACCAGGGCCAGCTCAACAAAGCCCTGTGCTGGTTCTTAATATACGGGGCCCCCTACGCATTTTGCCCCCTGTATTTTTAGAACCAGAACAGGCTTTGTAAAGCCCTGGGCTGGTTATGCTTTTGGGGAGGGGGTGCACGTCATTTATTTTTTACATTTACAAACTTTTACATAAGTACACACAGAAACATGCACGTATCTCATGGATATGTGCATGTTTCTGTGTTAATCTGACCTGCTCAGGATATACTCGTTATCCTGAAGCAGGTATAATATTTGGGGACTTTTGGTAATCTATTTTTATGTAAGTTTAAAACAGACACCCTATTAGATTGGGCGAGTTGATTGTTTTCAATGTGAAAACATCTGGATGCCAGTTTGAGAATGGAGAGTTTTAGTAACTCTGAAAAATGCGAGTTTTAGTGAACAGACACCCTATTACATTGGAGAGTTGTGAAAAATTGCGAGTTTAGCACCAAACTCGCAATTTACCAAAACTGAAACCCTAATGATTGTGCAATGTGATTGGCTAAGCTATTAGGTTGCAAAGGTACATTTCACAAGCCTTAAACAATTATCTATTAGCTACTTTCCATATTTTTGTGGTATCATAGCTCTGTTCAGTTCAATAGACTGTGGAGTAAATGTAATAGCCTGAGAGTTGCAAGCAGCCACAAGATTTTGATTATTTGTTACTAGATTTAAGCAGCAATTTTCTAAAAGACAAAACAAACCTGGTTGTTGTTTTAAATCTAGCAGCTAAATCACGAAAATCCCCGCGTCACACCTACAACTAACAGGCTATTACATTTTCACCGTTGTGTCCTCTTTATTTAACTCTTGCAAACAACCCTGGTGTCTCCTTCACTAAGGGCCTTATTCATAGTTGTACGCCAATAGCACAGCTGCTGCGTCTTTGTACACAGTAGCTGTGCTAAAGTATGCAAATGCAGCAGGATGCGTCTTGTGTAAATAGATGCCTTATGCCGACTTCTCTGATCCGCTGCTGCGTCCGAGGACGCTGCATCAGATCAACTGCGTGAACATTGGACATCTGCGTAAGTAACACTCAGGTTACTCAGGATGTTTGGTAAAATCATGCAGCCAGGACATAGACACTGGCTTCAGCACGTCCCATAAAATGGGACCAACACGTCCCTGTAATTAAAATGCTGCCTGTCGCCATCCCAATCATGCTACAGCTTTTTGGGGCATTGAGAATTACATGGCAGGACGTGATCTGCACATACAAATCATCAAACTGCGAAAATATTCCTCCAGCATTCAACTATAAATCAACCCTAAACCCCTTATAAAATACTCAAATCTATAATCCTCTTTTTCCTGACTTTATTAAAAGTAGAATTAATATAAAAGTGTAGTAATTGTTGGGGGAATTAATGACAAGCTGAAATGCTCCCTTGTCCCTTGTAGTTTAACAGGTTAGACGCCTTGGCGTCGATGTCATTTGCCTCACTGAGACTCATCTGCTGGATGGTAGACTCCTCTCTTTAAAGAGGCCATGGATTAAGAGGGCATATCATGCTCCCCCTATGTCCTCTTCCAGAGGGATATCTATCCTTAATAGTTCAGTCCCTTTTATTTGTAACTGTTCATAAAGATCCCGGAGGGAGATATGTTTTCCTTGACTGTGTAATTAACTCATTCTCCATATTTCTGATTGCAGTCTATATATCACCCCCATTTTCTTATGATATCCTTAAAAATACTGCTGAGTTCACTGTGAGATCCCCTTCTACTCCTGTAGTATGTATGGGGGGACTTTAACAATGTGATGGACCAGCTTCTAGACAGGAGGTACTCTTCTACAGTTTCCCCCGTAGGGGGTGGGCTTGCGTCATTGTGGTAGACTTGGGCTGGGTCAACTGTTGGTGTTACAAACACCCTGAAGTGTATTCCTGCTTCTCACATGCCCATCACTCCTTTTCTAGAATCGACTGTTCTCACTCCTTGCTCCTCAGCATTTCCATAATTGAATACAAATCTAGGGTTATCTCAGATCATTCCAAAATAGTTATGAATTTAAATTTATCTATGTGTAAGAGGCAGACCTTTAGGAAGTTACACCCCGCTTTGCTCTTACAAATGGGTGCAGGTTCTGAATTAGAGGCACTATGGACTGGGTCTTTTTCTGACAATTTAGGATCCACATCTACTGCTACACTTTTGCATGCCTTTAAGTCTTTTTTTACGTGGCACCCTCTTAAAACGAATAGCTGAACTTAAACTATTTTTCTAGGCTGAGTTTTGATAGGGATTTATTCCTCATGGTTGTCCTGTGGCCTTGCTGATTTGGAGGCTTATGTTGCTTCTGGTCACCTCCCCTCCTCCTCCCTTTCTTCTGGGGCCCCGGAATTGCTAGATGCTCTTATATTCCTGGGTGGTAAGGCACCAGGTATAGATGGTATCCCTTTGGAGGTTTATAAGAAACTTAGCAGTTTTTTTGCCCCCAAACTGCTTGAGATATATAATGATTTTTTTGCCAAATTTTCCTTTCTATCTTCTATGTCAGAGGTGCTGATAGGTGCTACCAAAACCTGAGAAGGATTCTCGGCTTCCTGACTCATACTGTCCCATCTCCTTGATCCCTACAGATGCTAAAATTCTGGACAAAGTTCTATTCATTAGACATAATCAGGTTATCTCCACCATTATCCATCCAGACCATGCTGGCTTCATGCAGGGTAAATCCACCTCTGAGAATTTGCAGCAGCTCTATAACTATCTTCAGACCTCTTATTGGAAGGAATCCACTTAAGTCATTGCCACTTTAGATGCAGCTAAAGCATTTGATTCTGTGGAGTAGTGCTTGGGAGATCATGAGATGTTTCAGGGTGGGCCTTACTTTTGTACACTGGGTCCAGATGCTTTATACATCTACTAGGTTTGTGTCTCCATTAATGGTTATATTTCCCCCTTCATTTCGTTGTCCTGTGGCACGTGTCAGGGTTGTCCCCCGTTTCCTGGCTCTTTTCACATTATCGATTGAGCCCCTGGCATGTCTCTTGCGGGCACATCCTCATATTACGGGTCTTAAGCTAGGCACTCCGACTGACATTATCGTTCTGTATGCAGATGACTTATTACTCTTTTTGTCTGACTACACAGTTTCTATGCCCACACTGTTAAGAGTTATTTAAACATTTGGGCTCTATTCCAGTCTCACTATAAACTGTTACAAATCCTATATTCTCCCCCTTAGAGGCTCATGTCCCACTTCCCCAAGATTGCCCCTTCCTCTACAGTGGGTGGATTGCTTTAAATATATGGGCATATGGATTTAACTAACACCCCAGGAGACTATGTGGACCTGATTGTCCAGCCTCTTTTTACGTACCTTAGAGAGAAATCATATTCCTGGCGTAGACTCCCCCTCACTTTCACTGGCCAGGTTTATTTGATCAAACTGATAGTCCAGCCAAAATTCCTATGTTTTTCTGTAAGCTCCCATTTTTTCCAGCTTACTATCCTCTGGTCTGGATGGATCGCTGCCCCCCAATTCAGTTAAGTACCCTTACTGGCTCTCAATCTTCTGCCACACTTTAGATAATACTACTACGCAGCACAACTGACTCATCGATGGCTGAGTGTAGGATGCCTGCGACGATGCCTTACATATGCTGTTAGTCTATCAGGCAGCTACTCATCACACCCCTTTGCAGGCTCTTCTGAGTGGGAGGGTATTACGGATGGGTATTCCTTTGCTTACTCAGGCTATCAATATTTAGACCTTAGTTACCCATACATTGCAATTCCAAGACATAGACCGGACACCCCTATATGGAACTCTAAATCATTGACTGAACTCTCCTCCTTAGAAGTTACGGCGGTGTGCGGTGTCTGGGGCATTTCGACATTGGGGCAGCTTTATGATGGTCCTATTCTTAAAATCTTCTTGTAGCTTTGTAGTAAGCACGGACTTACCTCCACTCAATTTTTCTTCTACCTAAAACTCCGACATGCTCTTGCGGTGCAGTTTAGGGATAGACCCCCCTCCCATTCATGACTCCCCTTTGAAGTTATTTATATCGACCCTCACTTCCCGTAGGACTCTGTCCTGCCTGTATTTTATTTTGCCTGCTCATCACGCTGAAGGCTTACCGCAGCTTAGGCACAATTGGGAATTTGATGTGGGTCCTATATATGTGATGAATTATAGAACAATGTTCTGGAATGCCCTCGGATCTCCAATACCTCTATCAGGTTGCATCAGATACAAATGTTTATTTTACATAGAACATACCTTACACCTGTTAGATTGCAGAAGTTTGGGGGCTGGGCTGCAGCGTATTGTCCTATGTGCCTTGACCCTCATGGCACCTTTTAGCATTTGCTGTAGGACTGTCTTGTACTTGCTGGGTTTTGGAGCAAAATTATACGGGCACTCTCAGGCACTGGCGTCCCTCTGTCTATTCTCACGCCTGAAGTGTGTATTTTAGGGACTATAAGAGAAAATGCTTTGGATAGCTACTGTAATCAGTGTCTAATCAATATGTGTACACTTCCTAAGGCCTGCATTGCATGATCTTGGATGGTACCTAGATGCCCAGTGTTTAATTCTGGGACTTCTTCTTTAGTTAATGTAACTGTTGCCCATGAAAAAATATATTTATATTTAATGTAGGGGTGAGCGGGTTCGGTTTTACTCGGATCTTTTTATTGGCTATCGCCTATCATGTGTTTTGGATAGCCAATATAATCAATCCAAATTTGCGGTAAAGTGGCGGTAAGAACCGAGTAAATCCGAGTACAACCGAGCCTGCACATCCCTAATTTAATGTAACACTGAGTTGTATTTGGGGTCGATGGCTCCATTCTAAATAATCCGAGTACCCTGGAAAAAAAGGTCCGAAAACTCCACTGTGCAAGCAATACAATTAGCAGCCCACTTCAACAGGTCCATAAGTGTCACCCAACACTCAAACAATACAATGAAATACACCAAATTGGAACCCTCCAGGTTCCAATTTGGTGTATTCCGAGTACCCTACCCAGGCCCAGGGATAATCTATCTTCTTTTTACAATGTATGGCCTCCTATGAGCTGGGGCGTCATAAGGTGTCTGCCTAGTAGTTTTGGTATTGTACAAGTCCTGCAGATCCATTTGTCTGATGGTCTATCTTCCTCTCCCTTCCTCTCTCCCCCTTATCCTTGACATATAGGATCATTTAGACTTGCATATGTTTATCCGTTGTGGCTTCTCTCTTGGGCTGTGAAACGCTTGGGCTACACTGCTGTGTTTACAGATAAGCAGTATACATTCAGAAAAAGGGAGTACTTGGTGCTGCATAAATAAAATAGCATATGATGTGCAAATGGTTTTTCAATGAATCACATCTTACTCGTGTATTATTTACATCTAGGCGTTTGATATTTTCAAGTGACGATGCCAAGACAGTGCATGAAATACTTTACATTTGCATTGGCAATAACTGAATAAATTGCAATTCAAAACTGTATTCACCGGTGAAAGATGAAGTAAAAAGAATATGCCCAGTGCTTTTATCAGACTACGAGCAATGGATAAAAGTGAAAGAATGTTATTAGACGTGACTATAAATCTATCTCTCTCATATAATTTTCCTTTCAGTGTTCTCTATTTCTCCTGGCATCGCTATGAACACGCATCGTACTGGCCATACCTCAGAGATTCAGATTATGATAACATTGGTACAGGCAGAGGAACTGGTTACAATATAAATTTACCTTGGAATAAGGTACAACATTTACATTCACATAGTATTATTGGCTAGCATAGTATTTGAAAATGATTTGTTAAATACAGTACATCTCAAACCTCAGATGGGTTTATCAGAGGCAGGAGCAATATTTCAGTGCTTATTTCGCTGAATATATCACTTTGACTGGTAGCTGCTTTGTTAAATACAGAATAATGACTTTTCATCCAAAGAGTGGAAAGGAATACTGGGCCTGATTCAGAGCCGGACGCTCTGACCAGAGCGCTCGCTCTGAATCAGGGCCCTCCTACCTGAAAATGGAGCGGCCTCTTGGACGCTCGCATAGCTGTGGGTGACCACCCACAGCTATAGCGAGCGTCCATGATGATGGTCGCGATGGTCAAGACCATCGGGCTTGCAACGGAGACCCTGCGGTAGGGTCTCGCTGCCGCAAGCCCTGGAGTGATTTTGGCTCTATCAGAGCCCAAATCACTCCCACTGACATCACTACTGATGTCAGTGGGGCCGGCTTCAGACGGTAGGCGTTCCCATGGGAATGCCTCCGTCTGGCAGCAACGCCCCCGGCACACCCACCAAAGGGGGCATGCTGTCAATCAACATCGACAGCACGCCCCCTTTGGTGCGAGACCCGGAGCGACGGCTACCCCGTCGCTAGCCGGGTCTCGCGCATGCGCACGACGGAGCTCCCTCCGTCGTGTGCATGCGTAGTAGTCCTGCGCTCGCGAGCGGGTCTGAATCAGGCCCACTGCCCCCAGTGGCTAATTTACCATATATATTATATCTTCAATTACATCAAAAAACTAACAATTTGAACAACTAATCTGTTGGATTAGCCTCAATCTACTGGACAAGAAGTAATTTACAAAGTTTTATTAGTAAGTGTATAGTCTGGAGAATGACATATGGAGATCTTTAGAACGCATAGAAACCTACAGTAGGTCCAGTGTGAATGTATGATATAAATATAAGCTGCACTGTATTGAAGTAATTTAAAGAATTTTAATAGCAGTATATGAAAAATGTATTAATTGCTTACCACATATCTTAAAATGAAGCCAAGCATTATATATTATTATTTATTTATTACCAGTTATTTATATAGCGCACACATATTCCGCAGTGCTTTACAGAGAATATTGGCCATTCACATCAGTCCCTGCCCCAGTGGAGCTGACAATCTATGTTCCATACCACATGTACATGCACACACAAACACACTAGGTTTAATTTTTGTTGGGAGCCAATTAACCCAACCAGTATATTTATGTAGTGTGGGAGGAAACCAGAGTACCCAGAGAAAACCCATGTAAGCACAGTGAGAATATACAAACTCCACACAGGTCCATAGCAGGAACCAAACCCACGACCTCAGTGCTGTGAGGCAATATATGTTAATAATTATGCATTCCATATATGTTGTTTTGTAATGCAAAACTTCTATTTTTTATCAGATTGGCATGGGAAATGCGGATTATATTGCAGCCTTTTTTCATGTGCTCCTTCCTTTGGCCTTTGAGGTAAATATATTAAATTACAGTCCTTAAGCTAGTATCACATGATTTTAGAATACAATCCTTTTCCAGACAGAATTTTGAAGCTCCAGTGGTGACACTCAGCAGTCATGTGATGCAGCTCATGTGTTACATAGGAACATCTGATGAGCTATTTTTTTGTTTCTAATTATAGACTGTTTACATACTTTATACAGCATTTCGCAGCTTCTAATCATCAATCAAGTGAAATGTGTGCATGCTGTGCCCATTGAAAACAAGAAAACTTTTTGATTTACAGTTTAATCCTGAACTGGTCTTGGTGTCCGCTGGATTTGATTCAGGAATTGGAGACCCTGAGGTACTTATATATTTGCCTATATTTTTATTGTTTTCCATATTACTACATATTCTGACAATAAAATGACGCAATCTGGAATTAGTTGACTAATTTGAGTGGTGGTGTACACTTCTGTCTTTGCAGGGACTTATGAGTGCTACCCCGGAGTGTTTCTCCCATCTCACTCACATGCTCATGCACCTTGCTGGTGGGAAACTGTGCGCTGTCCTTGAGGTAAACACATCATTAGATCAGTCATCAGATGACTGCACGGATTTGGCTTCATCGGATCTGTGTGTTTTTCCTAAGAGCTGATCATATATGGATACAGATCCTCACATTCAGCACTCAGGCCAAAGGACAGTCTGACTCTATGGCAGTTGTTTATCTGTTATCCTTACGAAAAGTACATTATGTTTTCTACAATTAATCAATGTAATTGTTTCCGTATTATCCCATTTATAGATGTCATATATGCAGTATAATGGTGCATACACATGGTCAGATCTGTTAGATGAACGATTGAATGATTTTACCAACGATTTGAATGATTTCAGACAGTATTAAAATGAATGAAATCGTCAAAATCTGACTGCAAACACAGACAGTCAGATATCGTTATCTGACATGCGGGAACGCGCATCGTTCATCGTTGCAGGCCCACATGTCAGATTTTCTTTCAGATATGAACGATTGAACGATTTTTAAAATCGTTATCGTTCATATCTGACAACAAATCTGACCGTGTGTATGCACCATAACTCTACAAATTGGCAATTATCAGCATCATTCAAAGATGATGCTCTTATACCTGATCTTAGCAATAAGTTGATTTATGCATGATAAACAATATGAAGTGGTTATTGGCACAGATTGAGCAGTTATGTTGCATCAGAGAGTATGTAGTTATAAGCACCCTTATTACAGGGTGGATACCACCTACGCTCACTGGCAGAATCTGTCTCCATGACTGTGAGGACTTTGCTTGGCGATCCGGTGCCCAGATTGAGTGGAGAAATGACTCCATGTTACAGGTATACTTTCAAGAGAGTGTCCTTGGTTAATGTACATGGTATTTTCCATCTGTTTTCTGCCACGTTTAGATGGCTTTATGTCTAGGTTACACTTGTGTTTTTAATACAGTTTTCGCCATTTTGAAGCATCTTGTTCCCGGGGAATGAAATGGGATCGACTACGGTTTCCTTTGGAAGCAACATCTTAAGTATTTCCATTCTGGGATATGCGAGACAATACGTCAGTGATTTATTACATTATGTTTTTATAACTTCTGTTAGAAAACAATTGTCTGTGTAACACTATCCTTTAGGTAGGCAGTTATGTGTAAGTATGTTTTTGTGGAAATGTTGTTTTATATATTTTTATTTTATTTTTATTTTATTTAGCAAAAAATATGTAGACTTTAATGTGTATATACAAGAATATAATTAAATACATTTTGTATAACACTAAATAACAGCTCTTGCCTGTAGTATACTGTGAGTATACCGTGTTTCTCTCCGATTGCGAGTTGACACCTTGAGAAAGGCAGTGGTTATAGCTCCTGCACAGTACCCTGGTTCCTTAATGAGCCCCTGGATCGCACAGTAAAGACACAATAGCAAAGGTACAGGGATACCTTTGTTTTACATAGCACACAATATAGTGATGTAAAAACAGCGCCATCGTGCGCATGCGTGAGACCTGCTACGACCGACAGCGCCGGTCGTAGCGGGTCTCGATCCAAAGGGGGCGAGCTGTCGATGTTGATTGACAGCTCGCCCCGTTTGGAAGGCGGGCCGGGGGAGGTGGCAGCCCAAACTGATGCGTTCCTATGGGAACGCCTGCCGTTTGGGGGAGGCCCCACTGACATCACTAGTGATGTCAGTGGAGAGCTTCCGGCTCAGACAGAGCCAGAAGCTCTCCGGGGCTTACGACAAGGGAGACCCTACCCTAGGGTCTCGTCGTAAGCCCCGATGGTCGCGATGGTCTCTGACCATCGCGACCATCACCGGAGCGGTCGTTAGAGCTGTGGGTGTTAACCCACAGCCTAACGACCGCAATAGAGGCAGGCGGTCAGGATGCAAGTGGCCGCCCAGTTTCTGAGCGACTGCTTGCATCCTCCGACCGCCTCTGAATGAGGCCCTAAGTGCCTTCCACCCCTATCAATGATCAGTTACAGTGTCACGCTTACCCACCTTGACAGGGGAAATTACTTCTGTGAGGGAGGTCTCTGAGCGCAGAGCCGGCCCTAGGCATAGGCATTCTAAGCAAATGCCTAGGTGAATTCCAGGGCTCTGCCGCTGCCCACCTCTCCGCCCCTACGCGTCGCTGCTCCCCTGAGCCGGATTAAGGGGGAGCGCTGGGTGTAAGTACCCCTGCGCCCCGCTCTCTGAGGGGGCCCCCACTACAGATCAGATCTCTATAGTGATCCGATCTCCAGCACTGCGCATGTGCACCTCGATGACAGCAGTGACAGCTGCTGGCGCCGCAGAGAAGTGCTGGGCAGCTGAGCGATGGCTCAGCTGTCCAATGGCTTGTGAGGCTGCAGCCTGCGGCTCAGTGTTTGGCAGGCTGCAAGGAAGGAGGAGGTGGGAGGAAGGTAGGGCGCAGCCACAGCCCGGCCCCTAAGCATGGACTGGAGGTTGACATGGCATTTGTTCTCTGAAGAGAGGAACGTGCAGTCTGTTAGCTAGGAATAGTAAGACAGGCAGTCAATTTTTTTTGTGCTAACTAAGCTTGAAGGCACTGGGTCCTATGTGTACAATATATATATTTCTACTTCATATATATATACATATTTACACATATATGCGCTATATACATATATATACTGTATATACACACACACATATATATATATGTATAATACATATACAACATATATAAATATGTAATGTATATAATATGAGATATGGTAAGAGCTTACCCTTGTTATCTCTATTTCTACGAAGTCCATAGGGTTCCACAGGATACCTTGGGGGTATAGGCGCTGGCGGCAGACATCGGGCACCTCAGAGTTAAGTTTTCAGCCTCCCAGGATGCACTGGGGTTCCTCTCCTATACCCCGCCCCCGAGCCAAGGCATCTCAGTTTCGTAGGTGCCCGGCTCGGAGTCGGATCACCATTTCTGTGGCCACAGCGGTCTGGCGGGCTGTGTCAGCGCTCCTCCCCTGGGTCCACCTGCTCTCAGCTCCTCCATGCCATTTTTAAGGAAATGGCACACATGCTGAAGTTTCATACAGGTGGCATCGCGGTCCGGGTCCCCCGCATACCTCTCATCCGATAAGGTCAGCCTATGCAGCACTGTTTCCTACCAGATTCTGTGTCTGTGTAGTTGATCATAGTGCTTTTAGTGCAGGTGATTTATTTCTGCATTGTATGTGACTATATGCTAGCGCTTTCTGACTGTCAGCCATTTTACTATCCCTGTTCTTTTTCTGCTAAAGCCCTTGCGGTGCGATGTTGCAGGGTGTTCACAATAAAAGTATTTTTCTGTGTGGGGAGTCACATACACACCGTTTACACTCATTATGTCTGGCAGTGAACGAGAATATCCTCTTCAGCTAAAATGTACCACATGCAATGTACAATTAGCAGAGGGAGATGGGAACGCTGAGGGATTATGTAGGGCATGTTATACTCTATCATGGCCAATTTCTGTCACTGCACCGGTGCAGGAACCACCCTGGGCTTGTTTTGCTAAGGCACTAACAACCTTTGTGGGCCAGTTGGCGACGCCCCCTGCGTTTCCCCAGATGGGGTTATCGTAGCAGGCGGTAGTCTCATCACCCATGCAGGGGTTCCCCAGGCAGTTGATGGTACTGCGGATGCAGGGGGTCAGCTTGTTACCCTATCTGGACGACCTTCTGTAGTTAGCAGGGTCTCCAGAGATCCTTCAGTGCCATCTGCAACTGACAGTCTCTGTGTTGCAGAATCACGGCTGGTTGATAAACTGGAAGAAGTCCTCCCTAGTTCTCTCACAGAGGATGCTCCATCTCGGAGCCCTGTTGGACTCCCAACAACAGAGGATCTTTGTGACGGAGGAAAAGATCTCTGCATCCAGGCAAAGGTACGTAATTGCCTTCAGAGTCGCCGAGTGTCTGTTCACTCAGCGATGAGGTTACTGGGCTCCATGGTGTCGATGTTCGACGTGGTGGAATATGCCCAGTTTCACTCCAGACCTCTGCAGAAATTGATCCTCTCCGGATGGAATGGGTTGCCCCATCGGATAAAGACACAGACAATGGTGCTTTCTCCAGAGGTACGTCTGTCTCTGGCCTGGTGGCTACAGACGGCTCATCTGAACAGGGGGCGCCCCTTTTGGGTTGCGAACTGGGTTTTTCTGACAACGGACGCCAGTCTCCAGGGCTGGGAAGCAGTGACAGGTCCACGCTTGTTCCAAGGAAGGTGGACACCGGCAGAATCTGCGCTTCCAATAAACATCTTGGAACTTCGGGCAGTATTCAGAGCTCTCCAGTAGGCAAGACATGTTCTCGGAAAACCCGTGCAGGTACAGTCAGACAACGCCACCACAGTGGCTCACATAAACCGCCAAGGAAGAACCCGAAGTCAGGCGGCACTGACAGAGGTGTCCCGCATTCTGGCTTGGGCGGAGGGCAATCTCCCTGCCTTCTCGGCAGTGTTCATACCAGGAGTCCTCAACTGGGAAGAAGACTTTCTCAGCCGTCAAGACATGCATCCAGGGGATTGTTCTCTTCACCAGGAGGTGTTCCAACTCCTGGTGAACAAGTGGGGCCTTCCAGAGATAGACCTAATGGCCTCCTGACACAACAACAAGCTGCCTGTGTACGGGTCAAGAACAAGAGACACGGAGGCTCTTCTGGTAGACGCTCTGTCGGTCCAGTGAACCTTCCGGTTTGCTCTGTTCTCCTTCCTCGAGTGATTAGAAAATTCAAGCAAGAAGGAGGCACGCTCCTCTTGATAGCTCCAGCGTGGCCCAGACGTCACTGGTACTACATCTTCTGAGTCTCTCCATAGACACTCCGATGCTGTTGCCCCTTAAAAAGTCGGAGGCACATATAGAAACTGTTGTAATTCTTACACCGTTCACCTGATTTGGATGTAATTACCCTCAAATTAAATCTGAAAGTCTGCAGTTAAAGCACATCTTGTTTGTTTCATTTCAAAGCCATTGTGGTGGTGAATAGAGGCCAAAATATGAAAATTCTGTCAATGTCCCAATATTTATGCACCTGACTGTATATATGTGTGTGTGTGTGTGTATACAGTATATATATGTATATAGCCTATATATGTGTAACTATATATATATATATATATATATAGTAGCGCCTAACCATAACCTCCCCTAAGGAATTGCCTAATTCTAACCCCCCCTCCCCATATCCTAACCCTAATCCTCTTTGGGGGGTGCCTATCCCTAATCTCCCCCCGGGAGTGCCTAAACCTAACCCCCCCCCCATCCCGGGGAAACTAGCATACTTACCCAGGTCCGACGTTTGGGATGCTGACGCCGGTATCCTAAGCTCCTTCGAGGATTTCGGCATCGGCATTATGCCTGGTGGCGGGATTCTGGCATCTGTATATTGACGGCCGGCATCCCGTCCGCCGGCAATATATCTACATCCGCGTATAAACACTTAGCTTGCAGGTGGGATTATCTGCTAGGGGGCACCAGTCAAAATTTTGCCTAGGGCACCAAATTGGCTAGGCTGAGCGTGTTGCGGGTGAGGGACTCCTTGCTTCTCATGTAGGGTCTTTTCTGGATTCCGGCTACTGGGCCTGTGACTTGCTGATCCTGGCAACACTGCCTGGTGCGGTTTATAACTATATGGCAAGCTGCAGTGCAGCTGCTTGTCGGGCAGTCATCAAAGCTGTGTCTGACCTGGCCGGCAGCTACATGCAGAGAGGACCAAGGCACAGTGCAGTCAGGCTCAGCACTGCAGTGCACTACTGGGTAATAAATCCCAGTAGTCTATACAGTGAGGTCAGAGGAGCATGTGCTGAGCTCTGATTGGATGAGCCCATCACATGCTCCTCTGACATGGAGTTTAGCAGCAGCGCAGCCTCATGGGTGGGACTCATTGTGAGGCTGTGACTGCTGCTCTGCCTGAGGATGCTGCTGGTGAGTACACTGTGTGGGCACTATAGGTGGCATAATGTGTGTGGACTACAGTGTAGCATAATGTGTGGGGACTACAGTGTAGCATAATGTGTGGGCACTACTGGTGGCATAATGTGTGGGCACTACATTGTGACATAATGTGGAGGCACTACAGTGTAGCATAATGTGGGGGCACTATAGGTCGTATAATGTGTGGGCACTATAGTGTGACATAATGTGTCGGGCACTACATTGTGACATAATGAAGGGGGCACTACAATGTGGTATAATGTGTCGAGCACCCACTGCATCTCCCTGTCACCTCTCCCTATCACCCTCTCCCTGTCACCCACTGCCCCTCCATCTCCCTGTCACCTCTTCCTATTACCCTCTCCCTGTCACCCACTGCCTGTCACCTCTTCCTATTACCCTCTCCCTGTCACCCTCTACCTGTCATCTCTCCCAATCACCCTCTCCCTGTCACCCACTCACAAGTTTTGCCACTGGTCCAGCTTGCTAGTCAGCCCCTGTTTATAGTGTTCAGGAGGTACACCAGGCAATGGGTGACTCCCAATGGACCATATGCTTAGGTTGCATATCTTTCGCTGGGCTCTTCACTGCTGTGTGAAGTCAGCTGCTGGCAGGCTGGAAGGTAGTGCTATCTAGGAGCCTGGCAGGATCCGTAGAGTCCTAGGCTAGCTCCAACCTTGGTGACACAGGACCAAGAACACAGAGGGTCTTATTCTGAATCGCACGTAATGCTGACGTAAATGGTCAATGTTTTTCAACTGCTCGTGCGTCTGTGTATGGACAGAGGCGCAGTTGAGATTGAGATGCACGGTATCCATAATGTATTGGGTGATGTGCTGGGCGGTGCATGCTAGATGGCTATTCAGACGCACAGAGATTGTCCGATTTATGTTGAGTGTCGCTGAATTGATTGCGAACTCAGACGCTTTATCGCTCACATTGGAGGCAACACTCTGACAGGGAATCTGCACCTAGCATGGGGCTGGTGCAGGTTTCGTTAATATGACCAATGTTTGCGTGTAAAGACTCTCAAAGTGGACATCTCAGTCTTTGCATATTCAGACGCATGCATATACGTACACCAGGGCGATGGCTGATACTAGCATTAGCATAAAGTTGCACATGCAACTACGTCAAAAGTGGTTGCAGCAGTGTGTGGGGTACATTTACTAAATCTTCTAAAACAGACAAATGGTGATGTTGCCCGTAGCAACCAATCCTATTCTACTTAACATTATCTAGCACCTTATGGAAGATGATAGTTAGAATCTGATTGGTTGCTACATCTTCACTTCTAAAAACCTGCACTTTAGTTAATATACCCCTGTGACTCAGGATCAAAGCCAGAGTCTCTGGTGCAGCTCTTTTTTATACCTAAGTCCAGTTCAGGAATTGGGTGGATTTTGAATCCCAGGATGTAAAAGTATCCTGGGCAGTATAGGAAGGGACCTGGGCCACCTGCTGGGGTGACGTTTGTGACTTCCTGCAGGCCCTTGTGTGTTTGTCTCAAAGATTAAGCCATGCACGTGTAAGTACACACGGCTGATACAGTGAAACTGCGAATGGTTCATTAAATCAGTTATGGTTCCTTTGATCGCTCTACCCCGTTACTTGGATAACTGTGATAATTCTAGAGGAAATACATGCCGACGAGCGCTGACCCCCAGGGATGCCTGCATTTATCAGTCCAAGACCAATCCTGGGGTTCCTGGCGGGTCGGCCCGGCCTCAACATATAAAAAATATATATTTTGTGTTTGTGAGCGTGTGCAAGCACCCTCAGCATTTTCTTTTAATCATTATTTTTCATTTCTTTGAACTTTTTTTTATAATACTTCACCTTTATTTCACTTTTGGAGGGGGATACATTATTATTTTTAACGAATACCAATTAAAAGTTAAATTTTATATATTTTGGGATTTTTTTCCGACTTCGTGAACCAGCATACTACCTCTTTCTACTCCAATAGGCCCTTGTGTGTTGCAAGACTTGGCATTTGAATGGTAGGGGACGGTTCTCCGCCTGCATCCTGATATCACATATTCACAGTACACGTAATCAAGGGCAAATGCAACCCCAGGCAATATCTAGTAACAAACATTACAGCATCAATACATAGGTTATTACACTGGCCACATAGTACCCCACAGTCTGTCAGGATGCAGTCAGGACATTCATTGCTCATTCAGATCCTTCTCCCTTTGCTTATGCACTGAGAAGCAGAGAAACAACACTGTCTGAGTCACTACCCTGAGATGAGCCGAGCTCTGTGGGCAATCGGATCATCACATATACCTAGATACATTTTATACTGGTTGTTTGTTCAGGGATAAATTATTTTTAAGTCATACGTACAGCCATTTTGCAATAAGACTAGGACGTATATTTACTAAAGTGCAGGCTTTTAGAAGTGGAGATGTTGCCCATAGCAACCAATCAGATTCTAGCTACTATCTTCTAGAAGGTGCTAGATAAATGTTAAGAAGAATCAGATTCTAGCTATTGTCTTCTAGAAGGTGCTAGATAAATGTTAAGTAGAATCTGATTGGTTGCTATGGGCAACATCTCCACTTCTAAAATCCCGCACTTTTAAATATACCCCTTGGTGTATCAAAATGTATGTTGGCAGCTAATCCCCAGCACCTCCAGTCACCCTTCCCTGCTTGTACAAAATGAATGTTGCAGTTGTGCAATTGTGTCAGTTTATAACTCTGGTGATTTAAAATCAACTTTCCGGTTTAAACATAAATGCAGGCAGTATCATTTACTATCCGGGCATGCTTTACATTTTTATCATCCAATTGGTTGCTTTTGCTTTGTGTACCCCAACTCCTATTAAATAATCCATACCTGCACAAAAGGTCATCTGTAGAGGATTACAATGTAGCTGGCTTTTTCATTTTATTTCATGTACATTTGACCCCATGTTCTGCATAAATACATAATCATTAACATAGGTAATGGTGTTATTTGAATTACAAATGATGGAAGGGAACTTCAGAAAACGTGGTACGATGAAACAGCATGTATTTGTGTCTATTGCAAGCTGTTGCATAGCTCTTAAGCTTTCTCATAATTTCATTTTTAATCTACAAACATTATCATTTTAATTATAGATGATTTAGGGCCTGATTCAGAGATGTACACAGTGCTGATATTTACATAGTTCAGCGATAATCTGTGATCTGCACATGCATCTAAATCGCACTGTGCATGTGCCAAGGTACATTACCGACGTCGCTCGCAGTTTGACAGGGTGCTCTTAGGGGAGTGGCATCAAAAAACAGCTTTATTTCACAACTGTTTACATGTCGTGTCATAGCCTGCATCTATGATCCCAATAAAATGGCTCGGGCGTCTCTGTACACGCGGCATTTTGCACGACCAAACAGTTACGCAGAAGGTTGATTATCGAAGGATCTGCGACTGATGCTGCGTCTTTATACACAGGCGCTTAGATTTGCGATTCCGCCTGTGGGCGTCACCAATACAAATCCTGGCATCTGCAATATTTGGATATTTTCGCAACAGCCACTGCATACAAATTTGCAGCTGTGGTGGCCTTAGCGTCCATCTCTGAATCAGGACCGCTGTCATCAGTACATGGCTTAGACTTAGCTGTAGTGTATTTTGCACTGTTGTTTGACTGGCACAAATACCATAATAATAACTTTTCCTTACTGAAGCATTTCTGATCTAACTGAACTGGCATCTCCCTCTGTAATTTGCAATGTTATTACCCATGTAAAAGAGCAATTTTTATTTTGTTTACTTTTATGTTTTATAGTGCTTTAGAGTCCATACAGAATGCAAGACATGTGCATACTCCCTACTGGAAATGTTTATTGCATGATGGTAACTATGTTATAATTTCAAAATATATTGATAAATAATATTGCCCAAAACTGAATGTCATAAATGAAACAAGACTGCAAAATATTTTGTACCGGCAATCCACCCGATATATTAGGCCCTCCATTGTCTGTTGCGATCAGAAGCTACTTTCCACTTCCTGCATGCAGGACAGAAGCCTGACTCCTCTGTGGTTAGTGGAATGTCTCTGGAACGCAGCAGACACTGGGGGGTTTCCCTAACTACTGCTTGGACAGTTTGATTCAAATTTAATTTGTCCATCATCAACACCCTGCTGGTAAGAGAACAGACAGCCTTAGCTGACCCGCTCCAGGTAAAAAATAATCTGCTTTTTTAGATTAATTTGCAGAAATCCACACAAAACTGGTGGAGCATGCACTATAGAAAATCCTATATTATCTTATGCACAGACTGATCTTAAAATATGTTTAGGCATGGAAAGTGACATATTTTCTTTGCATTCCATTTTGAAAGAGTCAAGACTATTACAGGACATCAGCACTAAAGGCTTGTCTGAAGTTGGAGGTTCTCCTGCTGATGCTTCAACTGTAGATGAGTTTCTGGAAAGCCACATGAAGAAAATCCTACATCCGCCACCTTCCATTACAACTTGTGTTGTATCCCCTGAGGGGCACACACTTGGCATGCTTGCCGGGGTGCAGGTAGAAGAGAGCACCGCTTTCAGGGAACAAGCAGCTGTTGCATTAAGGTAAATTGGTAGCTTATGCGTATTAGGAAATTTCATACAAAAACCAAGTGCTCTGCATACTGGGGTCTGGCACTCTCTTTTATATGATGCCCCTGCGGCTTTTCTACCACTCTATTGTATTGAGTATATTCTTATTTAAATAAAGGGACATTAAAATAAATATTGCTCCTTACAGTATGTATAATTCATATATAACTATGTTTTTGTCCTATTAAAAGTTTATTCTTCAGCTTAAATTGCTGCCTTTCATTAACCGTTGTAAGATGTCTGCTTTTATATTTATTGCAGTTCTGTCAGGAGAACAGTGATAAAATTGAAAATAAACTTTTCCATGATTCGTCCCTTAGCTACATAGACTCAGGGCCTGATTCAGAGCCGGACGCTCTGACCAGAGCGCTCGCTCTGAATCAGGGCCCTCCTACATGAAAATGGAGCGGCCTTATGGACGCTCGCATAGCTGTGGGTTACCACCCACAGCTATAGCGAGCGTCCATGATGATGGTCGCGATGGTCAAGACCATCAGGCTTGCGACGAGACCCTGCGGTAGGGTCTCGGTGACCGCAAGCCCTGGAGTGATTTTGGCTCTATCAGAGCCAAAATCACTCCCACTGACATCACTACTGATGTCAGTGGGGCCGGACTCAGACGGTAGGCGTTCCCATGGGAACGCCTCCGTCTGGGCAGCCACGCCCCCAGCACGGCCCACCAAAGGGGGCGTGATGTCACTCATCATCGACAGCACGCCCCCTTTGGTGCGAGACCCATAGCGATACCGTCGTTGTTCGGGTCTCGCGCATGCGCACGACGGAGCTCCCTCTGTCGTGCGCATGCGCAATTCGGCACCATCGACACGCTTGCGAGCGTCCTGCGCTCGCGAGCGGGTCTGAATGACCCCCTCAGTTCAATACAGAAAATATGATGCAAATTTTATTTTTTTACTTTTTTCATTAATAATGATACAAAATGTATGCAGGTTTTTTTTAGACTTTTGGTCTACTTGTTGGATCATTATACAGTTTCTATCCTTTATTTGTGTGTGTGCTTTCTATAATTTGTTCTATAAACAGTTTTCCACTGTAAAATATATAAATTAATCTCTACTTTTTTTACAGTAGCATTTGTTAATATGCTGAAACAGTTTTGGATATCTGATTTCTGCCACTAAAAGGAAGCAGACAAAACAATAACGATAATTGGCTAATTCTCTTGTGACCTAGCCTTATAATCTGCCCCCGTGTATGCTTAAGACTAGAACTGTTGTACACATTCTCTTTATAATTGTCAATCTTAAAAATATTTTTTGTCCCCATTTTCAGTGGTTTCAACCAAGAACTTTTGAACAATGAAAGACTACTAATCTCTGTGGGTAAAGTGTTAAGTGCCCTTGCTAAGCTTCTGAGTAGACAGGTAAAACATATGTATATTTACATTTCATTCACTAAATGTCAAAATAATATCTCTATGTAGTTTGTTTTGATCCCAGTTATAAATTAAACTTCTACTGATTTGAAATCTACACTTCAGAAATTGTAATGATGATATGATCTCAGCATTTGCCATGTTTTTATTTCCCTAGGCAAAGAATTGTATTACGTTATCCCCGAATGCTTGTCTTTCTGCTGCAGTTGCTGTACAGCACGTGTTACATTTAGGTTCAGAACGGTACGTCTATGAGTAATCTGGCTTCTTACCGACACACAGGCAATAGAAATAATGTTTAAAATCAGCTCAGGTGTGCTCTGTTATGGGCATGAAGATAAACTGAGAGGCTCAGAACGTTACAGTGCACACTAGTATCTGCTTGTCTATAGATCTATGTAGTTCAGTATTTAATGCTATTTCATTGCACACTGGTAGATCTTGCAGTGTCTGGCAGTAGTTTGTTGAAGTGTACCTGTCTGTTATATAGTTTTGAAAACTATAGCAAAGAGTACACCAGCCAAAGACTTTTATCATGCATTCAGATGATATTGTGTGCGTCGGCCAATGTGTACCAGCGATATGTCTGCGAAAGACGTCGTTCACAGACATATCATGTCGGCTGTGCTGCACAGCTGATGCCCAATATATCTGCAGATATATTGGGGAATCGTGCTGTGTATATGGGTGGTCATCAGACTGCCAGTACACTTGCAGCGGAGGCGGCGGGGAGGGGGGCACGACATGCCCCCGGACAGCGGGACCCGTGGCCAGAAGACGGATGAGGGTGGGTCAGTTTGTCAGAACAATCCTCATCTGCAGATATATCTGTTAGGTGTGTACCCAGCTTGAGGGAAACATCTAGTGACGACTGTTAATAAACAAAAAAATGAAAGAAAATAAACGGCGTTTAACCCTATGAAAAAGTGTGTAATTACTAACCAATAAATATTCTAAAGTAGCTTGTTCAAAAGAATAAAATGTATTAGTACAAAAATTAAAAATAAAGTACAGTATACTAAAAGTCACTAATAATAGAGAGAATCACATACTATATATTTTGCAAACCATAAAGTGGGAGCATAGGTAGTATACATTATGGTACATCATTTATTAGATGGTCTTTGAAACTATAGTTATGTGTAAATCAACTTGTAACTTAAAGAATACAGTATAAAGTCTCTTGCGCTCCCGTAGGCAAGAAAAGAGAGCAACACTATAATATCCACATTAGGGTCATGATAGACATACACTGCAAGTCATATTGTGCCTCATCAGTCAATACACACTGAGCTCATGTTTGCAGAGAGAAAATAAATAATATATAGCATGTCTCCAACTACTCTTATTTATTTCTAAATAGTGGGTTTACAAAAGCCTAATTGCAGGGTACAGTTATTAAGAAACATACAATTTGGAAAAATATCCTGTAAGCCTGTGCCCCTCCATCTCCATGCCATAGATGCTTTAGGCATGATTTCAATTAGCAGTGCGGGCAGTGTATGCAGCTCTGATCTTGCATCATCATTAAGAGCCAGGGTACTGACAGCAGGCAGCTGCATGATGACACAGGATGCTTCTGCTATTCCTCTCAGTAATAGCCAGTAACCCACAAATTAATTTAGGGACTTTCAAAGAAAACAAACTAAAAATTTGCAATCTAGGTTTTGTACTCAAAGAGGCTGAGAGTAGTAAAAAAAAATATTGATTTAATTTATGTGTGTCTTTTATACATAGGGTGTTCTGTGTCATTATTGGGGACATGGATACTAAACCTGATTTAACAAATGACGGGTAAGTGTCCTTGAAAAGCAAGTAATTTGGGTATTAACAAACAAGTTTCAGTTGTATTTAATTGTGCATTTCTCCTTCTATGGCCCGTATTCAATATGGGGCGAAAAGTCAGAGCTCGGACTTTTCGCCATCATCGCCGTTTTTTGCAGGGATAAAGTATTGGGCGCGTGCCCGCTTTATCCCCGTATTCAATTAGGATCCTGCGAAAACGGGACCCGGCGGAAAGGTAAGTATCGAAAAGTCCTAGAAATTTTCAGGAAATCATCCTGACACCCCCCTAAAGATGTCCTGACATAGGGGATCACTATGGGTACCCCCGATTTGTGCTGCTGAAGGTAGTCGGGTTTTTAATAGCCGCGGCAGGTGCATAAATGCGGCTTTAGAAGAAAGGGTGAAGAATAGCACTTGGGTGGTTTTTTGGGGGAAAAAATAACTTGTCCCATCAAATTTAGGGTACATGAAAAAATGCTTGCACCCATTTTCAAGTCCCTAAAGTCATTTTTTAAAATTCTTCAAAAATGCACCTGCTGCTACCACCCGCATTCTAGAAGACACTTGCCGCATACTTGGGAATCCCCCCTGAATCAATTTTGCTAGTTTAAAACTTTGTTCCCCAATATATTTTTTTTGGCCCCAAAATTTAAAGTACATATTTTGGGGTATCCTGAGGATTTTCTTTTACATTTTTTTGATACAGATTACTTTTAGGGGACACTCCCAGGGCTGCACCCCTAAACCCCAATTCTGCACTTTTTTTCGCCATGTATTACATGGAGAAAAGTTATCCCCATTTTTTAACAGACTTTTCACACCGGCGAAAAGTCTTTGAAATTGAATATGAGGATAATTGAAATAGGCGAAAATGACGTCATCGGCGATAAATTATCGGCTTTTTCCCCTCTAATTGAATATGGCCCTATGTCTGCTACTACTTATATATGTATGTCAACAACACTTTTCACCTGCATTAAGTAAGTAACTTGAAGTACTGATAATCCTGAAGACAGCTTTTGCTAAAATGGATGAAATGCATTACACCTTGCAGGAAAACTCTATTCCTCAGGATTTCTGGAGACAAAACATCTGAGACTCATTCACAGTATCAAACTTTTCTTACCTGGAAAGAAGTAAGTAATATGAACTTAATAAAGGAGATAATATGGATACAGGAATGCTGTATTACCATACTTACATTTTAAGTGGTATAGAAGTTATTTTATGATAGATTACACTACATCTGCCAACAACATTTTGTAATACATACTCTATATATTAGAAAATACTTTAAAATGACAAATACCTGATCTGTTTCACACAATCCTATAAGGTATAGAAGAATATTGCCAAAAAAAAAACAAAACATAAATCATCTGCATTTAGAATAGTATGTACAAAGGAGATAAACACAAACTGCATATTTAGATTGGACAGTAAAGAAACAGATGTAGATTTAATTATATATACTCTGAGGTATTGTATTTTTCTACTGCACTGCTCTCTTTTTTCTCTTTATAGAGTCCAGGTGAAAGTAGCAGCTTCTTCTACGCTCTGTTTCGATTTATACTTCCACTTGCTTATAGCTACCAGCCTGACCTTATTATTTTAGCATTAGGGAGCAACAGGAGCATTGGCACAAAGGATATTGCTCTGCTCACTAGCCTGCTGCAGGGTTTAGCCGAAGGCGCAGTTCTTTCTATTGTTCCGGTAAGCTTACATACTGCCTGTCAGTTTATGTGTGGGTGAGTACATTATAAGAGGGGGGTGCCCTGTTACAAACTGTGGTAACTCTGCCATTGTTAAATATAACATCAAATCATGCAGAAATGATTACTTAATTCTGCTGTATTTAATTTATTACTGTTATTTTACAACACAACAGGAAACCGAAGGAGAAATGATAGAAGTTTTGTCCAATGTTCTGGTCAGCTGCACTTCAACAATGGACTTCGGTCCTTACAAACCACCATCTGAAGAATGTATGCAAAGCTTAAAAGAAGAGTGCGCTGTCCTGCAGACTGGATGGAGAATGCTTCAGTGTTTTGGTAGGTCACTGCATTTTGGATATGTACAGTATACAAGAGACAGACGGGGAAAAAGATGACATATTTTACCATCAATATGTAAAGCAAAACTCACTGACAAAGAAAAGCCATATATTGCATTAATTGGTCTGCTTCGTGTTGTATGCTGCGTTAGAATGTGCGCCACGTTAGAAATATGTCTCAACTGTGAAGCAATATTTAAATTGTGTACAGTGAGGTATTGCGGTCTTCAACACACCTTTAAGTTGCTGAAGTTATTCCTTTCCCTCGCCCACTGTTTCTGTGGTTATCCATGGAGTTAAAAACTAGAATGCCCCAGCGCTTTATAGACATAGTGATATAGTAAGCTTGGGAGCAGGGCCTAATTGCCTGTTACTGCCCAGTCTTGTTCTATTGTTTTGTTCACAATTAGAAAGTGCAACGGAATATGATGGCGCCATATAAGTATATGTAAAGAAATTTATATGCATTGGTAATTGTTTTATTTTTATTTTAGCAAAGTAGAAGACTGAAAACTTTAAGTATGACGGCAACACATGGAAAGGAAATAAGATGCGTTGTGACATTTCTAACAAATTGAAGCCATTTTGAGTGATACTCTTGTTTCTGGGAGTTGTATCACACTTGATTACAACTAAGGGCCGTATTCAATTAGAAGCGAAAAGTTAGTTTCCGCAATACTTTTTCGCCGATGACGTCATTTTCGCCGGTTTCAAATTATCCCTGTATTCAATTTGTCCGACTTTTCGTCGGTTTGAAAAATTTGCGCCTTGTAACCAGTGGAAAAGTTTTGCCAATTTATACCCGGTGGAAAAAGATTTGGGGTTTTGGGGTGCAGAGTTGGGAAACCACTCTGCACCCTTTGTACATCCCCCTTGACGCTAACTGCGTCAAAAAATGCTACAAAACCCCACAAAGGACACCCCAAAAAAGCACTTTGAAAAAGTGGGCAACAAATTTCAAAGTGGGGTTAGAACTTCAAAAACTAGTGAAATAGCCTTTGGGGGAGTCTGCAAGTATAGTGGAGGGGTTTTCTTTATTACAGGTGCTTGCTGAAGGTGTGTTTTTTTGGTGCACTTTAAAGCTTTACTTTAGTGATTTGGAACTATGCTTGCACCCATTTTCATGTACCCCAAATTTGATGGGGCTAGTTATTTTTCTCAAAAAAAATTGCAAAATGCTATTCTTCACCACTTGCTCAAAGACGCTAAATAGCGGCTATTGAGACCATTTAAAAACCCCAAATACCTTTAGCACGGGTATTCGGGGGTACCCATAGTGAACCCCCATGTCAGAGCATCTTTAGGGGGGTGTCAGGATGATTTCCCCAAAAATGACTGGACTTTTCGCCAATTTAGGTTTCGCCGGGTCCCGTTTTCACACATTTGCAATTGAATACGGGGATACGCGAGGACGCACGCGATAAGTTTTCGCCGGCAAAAAGTCCGGCAGCTGACTTTTCGCACCTAATTGAATATGGCCCTATGAGAAATTGCTGATTCTGCACTCATTTAAATGTATAAATATCACTATATAAATGCAGTTTTTCATTTCTAATTTTTATTGCAGATAAAATTATGAAATACAAGTAATTGAATTATTATGTAATAAAAAAATTTTTATTGTATCATTGTAATGGTCTATTAAATAAAAAATGTTTGCCTTATAATAGAGCTTTTCATACATTTTACAGTGATGTATTTTAAAGTTTTAGGTTTGTCTTTTCTTCCTATGAAACAGCAGGTAAAGTGTGCATGGAAGTATGGACCTGCTGTATAGCAGGGGCACAGACTGCCATGTACTGAGAGTAATAGCCCAAGTGATGAGTCACCAGTGTTACCTTGAGTGCCATAATTTGGCCACCATAATTTGGCAGAAAAAAAATACCAGGAGAATTAGCAGTAGATAGACAACCTGATACAACAAACACAGTGACTACTTCTGACTAATTATTAGTTCCATGCAATAAACACCCACAAAAAAAACCAAATACTTGTAGTATGGTGATTTTTTTTTTTGTGCGTGCAAAGAGTCGGTTTAAGAAGCATAAGTAGCCAAAAGTATTCTTCCATTCTCAATATTTGGATGGCCACAACTATGCAAGAATTGAAAATATTTGTCATTTCTTTTACCATGAAGTGCGATAACCCTATGTGTTAGTTTCCTTTACAATGAAGATAACACCACTCTATACAGGTCGGGCCTTCAAGAAAGCCAACACATACCATACTACTAAAACAAACTTGTATAACACATACAGGAAATGCTCGTGGACACTGTACTATCCCTAAGATATAATATTGTAGAAAATTAGTGGGGTTTATGTATCAAGCAATGAAAATCGTGGAGAAGTGGACCAGTGGAGAAGTTGTCCATAGCAACCAATCAGCTCCTACCTATTATTTTATACACTCTACTTGATAAATGTACTTCAAAGCTGATTGGTTGCTATGGGCAACTTCTCCACTGGTCCACTTCTCACTTTTCACTGCTTGATACATAAACCCCAATGTTAATACATTAAAGATACATTTCTGTTACAATACTTTCTTGCAAGACTCTAATTTAGTGAATAAGGGCTGAATCTAATTAGCCGCAATGATCTCGCGGATGTTAATCATTGCGGCAACAGCTGCACTTTACGGCAGCCCGAACTCACACAGAAGTGCTCGCAGCCCCATAGGACCCCGAGCAAACTTGTGCAAATTCGAGCTCGGAGTGGGTCGCACGGGTGTGAGTTCAGGTGTTGTTGCTGGCATTTTAACGCTACGGCAACTCACACCCTTCACGGACAATTGGATTAACCCCTATGTGTAGTGAGAACCTTTTACTTCCTCTTTAATTTATTTGGGGTTGTGTTTTTTTCAAAGGAATTCTTTTCCATAATATGACTGTTTGGAAGTGCATAATATCACATCAGTATAAGTATACTGGAATAGCACGCCAGGTGATGCACTTGTTAAAAGGCAAAGCAGGAGGTGTTCTCGAATAAACCATTCAATCATGTTGAGATTGAGCAATACAGTTTGATCCTGCAAATTTACACTATTGTTATAAATATGTATTTAATGTCTTAAAATAGTGCTGGGATTAACCACAAGCTACCATTTCAATGTACCCTGACATAGATTCTACAAGGTAGCCTTGGAAAAGACACCTACTGTAAGTGTGGAAACATGCCGTGAGAGTGACCCGGCGGGTGTTTTATCATCCACTACCAGAGGGTCCAGAGCAGTCTCAGTAATAGAAATATCCGTTCTCCATCACTGTGCTGTTTTATGCTGATCCATTTTTCACATCTATTTAGTACGGACGCCACCTTTGTTTTTTATATGTATATAATTTATTAAAGTTATGTGATAAAGTGAGGAAATCTACACCATGAGGTTTTCTTTCTTTCTCATTTATATGAGCACCATGTTTTACTGATCTCCCATATGGAGTAATGAAACTCAGATGTGCATGTACCTGCTGATTATAGTGTGAGCATCATAAGGATACTGAATTTAAACCTCTATACGCTCCTGCCTATACCTTCTAAAAACCTGCCTATACCTTCTAAAATTGATGCTATTTGCGTACGCAGTCATACAGTAAATAAATGCCTTCAGACTTTGAGAAAATGTGTTCCAATGCACAAAGGTTATTATTCAAGCAAAGTACAGATAGTTACACGCTATGATCTAAATACAATTTAGCGCAAAGAAATTATACAGACCCAAAGGTACAGCTATACATACGCACGCACTCTGGGACCAGATTCCGGCATCAACAAGAAACCTCCATCAACAGCATCAGCATGAAAACTGGGGTCAGAACACACATATATATACCCTTACAGAAATAGACTATACAATAGAGAGGTTTGTTGCGATCCCATTGGTTCTCCATCACGGTGCTTCTGTTACAGGGCATTTAACAGGTCGATTCAAATGGACACAGACCAGCCTCCAACAGCCTTTTGTCTCTGTTTTCCCACCTCATGCAAACCTAAGCTGTTAATTTTACAAAGTACATTTTGGTGTTTTAACTCTCTACGGTCCATAAGTTGAGAATGCAGGTTGCGATCTTCACACCGATGATACCGGAAAGCTGTTGAGAAAGTGCAGATCAGTACATAACCAAACACGGTTTACTTATCATGTATTAAACCTAAGATATCAAATAGCCTTTATTTCACAGCATTAGTACTAAATGAATAAACCCTGGATATTACACTTTGAAGCTATGGAACCTTTTACGTGAGTGTGCAGTGTGTAAATATTATGGGTTTGGGAAAAGACGCTAGTTAACTTGTGGCAGATGCGTACGCATGAAGCTAATAAACAGCGTTCACATGCAGGATATCATGCATTCGCTAATGTGCGTTATGTTAACAGCGCAACTGCGTAATGTGCGGTGTTTATGATGGATTTAATATATATTATATATATATATATATACACACACACACATATATATATATATCATTCCTTACTAACATTTTTAAACTGCAATGGGTTATGGGCAGTGAGCTTCACTCTCAAACAGGGTGGAGACCCCCCGCCGATTGCTGGTGCCGTCCTGTCTGACAGTGAGTTTAAAAGCTTTCTTCTGCCTAATTAGGATACCTGTGTCAGTTCTTTTCAAGCAGATTTCTTACCATTGTTCATTCAGTCAAATTCAAGTGTCTGGGCCATATTACAATGGCCACAGCTACACCTGTCCACATGTGGGGTCTCTCCATTTACATGCAAAAACACCCACAGTTCCTGGTGTATTGTCTTTTCTAATTACTTTTCTCAGTAAGATGTTTTTTCTAGTTTTGGTATTTTTCTATGCAAGGCTGTCCCCAGAATGGGCTTGTCATGGCTTCTAAAAGGATTACCAAAAACATTGCCATCTGTACTTAACTCGTGAGTTGTAACTTAAAATGGCGCTGGACGGCCATTCGCAAAATGGCATCGTGCAGATTCTTATTTTTAAGATGGAGTGGTTTCCATTCGCAAGATGGCGTCGCTCCAAGCTAATTTTACACTGATTCTGTCTCAGCCACTAAACCAGCGTCGACAATCATATTCCGTGGTGTGTTTGCGCCCAATAATAGGAGGATATTGGGGTTCATGTGTGTAGAGAAACTTTTATATGAACATCAAATATCATTTTCATGTAAGCTTGAATGTAAGTATCATTGCTACTTATGCGTATACAGTAGTGATTACTTAGAATCAAGTGTTCTATTATTCTGGCCAAACTATTCTCTGTGGGACATTCACCTGCATGCTTTTAAATCCTGCACTCAGGGTGTGTTGTAGCGCCTACAGATAATTTTTCCTGCTATATATATTATGTGATTTTGTTACATATACTTCAACTGAAGAACATTGACACATCTGACAGTGAAACCGTATAAAGCCAATTACACACTGGACTGTGATGTATTGTTTGGCTGGAACAATAATGGCGCACGGTTTCCCCATTGTTCTTTTGCACATATTCTGAACGCAGGATGGTTTCCCACTTTTCAGTAGTCCACTTTCTGTGTTACTTTACATACAAAAATGCATTTTTAAGTGTAAGAATAACAAAAATGAGAGTTATGGTATAACTTACATTTGATAACTCTCCGAATTCCATAGGGTCCACAGGGATACTATGGGGTGGTAGGTGGTGGATAAGGACCGGACACCAAACATTTAAGCTTTCAACTGCCAGGATGCAATGGTCCCTCCCCCCTAAACCCCGCCCCTGTGCCAAATCAGTTTGTTAACAAGACCAAGGCAGGAGGGAGGAGAGAAGGAAGACTGGTACACAGAAGAATCACACTCTCACATCAAAGAGATGGGAAACGGGTGACCAGGAAACCCAACCCAGAGAAGCCAGGGGCATCAGGGCGGGCGCCCTGTGGACCCTATGGACTTCGAAGAAAGAGAGTTAACTAAGGTCATTTTTACCATAACTTTAATTTTTTCCTTCAGGGTCCATAGGGATCCACAGGGATACCATGGGGATGTCCCATAGCAGTATTCAAGGGTGGGGATGCTCCTTAATTGAGAGGAGTATCCCGTGTCCAAATGAAGCATCCTGAGAGGAAATTGTATCGAGGGCATAAAACCTAAGAAAGCTGCAGACAGAAGACCACATGGCCACCTTACAAAGCTGTTCAGCTGAGGCGCCACAGCGACCTGCCCACGAGGGTGCCACAGCGAGTGGAATGAGCAGAGACGATAGCCAGCACAGGAAGGCCCGTCTGTGTAAGCCTGTGAGATAGTCATGCGAAGCCATCCAGAGTCTGTTTGTTAGCTGGCCATCCCTTATGGAATCCATAGAGGACAAATAAGGAATCTTTTTTCTGAAGAGAAGTTTTACGGTCCACGTAGATCCTGAGAGCGCGGACCACATCCGAGGAGGCCTCACCTGCCGAGAGGTCTGGTGATTGGAAGGCCGGGACTACGATTTCCTCATTAATATGGAAATGAGAAACAACCTTGGAAAGGAAGTCAGGACAAGTTCGAAGAACAGCCCTGTCCTGATGAAAGATCAGAAATGGGGAGCTGCAGGAAAGCGCCCCTCAATCTGACACCCTACGGGCAGACGCAAGAGCCAGAAGAAAGTCTTTGCTGTGAGCCACTTGAGTTCCACAGATTCCAGGGGTTCAAAACCGAGGGCCCTGAAGGGCCTGGAGAACCACTGACAAATCCCACGGTGCCACTGGAGGGAAGAAGGGAGGTTAAATACGGAGGACACCCTGAACGAAGGTGTGAACATCCGGCATTGGAGCAATTCTGCACTGGAATCAAATGGACAGAGCAGAGACATGCACTTTCAGCGAGGCCAGGCGAAGTCCAAGGTCCAATCCTGCTTGAAGGAAGGCAGGGACACTACAGACCCTAAAAACTTGAGGGTCAAAACTTCTGGTAGCACACCACTGGAAGTATGTTTGCCACACTCTGTGATAGATCAGGGCAGAGGTCGGCTTACGCGCTCAGCATAGTCTAGATCACCGAGCTAGAAAATCCTTTGGACCTTAGGAGGGATGTCTCAAGAGCCACGCCGTCAAAGAAAGACGGGCCAGGTCCGAATGTAGACATGGACCTTGAAACAACAGGTCCAGATGTTGAGGAAGTAGGAGAAGAGCGTCTATGGAGAGGCTGTGAAGATTGGCGTACCAATGTTGTCTGGCCAGGCCGGAGCCACCAGCAGTACAGTGCCTCCGTCTTGCTTGAATTTCCAAAGGACTCGAGGAAGAAGGGAGACTGGAGGGAATAGGTATGCCAGATGGAAGGTCCACTTCACTGACAAGGTGTCTATGAAGGCTGCTTTGGCGTCCCTTGTTCTGGACCCATACACTGGCAGCTTGCAATTGTGTCGGGAGGCCATGAGGTCCACCTCTGGCAGGCCCCACTTCTCCACTAGGAGTTGAAAGACTTCTGGGTAGAGAGACCACTCCCCGGCATGCGCGTCATAACGGCTGAGGTAGTCCGCTTCCCAGTTGAGAACTCCCAGAATGAACACCGCGGAGATGGCCGGGAGGTGACCTTCGGCCCATGCGAGAATGCGTGACACTTCTGCCATTGCTGACCGATTTCGAGTGCCTCCTTGGTGATTGATGTAGGCCACTGCTGTGGCATTGTCGGATTGCCCTTGTACAGGCTTGCCCTGAAGAATGTCCTGAGCCAGAGTGAGGGGTCTGTAGATGGCTCAGAGTTCAAATACATTGATTGTCATGGTCGACTCGACCGATGTCCAACGGCCCTGGAAGGAGTGTTGACTGGTCACTGCGCCCCAGTCCCGGAGTCTTGCGTCCAGTGTAAGGAGTACCCACTCAAAAGAGGCGACCCATGGCTACTTTGGACATCTGTACCCACCAGGAGAGGGACAGACATACCTCTGGAGAGAGAATCATTGTCTGGAATCTGATCCGATGGGGTAACCCATTCCATCTGGAGAGCATTAGGTGTTGCAGAGGCCTGGAATGGAACTGAGCGTACTCCATAATGTCGAAGGTGGATGCCATGGATCCCACAATCTGCATTGCTGAGTGAACTGAGACTCGGCGACTGCGGAGTAATCTGAGCACTCATTGTTGAAGTGTGGAGATCTTGTCCGTTGTCAGGAAGATTCTCTGAGCTTGAGAATCCAAAAGAGCCCCCAGATGGACCATCCTTTGTGAAGGGTTCAGGGAGGACTTTTTCCAGTTGATTAACCAGCCGTGTCTCTGTAGGAAGGTAATGGTTATCTGAAGGAGCGTGCTAAGATCCAGGTATGGTAGCAGTCTGACTCCCTGACAATGCAGGTAGGCTGCCATACTTTTGGTAAAGACCCGTGGTGCTATAGAAAGTCCAAAGGGGAGAGCCTGAAATTGTAAATGTTGCTGTAGTACAGCAAACCGGAGATAATGCTGATGAGAGGGCGTTATAGGTACATGTAGGTAAGCGTCCTTAATATCCACAGATACCATAAAGTTTCCGCCTCCATTGCTAGTACGATAGAGCGCAGGGTTTCCATCCGCAATCTGGGCACCCTGATGAATTTGTTCAGGGATTTGAAGTTGAGGATAGGCCAATAAGACCCATTTGGTTTCTGCACCAGAAACGATAGAATGATAACCGTTCCCTCGCTGCGATAGCAGAACGGGAACTATTACCCCTGCTTGTAGCAAGAACTGAATGTTGTTCTGGATATGCAGGGCTCTGCTCGGGTTTCATGGAGGGCCTGTGTAGAAAAACTGGTGGGTGGCCGTCTTAGGAATGAGAGGGCACACCTGTGAAAGACCACATGTTGTACCCAAGCGTTTGTGGTGGCTTGACGCCAGCACTGGGCAAATTCAAGAAGTGGGCCTTCTACTCTGGGGTCCCCCAGGGGGAGGCCCGCCCCATCAGGCTGAAGGTTTGTTCTCAGATTTGGAAGCAGAACATCGTGTGGCCCAGGTCTGCTTGGTCCTGGGCTAGCGGCCCTTATGGAAGCCGATTGCCGAGGAAAGGACTGGCCCTTAGGCTTTCCATGGGGACGAAAGGGAAATGGCGCTATGGATACTAAAGATGTGAACTTCATTAGATGGGATCTTTTTCAGCTAATCAATCACTAGATGATATGCAAATATATTTTCACTTTTAAAAATACACAATGACATAGAAAATAAAACAGCAAAAAATTTATTAAAAATAAGAGATATGGAGGGGAATTCAGTTAGAGGTGAAAAGCCATATTCGACTGTTTTTTTGTGAAAAATTAGCCTAAAAAAAAATTCGCCAAATTCAATTCCAGGACAATTTCGCCTAAGTGGAAACAATTCTCCAAAAATGATTCTCCAATCAATAGCTGGTGAAAAGAAATGCAAAATCTTTATTTTGGGGTGCAAACGTGGGGAAACAACTCAGACCCCTTGGGACAGCCCCCCCAAAGGACAAATACGCAAAAAATACAGAACTAAAACCTAAGAACACCCCGAAAAAGACATGTCATTTTTGGGGTGTAAATTTAAAAAGTGTGGGGATAAACATTAAAAGTAGTGAAAAAGACTTCTTGGGGGTCCACAAGTATGGGTCAGGTGTTTTTGGGATTGCAGGTGCATGCAGCAGGTGGATTTTTCACATTTTTTAAAAGTTCACTTTAGAGACATAAAAACATGCTAGCACCCATTTTCAAGCACCCCAAATTTGACAGGACTACTTATTTTCACCAAAAAATACAGCTTTATGCCATTCTTCACCACTTTTACAGAAACGCTAATAGCAAGCAATTTACACAACTTAAAGTACGCAAAATAGTTTTATTAGGGCTATTAGTACACATTTATATTGATTCCCTATGTTAGAGCATCTTTTTCTGGAGTACAGACTGATTTCCCCAATTCTTTCAGTACTTTTCACCTGTTCCGCATTCGCCTATGTCCGTGTTTGCCTGTTTTGCAATTGAATTAGGCGAAAAGCGGGGACGAGCACGGAATAAATTCGCCTCTGAAACAGGCGAATGAAGCGAACAGTCGGACAGGCGAAAACTTCGCCTCTAATTGAATATGGCTCATGGTAAGAACTTACCCTTGTTATCTCTATTTCTACGAAGTCCATAGGGTTCCACAGGATACCTTGGGGTATAGGCGATGGTGGCAGACATCTGGTCACCACAGAGTTAAGTTTTCAGCCTCCCAGGATGCACTGGGGTCCCTCTCCTATACACCGCCCAAAAGTAATGGGACTATCAACTCAAAAGCTATTTCATGGACAGGTGTGGGCTATTCCCTCGTTATTTCATTATCAATTAAGCAGGTAAAAGGTCTGGAGTTGATTCTAGGTGTGACATTTGCATTTGGAATCAGTTGCTGTCGACTCAATATGAGATCCAAAGAGCTGTCACTATCAGTGAAGCAACCCATCATTAGGCTGAAAAATCAAAAACAAACCCATCAGAGAGATAGCAAAACATTAGGTGTGGCCAAATCAACTGTTTGGAACATTCTTAAAAAGAAAGAACGCACCGGAGAGCTCAGTAACACCAAAAGACACGGAAGACTACGGAAATCAACGGTGGTGGATGACAGAAGAATTATTTCCCTGGTGAAGAAAAACCCCTTCACAACAGTTGGCCAAATCAAGAACACTCTCCAGGAGGTAGGTGTATATGTGTCAAAGTCAACAATCAAGAGAAGACTTCACAAGAGTGAATATAGAGGGTTCACCACAAGATGTAAACCATTGGTGAGCCTCAAAAACAGGAAGACCAGATTAGAGTTTGCCAAACAACATCTAAAAAATCCATTACAGTTCTGGAACAAGATCCTATGGACAGATGAGACAAAGATCAACTTGTACCAGAGTGATGGAAAGAGAAGAGTATGGAGAAGGAAAGGAACTGCTCATGATCCAAAACATGCCACCTCATCAGTGAAGCATGATGGTGGTAGTGTCATGGCGTGGGCATGTATGGCTGCAAATGGAACTGGTTCCCTTGTATTTATTGATGATGTGACTGCTGACAAAAGTAGCAGAATGAATTCTGAAGTGTTTCGGGCAATGTTATATGCTCATTCAGTCAAATGCTTCAGAACTCATTGGACGGCGCTTCACAGTGCAGATGGACAATGACCCGAAGCATACTGCAAAAGCAACCAAAGAGTTTTTTAAGACTAAAAAGTGGAATGTTATGCAATGGCCAAGTCAATCCCCTGACCTGAATCCGATTGAGCATGCATTTCACTTGATGAAGTACAAAACTGAAGGGAAAATGCCCCAAGAACAAGCAGGAACTGAAGACATTTGCAGTAGAGTCCTGGCAGTGCATCACCAGGGATGAAACCCAGCGTCTGGTGAGGTCTATGCGTTCCAGACTTCAGGCTGTAATTGCCTGCAAAGGATTTGCAACAAAGTATTAAAAAGTGAAAGATAGATTTAGGATTGTTTAGTTTGTCCCATTACTTTTGGCCCCTTAAAAAGTGGGAGGCACATATAGAAACCGTTGTAATTCCTACACCGTTCACCTGATTTGGATGTAATTACCCTCAAATTAAATCTGAAAGTCTGCAGTTAAAGCACATCTTGATTGTTTCATTTCAAAGCCATTGTGGTGGTGAATAGAGGCCAAAATATGAAAATTCTGTCAATGTCCCAATATTTATGCACCTGACTGTATATATATATATATATATATATATGTGTGTGTAATGTATATAATATGAGATATGGTGAGAGCTTACCCTTGTTATCTCTATTTCTACGAAGTCCATAGGGTTCCACGGGATATCTTGGGGGTATAGGCGATGGCGGCAGACATCGGGCACCTCAGAGTTAAGTTTTCAGCCTCCCAGGATGCACTGGGGTTCCTCTCCTATACCCCGAGCCAAGGCATCTGAGTTACGTAACAAGCCATAGGCCAGAGGAGGAGAATAAAGAGAGAGAAGAAAGTCTGGAACACACAAGAATCACATTCTCACCAGAAGGAGACGGAAAAACTGGTGACCAAAACAAAGCCCATCTGCAGTACAGTGCGACAGAGCGGGAGTCCTGTGGAACCCTATGGACTTCGTAGAAATAGAGATAACAAGGGTAAGTTCTTACCATACCTCATATTTTCTACTTCAGGGTCCATAGGGTATCCACAGGATACCTTGGGATGTCCCAAAACAGTATCCTTTAAGGGTGGGGACGCTCGTGTGCAGAAAGGAGAATCTGCCGCCCGAAAGAAGCATCCTGAGAGGCGAAGTTGTCAAATGCATAGAACCTCAGAAAGATCTGGACGGAAGACAACATGGCTGCCTTGCAAAGCTGAACAGCAGAGGCACCATGGCAAGCTGCCCACGCAGGACCCACAGACCGAGTAGAATGAGCTTTAACAGAGGATGGAACAGGAAGGCCCTCATGAATGTAAGCCTCAGAAATTACCATGCGAATCCATCCTGCCAAAGTTTGCTTAGTGGCAGGCCAACCCTTCATGCGGAAACTATAGAGGACAAATAAGGAGTCCGACTTCCGAAATGAATTGGTAGGGTCAACATAAATCCTTAGAGCACGTACCACATCCAAGGAGGCCTCACCAGCTAAGAGGTCTGGGGAATTAAAGGCCGGCACTAAAATTTCCTCATTAATGTGGAAACTAGATATGTCCCTATGAAAAATCAGAAAGGGAGGGCGACATGAGAGAGCCCCCAAATGTGACACCCTTCTGGCCGAAGCAATGGCCAGAAGAAACACAGTCTTAGCTGTAAGCCATTTTAAATCCACTGAGCCCAGTGGTTCAAATGGCGGTCCTTGGAGAGCCCACAGGACCACAGCCAAATCCCAAGGAGCCACTGGTGGAACAAAGGGAGGCTGAATGCGAAGGACACCTTGTATAAAGGTGCGGACATCAGGAAGAGTAGCAATCCTACGCTGAAACCACACTGACAGGGCAGAAACTTGCACCTTCAGGGAAGCAAGCGAAGACCGTGATCTAAGCCCTCCTGTAGGAAAGCCAAAACCCTGGATATCCTAAACACCTGAAGATCATAGCCTCTAGGGCGACATCATTCAAAGAAAGTATGCCACACTCTGTGGTAAATTCTTGCAGAAGCAGGCTTCCGAGCTCGTAACATGGTGTTAACCACAGAGCTGGAAAAACCCCTGGACCTCAAGAGGGCAGTCTCACCAGCCACGCCATCAAAGACAGCCGACCCAGGTCTGGATGATGACAAGGACCCTGAGATAACAGGTCCAGACTTTGAGGCAACAGCATCGAATTGTCCACCGAGAGACTCCGAAGGTCTGAATACCAATGCCATCTGGGCCACGCTGGAGCTATCAGTAGGAGCATGCTGCCTTCTTGCTTGAACTTGCGTAGCACTCGAGGAAGAAGGGAGAATGGAGGGAAGAGGTACGCATACCGGAAGGTCCAACTGACCGACATGGCACCCACCAGACAAGCTTTTGCGTCTCTTGTTCTTGACCCGAAAATTGGCAGTTTCTTGTTGTGTGGGGAGGCCATGAGATCTATCTCTGGTAGGCCCCGCTTGTTCACCAGTAGCTGAAACACCTCCTGGTGAAGAGACTACTCTCCTGGATGCACGTCTTGATGGCTGAGAAAGTCTGCTTCCCAACCTCGGAGACTGGCGACAGTCATCAGAAGGACCCAGTCCGCAATCCAAAAGGGGCGCCCCTTGTTCAGGTGAGCAGTCTGCAGGCACCAGGCCAGAGACAGACGTACCTCCGGGGAAAGCACCATAGTCTGTGTCTTTATCTGCTGGGGCAACCCATTCCAGCTGGAGAGGATCAACTTCTGCAGAGGTCTGGAGTGGAACTGGGCAAACTCCACCATGTTGAACATCGACACCATGGAACCCAGTAACCTCATCACTGCGTGAATAGACACCCGGCGACTCTGCAGGCAAAATCGAACTTTCAACTGTAACACAGAGATCTTTTCCTCCATCACAAAGAGCCTCTGATGTTGGGAGTCCAACAGAACTCCTAGATGGAGCATCTTCTGTGATGGTACCAGGGAGAACTTCTTCCAATTTATCAGCCAGCCGTGAGTCTGCAATACAGAGATTGTCAGTTGCAGATGGCGCTAAAGTTTCTCTGGAGACTCCGCCAACAACAGTTGGCCGTCCAGATAGGGTAACAAGCGAACTTCCTGCATCCGCAGGTGAGCTACCATAACTGCCATAACTTTGGTAAACACTCGAGGCGCTGTGGCCAGACCAAAGGGCAGTGCCTGAAATTGAAAGTGGTCGCAAACCTGAGTAAATGCTGGTGCGCTGAAGCAATAGGGATATGAAGGTAAGCATCCTGAATATCCAGCGACACCATGAAATCCCCAGGCTCCATCGCTAGGATGATGGTACTCAGGGTCTCCATCCGGAACCGAGGAACCCTCAAAAATTTGTTGAGGGATTTGATTTGGAGTATTGGCTGGTAGGACCCATTGGGTTTCTGTACCAGAAAAATATTGGAGTAATACCCCAATCCCTTCTTAGACGAAGGAACCGGCACTATGACCCCATCCTGGAGCATAGAGCGCAATACCTTCGTGAATTCCAGGGCCTTGTCCTGATTGGACTGAAGACCTGTGGAAAGACAGGGCATAGCCCTGAGAAACCACTTCTCTTACCCATGTGTCTGAAGTGGACAGACACCAGCTTTGAGCGAATTGAAGTCGGCCTCCCACTTTGGGGTCCCCCAAAGAGAGGCCCGTTCCGTCAGGCCAAAGGTTTCTCATCGGACTTGGGAGTAGGGTGTTTGGTGCTCCACAAACAAGGTCTTTGAATTCTCACCCTTGATGGGTATTGTGGTGGGCTAGCTTTCCAAATAACCAAAGAGGTCAGCGCGGACATCCTGTGCGCTGAGGGGGACGAATGGCAGCAGAATCACCACCTGGCCTTGTTTGAACTCTATTGCGGTGGTGCAGAGCTGGAAGGCCAGGGACCTCTTTGCTTATTTGGAAAGCTAGCCCACTGCAAGTGGTGTCTTCATCCAGCGCTGGAAGCCGGGTCTTCTGCAGCAGGGTCAGTATGTCAGCGCTTGTGAGTGTTTATTACTGTTTGTGAGTGTGTGACCCCCGGTTTGTGTGGACCCCCCGGAATGGGTGCTGGGAGAACTACATCTCCCAGCAGCCCTTGCCCCTCCCACCATCCCCTGGAGACTCCCATCAGCCTCCTCTCCAGTGAGAAGATAGAGAGGAGGCCGCTGAGACCCCCGGGCAGGTAAGTGCAGAATAATTTTTATTTATTTTATTACGCGGTGCAAAGTTTTGAGAGCTGAAAAACCCGCGACCACTTTTTTTAATTCGATACCACGGGTATGGGGAGCGCGCATACCTGCAGTATTCCAAATTGGGCGCAAGGTTTTTTACCTCTCACCCAATTGAATATGCCCCTTAGAATCTGAACCCACCTTCCATGACCGTAGCCAAACAGTGCGGCGGGCACACACTGACGTAGCCGATGCTCTAGAGGCAAGGAGACTAGCATCCAAGGTCGCTTCTCTGATACAGAAAGCTGCATCTCTTATGTGAGCTATATAAGACATCTGATCCATAGAGGCCTCTAGGGAGAAAGACTATTCTAGGGCATCTGCCCAGCTTTCAATTGTGTTCGCCACCCAGGCAATAGCCATGGTTGGGCGAGCAATGGCTCCTGAAAGGGAATACACAGATATAAGGCCAGTTTCAATCTTTCTATCCATAGGGTCCTTTAATGAGGAAGCTGTAGAGATAGGTAATGTGGAGCTTTTAATCAATTGCGTATGTTCCCGGTGGAACGAGATAAGGTTCTTGGATACAGAAGGTTAATTAAGCCACACAAACCAGTATCTTGAAAAAAGATATAATTTATTACAACAGATAACAAGATATGGAAGAATAATAGTTACTTAGCTTCGGAATATAAGATGGTTACACGATCCAGGAGCCTCCTCTCTCAGAATGGAGAGCTGGAACGAACAATTTCCTAGCCACCAGCTGCAGTCTCTGGTCCAGGCATAGGGCAGGCCACTGGAAGCTTCTTTGTTCTTCGCTTATATAGTATCCTACTTGTCATATCCATCTAACTCTACTAATATGGGCATAACCCGACTTCAAACTACTTTATTGGTTAACTACTGATAAGGACTTCTAAAACTTAACGCAAGAGTACATTGCAGTAGACAACGCCTAAAGGATTTATGGCCTGTCTGCTTCCACATTCCTGTACCATTTCATGCCTGATACACCACTTCATGTCTGATACACACATAAGAACCATGAATATAAATGGCTGTCAGTAGCCATTTTGCTATCCCAATACAATCCACCCTTGGGCTTATGGTGTGGAAGACATGTATATCATATTCTCATAGGAATCTTTCCTCCTAATCGGCATCAATTTAACAGAATCCAGCGTGTTACAACATTTCCCTGCACAAAGAAATAATACCTTGATCCCATGATACATACATATTATGATCATAATTCCATAAATAAGCATATGCAGTAAACCAGTGAACCAACCCCCTATTTCTGAACAGGGTTGAACCACTGTAACCAACTTTCCTCATAATACTGTTTTAAAGGCCGCACTGCTCTCTTGGTTAACAAATGATGTGGAATCTGCTTGGTATAACTTGATTCCCATCTGTAAAGAATGTGGTGGGTATCAAACGTCCCAATGTACAATTACCAAATCCCCCATAGGGCCACCATTTGTAGGCTTTTCTCCCACAAAGGTAATACACATCATCTGGATGAATATATGGAATATTAGCGAAAACAGTGTATACAATGGCCAAAAGATCTCTGCTCTTATCAGGATCAAGTGTTAATTGCATCACGTCTGGGGTATCACTACAATTACGTGTAATGTTTAACAGAGCCCACCATTCCCTGGCAGTATTAACTAATTGAGCTCCTACATCCCATATTTGTAATATCATCCTACCCACCATATACTGAAACATAAACAATCCCCTTTTATATGTGAATACTCTAATAAAACAGTGAATAATACATATAATTATATCAAATATATCAGTTACTTATAAGATAATATCAGTAAAGTAAAACTCAGTTCAGTTCAATGAAATCTTGAAAAAGTCTTGAGAATATTGGTGAGTGTGGATCCAACCAATATAGGCACAAGTTCAGTCTTGCACAATACACATAGATGTATGTAATGGCTGTGCTGTCAGATCTTATATCTCTGTTGTCCTCCTGGACCCTCTCTCCTGTATAAGAAATCACTTTCTGGCCATCGTCATCTCAGGCACGCCAGCGCCGTTCTCTCACCTCAAGCAACGATCCAACTAGCAACCTGTTGGCTTAAACAAATAAACAGTGTGAGATAAACCATAACAACAAAATAAAATAAGCATTTACTTATCCTGCTGCAATTATCTCTTACACCTGTCTCTATTCTCTTCCTACTAAACATTTCTTAACAACCTTATCATAAGTGTTTGTGTCTGTGCACCAGATATCTTACTTTAAAATTCAACCTTTTACCACCCTCCGGTTATCAAAATATATATATATATATATATTTTTATTTATTAGGGGTGAGCGGGTTCGGATTTCTGAAATCCGAACCCCCCCGATCCGAGGCAGATCCGAGTCAGGCTCGACTTTTCCCGCCTGACTCGGATTCTGAAATCGAGGCAAAACGTCATCATCCCGCCTTCCGAGTCTCGCGGGTTTTGGATCCTATATAAGGTACCCGTGTCGGCGCCATTTTCTCACTCGGCTGTGGACAGTGAAGAGGGAGGGTGGGAGTTAGGGCTGGCTGGGCTGTGTAGTGTAGTGCAGAGTAGTGTTGTGCTGTGCTGTGCTGTGCTGCGCTGCGCTGCTGTTGTCCATAGGGGCTGTGTCCACTACTTCAAAGTCCATAGGGGCTGGCTGGACTGTGTTGTGCAGTCAGTTGTCCATAGGGGCTGTGTCCACTCCAAAGTCCTGTGCAGTGTCCCAGTCCTAAAGGGGTGCTGTAGTATTGTCCAGGGGGTGCTCTGTCCGTCAGGGGTGCTCCCCCTAAGTGCTAAAAAAAAATAATATTTTTTCTGTGTTTGTGAATTGTGTGCGCAGTAGCCGCACGTGAATCAACAAAGTAGTGCCAAGCGTGTGCCTGTGTCATAAGTAAAGGGCCGGCTGGCATGACCGTTAAAGGGTGCTGTAACCCCCAAAGTACACTCCAAACCAAATAACAAAATATTTTCTGTTTGTGAATTGTGTGCGCAGTAGCCGCACGTGAATCAACAAAGTAGTGCCAAGCGTGCGCCTGTGTCATAAGTAAAGGGCCGGCTGGCTTGACCATTAAAGGGTGCTGTAACCCCCAAAGTACACTCCAGTCCAAACCAAATAAAAAAATATTTTCTGTGTTTGTGAATTGTGTGCGCAGTAGCCGCACGTGAATCAACAAAGTAGTGCCAAGCGTGCGCCTGTGTCATAAGTAAAGGGCCGGCTGGCTTGACCATTAAAGGGTGCTGTAACCCCCAAAGTACACTCCAGTCCAAACCAAATAAAAAAATATTTTCTGTGTTTGTGAATTGTGTGCGCAGTAGCCGCACATGCATCAACAAAGTAGTGCCAAGCGTGCGCCTGTGTCATAAGTCAAGGGCCGGTTTGGACATCTGGTCCGGACTGAAGGACGTGCCAACAATTTCTGACAAGTCTACTGTCACTGCATATGATACTGTCCTCAAAGCAGCAGCGACAAGCGTGCGTCTGTCTGTTAAAGGGTGGTGTAACCCTCAAAGTGCGCTCCACAAACAATAAAAAAATTCTTCTTTTTTTTTCTGTCTTTGTGAAATGTGTGGGCTGTAGCCGCACCTGCATCCTTAAAGCAGCAGCGACAAGCGTGCGTCTGTCTGTTAAAGGATTACATCGGTGACAGCATCCAAGTAGGCATGTCAGACAGTCCGTACCTGTACTGGCAGGAAAAAGAAGCAATTTGGAGGTCCCTGTACAAACTGGCTCTATTTTATCTGAGTTGCCCCCCCTCCAGTGTGTACTCCGAAAGAGTGTTTAGTGCAGCCGGGAACCTTGTCAGCGAAAGGCGTAGGAGGTTGCTTCCACAAAATGTGGAGAAGATGATGTTCATAAAATGAATTATCAACTCTTCCAGGGAGACCAGCCTCCAGAACATACAGAGGGACCTGTGGTTGTGGATTCCAGCAGGGACGAATTAATACTCTGTGAGGATGAGGATGTACACAACACTGAAGAGGGTGAGGAATCGGTGGATGAGGAGGATGAGGACGACATCTTGCCTCCGTAGAGCCAGTTTGTGCAGGGACAGATTAATTGCCAGCTTGTTTTGTGGGGGCCCAAATGAACCAATCATTTCAGCCACAGTCGTGTAGTCGTGTAGCAGACCCTGGCGCTGAAATGATTGGTTTGTTAAAGTGTGCATGTCCTGTTTATACAACATAAGGGTGGGTGGGAGGGCCCAAGGACAATTCCATCTTGCACCTCTTTTTTTTTCTTTGAATTATGTACTGTTTGGGGCCTAGTTTTTCAAACTGCCATCCTGTATGCCACTGCAGTGTCACTCCTAGATGGACCACGTGTTTGTGCCGCCCACTCGTATCTCTTAGCATAGTCATCCAGCTACCTCGGTGCAACCTTTTGGATATAAAAACACTATTGTGAGGTGTGAGGTGTTCAGAATAGACTGGAAATGAGTGGAAATTCAGGTTATTGAGGTTAATAATAGCATAGGAGCAGAAAAACACACAAATTCTGTGATTTTAGCTGTTTTTATGCTTTTTTTAAAAAAAAATACAGATCCAAAACACAAAACCCAGAACCCAAAACACGGAAGGGTGGTTTTGGCAAAACCAATCCAGATCCAAAACACGAAGAAAGATCCAGATCCAAAACACGAAAAGTGGCCGGTGCACACCCCTAATATATATATACATCCTACTCTAAAAACCCCAACATTGTATATATATGTGAACATTCCTGTTTCCTAAACAACACATCCACTCATTCAATCATACTGATTTCAGTTTTGTGAATGGTACGAAGCATAGAAAACACAATATACTCCATGTTGTTTCTGTAAAATGGATGTCTGTCTGCTTGAATCTTCTTGGACATCCCATTATATCAACAAATCAGTCTGTCACATCTTCAGGAAAGTCTCTTATCTTGTATCACTGTATTTTGTAGCTGTTCAGTACAACACTCGTTCTCCATCTTCTTGGTGGCAAACGATGAATTCAAATTGCCAGACTTGTACAGTCATTTCACAGTATATGAGGCCTTTATCAGTAACAAGCAAGGTAGGCCACATTTCCAGCTGTTGGCAAACACAACAGGTTTTTGCAATGTCTCTGACCATGATTTGGATATAAGGAATCCCTTTGATTTGAGCTTGCTCGAATGCAGCGTCAGCTCCGTCATGGCATAACAGTTCTAGCACCATCAGTGCTGTCTTTGCGGTGAATTGCACACAATATTCTGTGCTCAGTTTTCTTGTGCACACACCATTGAAGCTGTAGGTGTGTGTATCAGCATGTCCCACGTCGATCTTCCAGCTTTGGACAGCAGCACATATAGACTTTGTGTCAAATGTCCATTTCTCAGTGTGAAGACTTACAGGGCATCCAGTCTTGTCAGTGACTTGGAAAACATAGATGCAACAAGTTCACTAGCCCCTTCTTCTGTCTGCTGTCAGCTTGTAAAGTTAGCTGCTTTGCTTCAGCAAAGATCCACAACAATCCTGTGTGGGTGCAGATAGCACCATAGTCCATGAACCAATAATACTCTCTGTCTTGGAAATCTTCCCACCACCGTGGAGCTGTGATCATAAAGAAATCCAGTATGGACAGTTCAAACATTGGTTTAAATTTCACTTGGCCAGCAAGTAGAGCTTTGATCTCCTCAATTAGCATGAGAGTTTCTGCCGTTGTTGTTAGCAACTGTGTGTCTTTCAGCTGCTTCAAAACCTTTGGCTGGTAAGGCTTTGTAAGGAAATACACTTGGAATGCGAATTTCATTACCAAACACAAAATCTGCAACTTTGTCACTACACAAACCCATAATCAGTGTGTCTGTAATGCATGTATGCCCCTTGTCGTTGGTCAGTGAGTACCCACCAACCCCTCCTTCACAATGAGCAAGTAAACCATGAACATCATTTGCAATGGATGTTTCATCAGAAAACACAAGTTGTTCACTTTTTGCAGTTTTAAACTCAACAATGACACGTTGATCATGCCATGTAAATTTAATGTTGTCATGGGGGAAGTCTTCAGTTTCAGGTGTATGGTCTAAAACTGCAATCCTGCCTAATCCCCACCCCTTGCATTTTGTCTCATTGGGCAAGACAAAAGGCATAATCACCACCCCTTCACTCAGCAACACCCCTCTCAATGGCCATGCAAACACATCTTTTTTTTCAATCAGTTCACATTGCATAGCAATCAGGACACTCCTGGACAAGTCAGACATACCATCATTCAGCTCAACTGTATCACTAACCAATGGCATGTTATCAGAAACCTCATCTGCATTCAATTTTGATTCTGATTTCTGGACATATTCTTTGCATTCATGGATTTCAACATTTTGTTCACATGTTGTCAAATCTTGAGACATTTGCATCACATAATGACTTTTCTGATCAAAAATATTTTCTGTTTCAAGTTCTTTCTGACACACTTTTCTCTGTATCTCAAACTCACTAATTTCTACACTTTCTGTGTGTAATAAATCAGCACTTATTTCTGCGCTAGCTGACATCTCAGCTATTACTTGCGAGGATTCACTCCCCCTCCCTATGGAATTTCTGGGACAATGTGAATTCAGGCTTACTCTCTCTGTCTGTGAGACAGGCTTTCTTATCACTGCATTCTTCTCAACAGATTTTACACTTCTTTCAACATATATTGGTCTACGCAAAATGTCACTATTTTTACAGTTATCAATACCAGGCAGTGAAAAACCAACATTATGCTTTTTCTGGAAATCAGCCAGCTGAAATCCCAATTCATTTTTCAACATAATTGCATATTTCTTGAAAATCTTAAAATGCATTATTCTTGTTTGTTTCAACAACACAAACACAGTAAACAGACAACATACAGATATACTGTGACGTACAGTATACACTCTGTGACTGATCAGGTCACACCTCCCTCATTCACTCATGAGACAGAGGATTTTTTACATGGGTTTGCACAACCCTGCATTTGCACACTACGTTTGCACAGCAATGCTAAAACAATCGCCTACACATTCCAAGCAGATTTATGACTATTAACTCTCTGTATCCCACTTCTGACACCACTTTAATGTTCCCGGTGGAACGAGATAAGGTTCTTGGATACAGATGGTTAATTAAGCCACACAAACCAGTATCTTGAAAAAATATATAATTTATTATAACAGATAACAAGATATGGAAGAATAATAGTTACTTAGCTTCGGAATATAAGATGGTTACACGATCCAGGAGCCTCCTCTCAGAATAGAGCTGGAACGAACAATATCCTAGCCACCAGCTGCAGTCTCTGGTCCAGGCATAGGGCAGGCCACTGGAAGCTTCTTTCTTCTTCGCTTATATAGTATCCTACTTGTCATACCCATCTAACTCTACTAATATGGGCATAACCCTACTTCAAACTACTTTATTGGTTAACTACTGATAAGGACTTCTAAAACTTAACCCAAGCGTACATTGCAGTAGACAACGCCTAAAGGATTTATGGCCTGTCTGCTTCCACATTCCTGTACCATTTCTTGCCTGATACACCACTTCATGTCTGATACACACATAAGAACCATAAATATAAATGGCTGTCAGTAGCCATTTTGCTATCCCAATACAGCGTAACATGGGAATCTACTGCTGGGGGAGCCTCCCATTTTGCGCAATGAGTTGCAGGAAAAGGGTAACAATAGGTTAGGCGTTTTTGGAGCTGAAACCTCTTACCAGGCATCTGCCAAGCTGCTGCTATGTGGTCGGCTAGCTGATCAGAGAGAGGAAACTCTGCTGAAGCCACTTTTTGTTGTTTAAATAGTGGGTGCTTTGATTTGGGGGCTGGCTCATCGTCTTCTATTTGGAGGATAAATCTGACAGCTCACACCAAAGCAGGTATATTAATTTTAGATTGATGCTCTCCTTCCCTAGGGAAATTCAGTATCAGAGAGATTGTTAGTGTCTTCTGCCTCAGATAATATCTCAGATTCTGAAAGTTGGGTAGCCTGTGAAGGCAGCACAGTATGCTTGGTAGGTTTACTGGGTAGGGGTTTCTCTCCTTGCAACATATTTTGAAAGGCTGTAGAGGAATCTGCTAGACTCTATATCGAAGTAGAGAGGACATCTACCCATAGAGGTACCGGTACTGCCTGTACCTTTTGAGGACACCCATAGGGGGTATAACTGCCGGGACTGTCAGGCGGTGTGCAATAGTAGCCAGCACCTGAGTCAGGGACGCCCAAAGAGGCTCCTGGGCAAGGGCAGAAGACATACCTGGTGTAATATACAGTAACACGTTGTACATAGTCCGTCCTGGTCAACATCCTCCTTGTTGAAGCTTGCACAGGATTTGCATGAGAGCAATATAGGTGCAGTCGCTTGCTTGCTACTGCAAAAGGGCGCTACATTCAACTACTCAGACACAGGGTCTACATAACCTGACTCCTGGGAGAGGTATGTAGGGGGACCGGACCCAGCATTTTCCAGAGATCTGTGGCTGTGCCTGCAGAAAATGGCTGCCAGAGACCTCTGAGGGGGTGGGGTCCATGGAGGAGAGCAGCTCAGAGAGTCCAGACCGCAGTGGAATGGCGCCTTGTGCTGGGGGAGGGGCCGCTGTAATAGGGAAAGCTGACCTCCCCGGCTGATTTTTGACCACCGGGACGCTGGATTCCCGCACCATATGTACCCTGGTGGTCTAGTTGATCACGCAGTCGAGGACGGTGTTCATTCTCAGCACCTCCGGTCTCTCCCCTGAGACCGGAGGTAAGACTGTCCAGCCGCGGGCTACCGCAAGCTGTAACCCGCCTTACCTGTCCCCTGCGTCCGAGTTGCTGTCTGGGGTCCTCCGCGGGGCCGGCTAACAAGGTCCCCGGGAGGCCCGCCGAAAGTATCAAGCGATGTGGCGCCCGGAGGGGTGATGGAGTGGCAGATTGTGGTGCAGACCACATTAACCAGCCATTCAGGGTGCCGAAACAGGGCACACACCACCTTAGCCAGCCATTCTGGGATGCTGCATTGGGGCACACACCACCCTAGCCAGCAGATGTACAACAACATCAACAAATTCCTTAGCCTTTCCATTAATCCCTCTTTCTTCATGTTGATGTACAAAATCTTTGTCAATGTTCAGGTTTACTAGCTAATGGAAAACTCAAACATTACAAGGAAAATACTTCCAGCTTCTATATCTTGAAAGTGTGTATCACCAGTATACCTTCTTTAGTTGGATAAGCAAACAGAATAACCTTTTGAAAACAAAGTTTCCGATCAAGGGCCATCTGAGAGTAAAAATGCTTCATGTTCCATTTTACTCACTTCTCATTCAGGCAATGCTTTGAAAGAAATGACATAGAGGAAGAAACTATATTCATCCAAGAACTTTTAGCTGAACGAGATGATGATGGGAATGCAGCGAAAATGCCCCACTCACCTGTTGCCGATCCGGAGGAAGTGTTTTTCACTGCCACATGTGAGTGCTAAGGCTAACAGAGGAAGTATGGGCCGTGCATTGAAACAATAGGAAGCCTCCTTGACCCAAAGCAACGGCACCTCACTATGGTTAAGCCACTGTTCAGTACTATCCATACCAGCAGCCAGAATAGATGCAATAAAAAAAGGTGGGACACAATAAAAGTTAAACTTGCCATAGCGCTGCTTACAAAAATCGGCAAGTCCAGGGCAACGGGCCGTGAGGGGGATGAATTTAGGTGCAGTTACAGCAGTTTGTACAACAATCGACCCCCATGTAGTAGTAAAAGTACTAGGCCTTTAAAATATTGATGGTTACAATGTAGAATGGTAGAAGCCTTTTGTGGTCGTTACTTTTTGTATATTTAATTATTTGCACAGTTGCCAATTTCTGTTCTGCCCCCTCTGTTTGTCGAGGCATGGTGCAGCAGAAGTGTGAATATGACAGCGTAATTGCTTCATTGTGGCCCCGTCCCATTTTATAATGCCACGATTACCGGCATTGTACAGATAGGATGGTGCCATGATGATGCAGTTCATATCCTCGACCACCCGGACCACCGACTTCACTCAGGAAGTAGGTGGCGCCGGGCGACTGCAGGCAGCCTCTGGGAGACAAACATTTTCCAGCATTCAGTGAGAGCCACCTGAGATTTGGGAGCCTCCTGGAGAGAGTAGGCAAGTATGGTTATTTGCAGAAGGTTCCAAGGTTGGGAAAAAAAAAAGTGTTCATTAAAACATGGCTGATCAAGGTTCTAATACATAGAAATATTTCATAGTATTATTATAATATGCAGTATTCAATTTTATTTTCATTAAAACATTAATGCAAAAAAAATAAAAAATAACGGATTTAAAAAAAAAAAAAAAAAGTGTAAAAAAACCCATTTTTTTCCCCCCCAACCCTGGTACCTACGGTTATGTAGACTGTTCACCTCTTCCATCCTGTCCACCTCCTTGTAACCACCATCTGTCATACCTGGTTCTGTCTCCTGTTTTCTTTACAACTTCACCTAGCCCCCCATATTCTCTCTTCTGACAGCACCTCCCTCTTACTAGGTGACTTATCTCAATTGATGACCCCACCAACCCTACAGCCTCCAAACTTTTCACCTTTCCTTTTCATTTGGCCTCTCTCAATGGACCCACCATGACATACAGACACATGCAGAACAATGGCCAATCCATCAATTTGGTTTTCACTCAACTTTGTGATATATCCAACTTTTTTTGTTTTCAAAACATCTGTACTACCGATGTTTTTCTCAGGTCGGAGAACGTTTTTGTCTCAGTTTGATACTGACAAGTTATTTAATAACACTTGTTCTGTTTTTTTTTATACCACATAGTTAGGAAGCCCGAAGTATCACTCACGAGCAGTTCAATTGACAAAAATGATGCTTTCGAAATCTCTTGATATTGATTTTGCACCACGGTCCCCAACCCTTGTTTAACGCCATCTCCAACAAATCTTCCTCTCTGACCACTACCTCCTCTTAATCAGCATTTTCTCTCCCTCCCTCTGTCCCTCCACACCTCCCCATAGGCTAATCCCATTAGGAGCAACCTCGATCACTTCAGTTACACCTTATGCTCTCTCTCTCTCTTCTCTCCACCCTATTCCGTTATGCTGGGTACACACCAGATGATGTCGTCCGATCAGGCAGATAAGAACGACATATCGGGCACATCGTCCAATGTGTACCAGGGACCTGCAGTCAGGTCATACTCCTGAGATTTGATATAAAAATGATTAGAATAATACAAAGATATTTATAACTTATAAACATCTTCTTTGTTTATTGTAATAATTTTTATAGTTAACACTCACCAGCTTTTTGGAGGTCCCTGGGACTGCAGGGAGACGAGAGATGAGGCAGCAACAGTTCAGCCTCGCTTCTGTATAGTCAGACACTGCTTGCAGAGCTGGGGACGGGGCCACACCACGGTCAATAAGCTGCACAGAAAGAGAGCTAATAAAGGCATGCCTCACTATAAGGGGCGTGTCTTGAGCATTGATGGACACCTTGGATGTGTCATGTGACCAGGAAGTGCACTGAAGTGTTTAGAGATCGGAGCTCAGTCTGCAGCAGCAAGAGAAGACACAGTGATGCAGGTTGAATCAATGGATAATGAAGCACAGTGTAGTGAGGGGAGAGTTATGTGAGTAGGGGGTAAGACAGGTGCCCAGCACTCAGACCCATCTCTATGTGTGCCTCCCCAGCCATTGACCTAACCGCACGTCACTGGTGTGTACCACAATGTAGCTTACAATGCACATTGGCAGGGTCAACAAGTGATGACGTTAGTGAGGGCCATGCTGTCGAATGCAGTGTGTATGCACTTGACGATGCCGGTTCCCCCGCAGAGTCCCGGCGCTGCAGATGTTGGGCCGGGTACACATCGTCTAGTGCCATGGTTCTCAAACTCAGGGTCTCATGCAGGACGCTCACAAGCGGGTCGATGGTACCCAAATGCGCACGACGGAGGCTGCTCCATCGTGCGCATGCGCGAGATCCGGTGAGCGACGGGGAAGCCATCGCTTGGGGTCTCGCACCAAAGGGGACGTGCTGTCGATGGTGAGTGACAGCACGCCCCCTTTGGTGGGCGTGCCTGACCAGACGGAGGCGTTCCCATGAGATGTCAGTGGGACTGATTTTGGCTCTGATAGAGGCTCCAGGGCTTGCGGCAGCAAGACCCTACCGCAGGGTCTCATCGCAAGCCCGATGGTCTTGACCATCGCGACCATCATCATGGACGCTCGCATAAGCTGTGGGTGGTAACCAACAGCTATGCGAGCGTCCAGGAGGACGCACCAAAAAAAAAAACCACGCCCTGATTCAGCTCTGAATCAGGCCCTCAGTCCTCAGGACCCTACACAGTTCACGTTTTCTAGGTCACCCAGAAGGTGCACAGGTGTATTACTCAGACACATTTTAAAAGATCCACAGGTGGAACTAATTAATTTACATATGATTCTGTGAGACCTGGACAACAGTTTGTGGTCCTGAGGACAGAGTTTGAGAACCTGTGGTCTAGTGTGTACACACAGAGCTGTCCACCCTCCATGGTCAAGTCCTTACCACTGCCCTTGACTCTACAACACAGCTGTCACTAACAGCTTATGATGATCCCCTGCTGAACCTGAATACTCCACTCAGACCATATTTCTCCAAAAATATTCACACTCTGCTGAGCGCCTGTGGAAGAAATACTGCTCTCTTGCAGACTTCCTGCCTGTTAAATTAACTTTCTCCTAAAGCTCTGCACTTTAATTTGCTAAGCCTTAAACTTAAAATTTCCTTCCAATCCTCCAGGCCATGGCATCTCTTTACATTTTACTCCACTTTCCTTCTGCCTTTATCCCTCTCTGCACCCAATTTTCCTCCAAAATCAAATACATCTGCTGAGACATCTCCTCCTTGCAAACACCTCCTGTCCCCACTACCTCCCATACACTTAGGCTGCCAGTGCCGACCTTACCTTCTTTTCCCTGCTCTCCCATTACTTATCTATCCCTATCCCTCTCCTATGGTACCTTACACTCCTGACATGCCGTGGTCCCATTCTTAATAACTCTTCCCTTGACAACGTATTCCCTGTCTAACTACCTACCTATCTCTCTTCTCCCCTGGGCCTTCAGCAGGTTGCTTACAACGGACTCTCCTTTCTCTTTTCCCCGTCCCTCCTTGACCATGTCCAATTTGACCTCTCCATTTTACCAAAACCACCTCCTTGACAAAATCAGAAATGCTGGTCTCTCTGCTAAAGCCAAAGGTGTTTTTTCTTTACTGATCCTTCTCGACCACCCCCTCATGTGGTCTTTTAACACCAGCTGTAATGCCAGACCCTCCAACATGACCTGTTCCATCAGGTACAAAATGCTCTGCTCCTGGACTTCTCTTAATTTATGATCGCAGCCACCTGTGGGGAAACACCTTTCTCATCAATTACCTAGTACAACACAGGTGACTGCCATCATACATTAGGTGGGAAATCCAGGAGCAGAGCATTTTGTACCTAATGGAACTGGTCATGTTGGAGAGTAGGTGTATCTCTCCCTCCACGTCTCCCCGGTGACAGCTGTCACAGACAGACCCACCAGACGGGGATGCGCAATACAAGCTGCACTGATGAAGGAAGGGGGCGCTGCAGGCAGCATGACCGTTCCGGAGCATTCCGTTTTTTTTACCCCATCCCCCATTTTTCAGGAGATCATTTTTTGGAGTAAGGCAGGCTAGTACCGATGCACTACGTGTGTCTTTCAGGAGTGGACTACAAGCCGAAGGAGCAAGCAGCTGACACACCCCCTCAGTCACTACAGAGGTCATTGGCTGGGCGCTGGAATCCGCTCAGTTGCCAGGCAACCGGCCGCTGCTCCCGGAAGTACCTGGAGTGAGCAGAGCTGTGTAGCTGTCGGTGACGGGTACCGGAAGTAGATGAATGATGATGCTGGTGGCGGCGGTCGCTCGGGAGCCGAGATACGCAATCAGTGTGCGAGTGAGGGCGGGAATGTATGTCTATGCCATGTACGTATTAAACGGGCATGTGTGACTGATTGGCGCTTCTATACTATGAATTTTAAAGGTGTTGCACATAAACTGGTAATGGCACACACATACGCAGCGGGCATCTCCGTTACAGAGTGCTGGTAGACATATACGGGTATGCTGGCAGTAATTCTTGTTACCTTCCTCTCATGTGAAGGGTTGCTCAAATAAATGGTTGTTCTTTACTATGTCCCTGTTTATTTAATGGCACCAGTGTCATTTCTTACTGTTTATTATGTGCAGTACTTTATATTTTTTTTGGGGGGGTTATGTGTTAATGTTTATTGAATTGGAACATTTCAAAAGTATGCACTATGCTATAGTCCTATAGTGATGAGGTGCCTCACAAAGCAGCCCATATGTTGAGCAAATAATGCTGCACATCAAGGATGTCCCTGGCGTTTGTTTCTATAGGTTGGCCAATATGTATCTAGAGTGACAGCTGCACAGACAATATAGCCTGCTGTTTGCTAACATGAAGTATCACAAGGCTCTGTGTGTAGAAGTAACTCATTGCATAGGTTTGCAAAAAAATATTGTCAACTTTTGTAGAAAGTGAATAAATTACAATAAGGTGATGAATATAAATGAGCAGAAAAGTGGAAGATACAAGTGATGGCTAGTAAAAGGTATAGCTTTGCACTGCTTATCTCACTCCATCACCACTCTTCCAATGTTATGTATTGGTGCCCACCAATGTAAATTCTTCACCCCCAAGAAGACTGTAAAGGGAAAAAAACTCACTACATATAGTAGATTAATGTTTTCATCAGAATGTAGACCATTAAACGCCTTTACATTAATGGAGTGCTTGTGCACTAGACACTGCTTTTTTGAAGAGAATTATCCTGGAAGCCAGCACACACCTAGTGCTGTATATTGCTGGTGACCTTTTAACATAGGAATGTGGAACCTCAGGCCCGGGGACCATAGAAGTCCTGCTGAATCATTTGGTCTGGTCCTCTGAGCTTTTTCCTGCTAGCCTCATCTGGCTAGCAGAGTGCCTAGAATGGCACCCTGCAGCCAGAATCTATGCAGCAGTGCCGCCTGGAGCATTCTTAGGATGCTCTGGGCATTGCTGTAATCACCGGCGATTGTGGCCCCACCCTGTGTGACATCACACAGAGGACGTGGCCTGCACTGAGCCCATGAATAATGTTATATATATATCAAAATGGCCCTCGGCAGAAAAAAGGTTCCCCACCCCTGTTTTAACAACTGATGTTTGAATAAATTCTTGATCCATATCTTACTCAATTCGTTACATATACTAAAGATATATCCAGCTACATATTAATTTTTATTCAGCAGCTCCCATTCTCCCAAATAACAAAACTGGTGTCTGTCCCATGACACAAGTCGGGTGTATTTACCTCCACTTTTGCTGCCTCAGAGCCACTCCTTCCCAGCACACTAATTGAATGAAGCCTTATCTCTATCCAACCAGCATCTGTTATGAATTGAGGACGTACCCATTTACTTTTATTTTTTGTAATTTATAAATCTCCTGCAGCAATTGGAATGAAGGGGAAAGGGGTGCAATGTGTGTCTGGAAACACAATTACATTTTATGCAGAATTATTTTTCTCCTTCCTGATTGACTAATATATATTTTCTTTTCAATATATGTTTCAGATGTACTTAGTCAGACCCCATCACCACTTGAGAAGTTGGGGTAAAAACTCTTTTTCTAAGAGCTCCTGTTTTCCACGTTAAGATGAGTAGCATCACTCAGCTTTTTGGTGACTTGTGTGAATCGCACATGAGAGGATTCCCATGGAAATCTGGTCTAGGTGATAGACACCAAAGCAAGAAGCGTACCAAGCAAAGGCTGAAGAGGTTGGCCTATGACACACTCTTTGTCCACTTGTTCCAGGAAGAGTCCCGCAAGCTGCAGCCAAATGCTACAAAGCTTCCGGTGAAAAATAAAATGCTGATGCTGTCCTTTAATTTGCGTCTTGGTGGCATGATTTCAGAGGCAGAGCGACTAGAGGAGCTTCTGGAACATGTGGAAAAGAATAGTGGAGAACATTGTATAAATTTGTGTGCTGTTTTTGAGCTTTTAGTAGACCTTGCAGGCACTGGGCCACCGCAAGTTCTTCCACCTAAAAGGGACCTCTTTCAAAACAACAAGTATGTAGGCAGAAAGCCACACTACCAGGGATATGACTATTATGATGTTAGCGTATTTGAAGCTGACCTTGGGACATCTCTGGCTTTCCGAGAGTATGACATAAGCAACACTGTCCACAGTACACTACAGATTATGGAGGCTGCACCAGGCACTGGTCTTCCAGCTATCAGTCTTTTCTCCCAGAATTTCTCCACCAGTGACAAGTTTGAAAAGGAGACTCGTGTATCACTTTTTGGAGCCCTTGTCCACACTCGGACAAATGACATGGATATTAAACTGGATCTGCCACCTGTGCCAGATAGTGCGGATTTGTCTGGTTTGGCAATAAAAGTAATTCTATCTTTTTATGTGTATAATAGGAAGTAATTGATTATAATACTAGTCAATGTTCTAATTTAAATATTTTGGTATAGTTACATTTTTCAGTACGGTAATTTGTTCTGCAAATTTGATTTCATCACAAAATTAGTCTAATTTCAATCATTCTTAAAGTAGTCAGTTTAGGTAATATATTCGTAAAAAGAAGCCCAACTAGATATGTATTTTTAGGTATGACAGCAATTATACAGTATAGATATAAATATCAATCATTATCAGTATGTTGACACAAGTTGTCTATCCTGCACCACTAAACGATTTATTCACTATTTTCATCAGCAATTGTAAAGTTTCAGCAACCAGGCGAAGTAATCATCTTATACATACCATTTTATTTAGGTTCTATTTATTTTTGGGAAATAATGAAATTGAAGTCATACACTTTGTCTTGTTTTACCTGCAAACTTTAAAAAAAAATTTAGTCTCCTTGTCTTTGTGCAAAATATAATAATGTGTACTAGCATAATCTATTTGTGGAAGAACAGTTGAAGTACTACTAAAATGGAAGTAGGCTTATTTCAAGCAATCGATATAAACAAGCAACAAGAGACCGGAGGAGCTCTGATAGTGTAGTATTTTGGCAATATTGCTAATGCTTTAACAAAAATGTTATCTGTTCAACCCCAGTTTAAAGGAATCTCTGAACCATTAATCCTTGGTTTTTCGCACTTTGAGGGAATTACCACTAAGGATGTTTACCCTATATAGCAACTTCAATCTTCATCTGAACTATGGTCCTAACACTACCACCAGATAGGAGATCACTAGTGTAGTAATTTTTACATGTATATATTAAAACAAGGGATTAAAAACTAATAATTTCAAAAGGAAATAGTTCAGCTTATCTAATGCTAGGATAAATTTGCTATATGCTCAACATGCTTGGCTGCTATGAGGCATACCTTTTTTCTCGTTCTTTTCTCGTGACCTAGTGGGGCATTTTAAAATGCCTACTTTGGCATTATTTGCATACATCATGACCCACTTTCTGTGTCTTAAGTTATTTACTGGGAATTAATGTGATTTGTATAAAGAGTTTATGACTCAGTAAGTCAAAATGTTTTCACTTTGTCTATAAAAGACCAATTTGTAATGATACTTTTTATCATAATCCCTAGTCCTGATGCTATTCATAGAATAGTGTATAAATCAACACGTGACTCGTCAAGTATCTGCCGTCACTGGTTTTAGACTTTTAATTCATCTGCTCTCCAGGTTCCACAAAGTATTGATCAGTCTGAAGATGAAGGCTTCCAGTCATCCTCAAATATGACACCCGATTCTCAGTCAGAGCCAAGCATCACCCCGGACATTGATGTGTGGGAGGCAGTTCTCTCATATTCACCTAGTAAACGTCGCTGTTGGGAAAGAATAGGCTGGTAAGTTACAATGCAGTATAAAATTAATGTGTATTATATCCCTTTTTATTTCTAATAGCAGGGAAAAGACAAAGGAACAAAAAAAAAAACCTAATATAAATATACATTGTAGATCAGGCCAGAATAATATAGAGAAAAACAACTAAACCTGGCTGTTGTTTTTCAGTTTTTCTAGAGAAAGGGCAGGGAGGAAAAGTCTTCTGGATGAGGCTTGAAGAAAATAATCCTGAGAATAAAAATAGTGTGTCTAATGTATGTGAGTGTCGCAAAACTTTTCTGAGAGTACTTACTTATTGCATGTTGCCTGGAAATGGTGAGTTGTAACCCAGTTACCAGGAACCCCATATTTTGTGGAAGGCATTGACTGTATATCATTTACTCTGCTAAAGATATATGCTCATAGAGGCCACATACCAATATCTCTGATCTGTCTAAAAATGATAAAAACTAAGACAGTAGATGGCAACTCCAAATTTTAGGATACTTACTACCGGGCGTGGGATCTCCTACTGTTGGGATTTGAGCTGTCGGTATTTCAATCCCATTCCGAATTGACATCTGTTATACTTTATATAGTTTAGAGATATTACTTCTTATATCTCCTACTTCTTTTAAAGTTCACCTGTAAATGAGCTTTAAAGATCTGCAGTGAAAATCTGATGTTTGGCTGAGAGTGAGCTGTTGAGGTCTTCAAATGGTAGAAGTATGACTTGTGGAAGTGCATTAGAGGTTTCCAGTTCTGTGATTGGGTCTGCTTGTAGTGTATGCACAGTGTGTTTCTCTCGACATGTTAAATCGCCTACTGTGTGACTTTACTCTTTACTTTTGGTTGCACTTTTATGCTTTATTCTTTCTACTTCAGGGTCCATAGGGTATCCACAGGATACCTTGGGGTATAGGTGATGACGTCAGGCATCGGGCACCATAGAGTTAAGCTTTTCAGCCTCCCAGGATGCACTAGGGTCCCCCTCCTATACCCCGCCCCCGAGCCCAGGCATCTCAGTTTAGTTTGGTGCCCGGCCGGAGTCGGTTGCACCTGTTAGAGGGGGGCCATGAAGAGCCCCTGAAGTTTTCTTCTATGCAGCTGTGGCTGCACATCTGGAAGTACAGCATGGACAGTCAGTCCTGACGTCCATGCTGTCTTCCCTACCCCCCTCGCCGGTACCAGAACGCCGGTACCGATCCGGGGATGCTGGTAGGCATCTGGGGTCACAGCTAGCGGTGACCCCAGATGTTTAGGACCATGGCCGGATTTAAGTGGGTCAGCAGGTAAGCAGCGGGGTCCCGCGGCGGGTCCCCGCTGATACATGGTCCAGAGTCCCCAGGCAGGGGGCTCCCTGGGGACTGGCTGCAGCGTGGAGCCAGGTACTAACCTGCGCTTCCACTACCCCCCTGGGACAGCAGGACCGCGGCAGAGCGGTAGCGCTGCGGCGTCCCAGGGGTTAAATGCATGCCAGGGGAGCGCACCTTCCCTGTCTCACAGCCGGCGCCTCCCCCGCTGCACACAGCCCTCTCTGCACACGCCGACTGGCCCTGTGGCAGCGCTCCTCCCCCAGGCCAGCCTCCTCTATGCTCCTCTGTGGCCATCTTTCCCAACGCATGGTGAACACTGCTGGAAGCCTATGATCGGGGGCATCGTGGTCTGGGTCCCCCCGCATACCTCTCCTCGGCTGTGGTCAGGTCTGTGTATGCAGCGCTGTGTCCTACCAGACTCTCTGTAGTTGATTTATCAGCGCTGTTAGTGCAGGAATTGATTTTCTTTGCTTCGTATGTGACTGTGCTAGCGCTGCTGCCTGTACTTTTATTTTCTAACTGTCAGCCTTATCACTGTCCCTGTTCTTTCTGCTAAAGCCCTTGCGGTGCAGTGCTGCAGGGTGGTCTCTCGCTATACTAAAAGTATTGGTGAGTGGGGTCACATACTTTCCACCATTATGTCTGAGAGTGACTTTCCTCTCCAGCTTCAGTGTACTACGTGTAAAGTACCTATAGCGGAGGGGGAGGGTAACGCGGAGGGCCTATGCCGGAAGTGTTTTTTATTGGCGCGGCCAATTACGGTCACAACACCGGTACAGGAGCCGCCCTGGGCTTGTTTCGCTCAGGCGCTTACAACCTTGGTGGGCCAGTTAGCTCCGCAGCCCACCTTCTCGCAGATGGGATTGTCCCAGCAATCAGTGGGGTCGTCACCCATGCAGGGTTTCCCGAGGCAATTGGTGGTACCCCGCAGTCTCCCTATTTCCCCTCTCCCGCTCTCTCAGGAGTCGGCGTGGGTTAATTCCCTGACTAGTTCTGTACAGCACTTGTCGGAGGTGTTACAAGGGGAGTCTGTGTTGCGGCCACATAAGCGGCCGGTGGCGTCTCTGTCTGCTCCTTATGAGGATGACGAAGTGACGTCTGATGATGGGGAGATTCTGGATCTTTCCGACCAGGAACCTTCCCGTACTAAGGAGGCGGACGCTCCTGTTGATAGCTCCCGCATGGCCCATACGGCACTGGTTCTCAGACCTTCAGGGTCTGTCCGTGGACAGTCCTCTGCGGCTGCCGCTACGACCGGACCTTCTGTCACAGGGTCCTTGTCTTCACCCGGACCTGACTCGGCTGTCTTTGACGGCGTGGCTGTTGAGACGGCCATGTTGAGGTCCAGGGGATTTTCCAGCTCTGTAGTGCGAACCATGCTAAGAGCTCGGAAACAGTCTTCCGCGAGAATATACCATCGCGTGCGGCATACGTTCTTCCAGTGGTGTCGACCAAGAGGTTATGCACCGCGGGAGTTTCGTCTTTCTAGAATACTAGCCTTCCTACAAGCAGGACTAGACCATGGGCTTCGCCTTGCTTCTTTGAAGGTGCAGGTTTCTGCCCTGTCTGTCTGGTTTCATTGTAGGATTGCTACAATCCCTGATGTGCGCACCTTTATGCAGGGTGTTCTGCGAATTCAGCCGCCGTTTGTTCCACCTGTGGCGCCTTGGGACTTGGCTGTGGTCCTGAGGGCTCTCCAAGGACCGCCGTTTGAACCACTGGGCTCAGTGGATCTTAAATGGCTAACAGCAAAGACTGTTTTCCTTCTGGCCATAGCTTCGGCCAGACGGATTTCTGATTTAGGGGCTCTCTCTTGTAAACCCCCTTTCTTGATTTTTCATGGGAACAGGGCAGTGCTACGCACTCGTCCTGAATTTATTCCCAAAGTTGTTTCCCGGTTTCATGTAAACGAGGAAATAGTTGTACCGGCTTTTAACTCACCTGGCCTTTCAGTGGGTGAGGCCACTTTGGATGTTGTGTGGGCCTTAAGGACTTATGTTGACCGTACTTCTTCGTTTAGGAAGTCGGACGCCTTGTTTGTCCTCTATGGCTTCCGTAAAAAGGGTTGGCCTGTTTAAAAGCAAACTTTGGCAGGCTGGATCCGTATGGCAATTTCAGAAGCTTATCTTCATGAAGGCCTGCTGGTTCCTTCTTCTGTGAAGGCTCATTCCACTAGGTCTGTGGGTCCTTCATGGGCAGCTCGACGTTGTGCCTCTGCAGTCCAGATCTGCAAGGCGGCCACGTGGTCCTCTGTCCATACCTTTGTGAGGTATTATGCGTTTGACACCTTTGCCTCTCAGGATGCTTCCTTCGGGCGGCGGATTCTCCTTTCTGCACAGGAGCGTCCCCACCCTTAAAGGATACTGCTTTGGGACATCCCCAAGGTATCCTGTGGATACCCTATGGACCCTGATGTAGAAAATATGAGATATGGTAAGAACCTACCTTTGTTATCTCTATTTCTACGAAGTCCATAGGGTTCCACAGGACTCCCGCCCTGTCGCACCTGTGCTGCAAATGGGCTTTGCTCTGGTCACCGGTTTTTCCGTCTCCCTCTGGTGAGAATGTGATTCTTGTGTGTGTCCAGATCTTTTTTCTCTCTCTTCCTTCTCCTCCTCTGGCCTATGGCTTGGTACGTAACTGAGATGCCTGGGCTCGGGGGCGGGGTATAGGAGGGGGACCCTAGTGCATCCTGGGAGGCTGAAAACTTAACTCTATGGTGCCCGATGCCTGACGTCATCACCTATACCCCAAGGTATCCTGTGGAACCCTATGGACTTCGTAGAAATAGAGATAACAAGGGTAAGTTCTTACCATATCTCATATTTTATATACACTTAAATTCAATGCCTGGGGTTGGGGTTCTGCTCACCCAATCTTGTTAGAGGGTCCCGGGTCAGTTGCTGACGGGAACATTGTCCTCCTTTGCAGCGCTGTGAAACCCATATTAGCGTCGTTCAGTGACGCACATAGTATTTTTGTTTAATTTTTTTAGGGGCCACATTTCCCAGATTTGGTCACACACCCCCAGTCCCTGGGCCCGCTCAAGATAGCCGTCCTTAACTTCTATGGAAATGTTTGCTCTTGGTGGGTAGAGAATATTAAGTTTTATTATAGATACTTGAGAATCAGCTTTCTGAAAGTTGGAAAAAAGAGCATAGGATTAAGCAGAATTCACAAATAAGAAATAATTTAAAACATGGTTTGTATATCTCCCATTCACCCTAAGTAGAACATAATATAACAAAAAAACATCTAAGTGGGCTTTTTAAAACACTTGATTATTAAAAAAAAGACCAACAACAGTAGACACATAAAATAGATATAATCTCGCTCACCCAAGTTGTGTGCTGTGTATCACATCAGGAGTATTGGGAATTGTCCCGATCAGGATTACTGATCATCCAAGAGAGTGAAAGTAAAATTACTTGAGAGTAAAAAGGCAAAAGGCGGGGGAGCTGAGGGAAAGAGGAGAGTAACGTGGGAAGTGAGAAGGGCCCAGAGGAAGGACCAGCCCACAGTAACTAGCCGCACACTGGTTAGATCTGCATGCAGGGGGAGGAGGGCAGAGAAGGTCTGTGGAGAGGGAGGAGGTGAAGCAGCCGAAAAGGGGATTTTCTACTTCAGGGTCCATAGGGGGTCCACAGGGTTGACCTTGGGGTATAGGTTGGGAACCAAATCCGGGCACCACGCAGTTAAAGCTTTTAGCTCCCAGGATGCACTGGGTCCACTCTCCCTATAACCCCACCCCCAAGCCAGAGGCACCTCAGTTTAAGTTGGTGCCCGGCCGGAGTCGGGTCACCGTTAGCGCAGGGGGAGCTGATTAGCAGCCCCTAAGCTTATTTTTTTTTTTTTTTTAGGGACAAAGTTTTTTCATGGACTTTGGACTCTTCAGAGCGGCAGCGTCGGACTGTCCATAGGACGTCTAAGCTGCCGCTCCGTCACCCCGCTGGCGCTGAGACGCCAGTACAGATCTGGGGATCTCAGCGGGACCCCAGAGTCTGTACTAGCCGGACTCTGCGGGCGCCCAGGACTGCTGCCGGATCCACGGGGAGCAGGTAAGGTCGCGGATCACCGCTTGCGGTGATCCGCGCATTTCAAATGCAGTCCTGTGCCTCCGGTCTCAGGGGACAGACCGGAGGCGCCGGCAGTGGCGGCGGGCCCCCCATACCCCGTGTGTCCACTAGACCACCAGGGACTTAACGATCGGTGCAGGGAGCCGGCGTCCCGGGGGTTAATAGCCGGCCAGGGGAGGCAGCCTTCCCTGTTACAGCGGCTCCTCCCCTCAGCTCAGTGCGCCTTTCAGTATCCATAGTCTGGCGTCGCTGAGCTGCTTCCTCCGCGGGCCACGCTTCCTCTGAGGTCTCCAGCGGCCATTTTATCTCTGTGGTGCAGCAGAAATCTCTCAGGATGGCAGTGAGTCCAGTCCCCCTGCGTACCTCACCATCAGGTCAGTGTACACAGCGCTGTAGCTTTCCCAGACACTGAATCTGGGCAGTTGAATGCAGTGTAATAGTGCAGTATATTATATGACATGTTTATGTATATATGTATATATCTGCATTGTATGTGACTTATGCTAGTGCTGACTGTACTTTATTCTCTCACCTGTCAGTGTATATCTATCCCTTTTCTTTATCTGCCCTAATACAGCTGTACTTAGGGTGGTTCTGAGACCTCACATTTATATACTTGTTAATATTTGTGTGGTTTGTCACATACTGTTGCGTGCTGCACGTTGCCATATTTTAGATGGAACTGTGTGTTGCATACGCTGAAAATGGGTCCCTGCAGCTATTTTTGGCATCAGTCAGGACCAGTATAGTGCTGCTTAATATTTCCGCCAAGATGGGTCAGATATGTCTGACCAGGAGATAGAGCGTTATACTGCACCCATTTTTACTATCCTGCAAGTCATGTGCTGCAGGTGTTAGTGCGGAGGATTTGACTCATAAAGGGTTCTGTATGTGGCGTCATCTGGTGCCGGCCTCTTTCACGACCCCCTTGGGCGGTTTGTTTTCTCGGGATCCTCTCAATTGCGGATCGCCGGGCGGGCCCCATTGTTGTACCTCACTTGGGGTTACTTCACCATACTGCCCTTTTCATCTCAGGGTATCTCGCAGCTTCTTGCACTCTTCCCCTGTGACACAGACTACCGCTCCCTGCAGGGGTTTTTTGCAGTATATGAATTCCCCCTGGTGCCACAATAGTCTGTCATTCCCCTTGCAGGGATTACCACAAAGCCACCCTGGGTGGATGTCGTTTTCTACGAAACGCTAATTGGCGTGGTTGACGCCCTGTGGTTACTTCCCAGTTGGCTCTGCCGTGAACTGGGTACTGTTCGGGGCTCTTTCCCTCTTACACGGGGGGAAGCCTATTTCAGGTATTATTATCCCTGCTTTAGGGCTGGTAGCAGGTCCATTCTGGTTAGAGTGAATGTTGACCTGCACCTGTATCATACACCCTCAGTATTGCGTGCCTTCGGGTTACCTGTTGCTGACTAGCGGGTGGATCGCATAGCGGGACTCTGGCTGTTGCCAGATAGGAGGTGTTACAACAGTGTTTGGCCTCCTGTCCCAAATTCCCTGAGGGTCATCACGAGCCCCTCCTGGGGGGGATGGGCGTGTTACTCGTCTGATTACAGACGTTACTACGCCTCCCATTCCTGCGTGGTCGGATTCTTCGGATCCGTAGGTGGTAACTCTGCCTGAAATCAGTATACTTGCTTTCGGGAGTTGTTACCCATCCTACCATGGCTATAGCATGGTTGGTTAATACTATTGCATATTGGGTTGATGCATTTGTAACGTTTTTTTCCCCTCCAACACGTCGGGGGTTCAAATGTATTTGGTCGCTCATGTAATATATGCAGTTGTCATAGGTGGACATGCCTATATTGGATACCAGTCTCCTAACTTTCAGAGTTCCGGCTGCGACTGTATCCTCCGTAATACCCTATGGCTGCGCTCTGAGAATGCAGAGGTGCAGATACCATCTTTAGGGTTGATATTGTTTGGTCCTGACCTTGACAAGATTGTAGTAACATTGGCAGTATTACTAACGACAAGTTTACCGCTTTCAGCTATGCACACTACAAGGCCTCAGACTAAGTCTGTTAAGTCTTTTTTGTCCTCTCGGTCAGCCTAAAGGTCTGTTTCTTCGTAGACTGTCGGCATCTACAAGGGCCGACATATCCAGTACCGAGCAGGCCTGGACTGCCAGCCGATCCTGCTTCTGAACCTACGGATATCTCTTCAGTCTGACGGGACAGGCCTACAACTGGGAGATACCGATTTTCTCAGTTCGCCCGGTATTAGTGTCAAGTTGCCGCGGCTACGTGGGTAGGAGGGTACGCCCTCTTTACAAGGGCCTTACAGATCCAGAAAGCTATGCAGTTGTTGCGGTAAGCGGAGCTAATTGGGCCATCCCCACTATCTCAGTGAGGGACTGGTTATTCTGTTTTCTTTCTGGTGCGGTGGCTGAATGGTCCTCTTTGGCCTGTTCTCTGTCTCAATTCCCTGAACCAGTTCCTAAAGCTACCTGGGCTCAGGAGGAAATCCCTATGCTCCATCATACGATGTTTGGAACCTGGGGACTTTAGGGTATCACTGGATATACAGGACGCGTGCCTACGGGTACTTACAGAGACCTTTCCTCAGCATGGGCTGAGGTTTGCTGTATCACAGCAACACTTACAATTTTTCGGGCTCTGCCTGTTGGGACTGTCCTCAGCCCCACAGGGGTTTACCAGCGTTTTGGATTTTCTGACAGTTCTTCTGTTCAGTATATCCCAATGCTCCTGTACCTGGACGGCCTCCTGCTCTTAGCGGGATCACCGGGGTACTTTACGGCCAGGTCAGGATGACTCTGGCTTCTTCAGGGTGCAGACGTTTAATCAACGGGGAAAAAGTCCTCCCTGCATCCCTCTCTGGGTATTCTTCATCTAGGATCCCTGCTGGATTCTCAGAATCTGAGAATTCTTCTGGCGTAAGACGGAATCTCCTCTCTTCCATTAGGAGTACATGGTTGTCTGCGCAGTCGACAGATGTCTTTACACTCTGGGATGCATGGTGGAATGGGCTCAGTTCCATTCCAGGCCTTTCCATAATTGGCTCATCTCCAGATGGAATGAGTTTTTTCTGTCGGATAACTGTTCAAACGATGATGCTCTCTCCGGAGGCAAGTCGGTCCCTGTCCGGGTGGCTATGGCCATCTCGTCCAGGGTTTTCTTTGCTAGGGACAGTGTCTGGACCGAATCCTTTTCAGTGCAGTTGGACGTCTGTCGATTCCACCCTGTCAATTAACTTACTCTGGCATAACTCTTGTTTCCCGGTGAACCTGAAAAGGTTCAGTCCGACAGGGTCAGGACAGTGGCTTCCTTTTTAGCAACACTGTTCGTTGGGTGGCAATGACAGGTATGTCACATATTCGGACATAGTCCGAGGGTCTCCTCCCGACCATCTCGGCAGCGTTCATTTCAGGAGCTCTCCATTGGGAAGCGGGAGTCCTCAGCCGTCACGACGTGCATCCCGGGGACTAGTCTCTTCCCCAAGAGAGGTTTCATCTCCTGGTGAGCAGGGGGGGCCCCCCTGAGGTGACCCTCATGGCCTTCTGACTTTATCACACTAGGGTGTTACAGTTCAGCTCTGGGGATTCTGAAGCAAACTTCAGCGACTCTTTGTCGGTGAAGTGGTCCTTCCACTTTGTGTACCTGTGTTCTCCGGTCTCCCTTCTTCCTCGAGGTCTTTGGAAGTGTTTTCAATCGAGACGGAGATGCTTTCCTGCTGGTGGCTCCTGATTGCCCCAGATGTCAGGGGTACTTGGATCTTCGGAGTCTCTACATCGATACTCCATCCCTGATGCTTCACTGCCCGGACCTGTTGTCTCAGGGTCCTTGGTTTTGCCTTGGACCTGGGTCGTTTGTCTTTGACTGTGTCCTTACAGTGGTCTTACGGCTTCCCTGGCTTTGTCATCGTTGGAATGATTAGAGCACATGGATCAGCTTTTGCTGGGACCTACCACAAACTGTGGCAGCCATAAATCTTATGGTATTGTACCTGTCGATACAATCCTCCGGTGTCCAGGATTTCCAGATATTCTGGCATTCCTTCCGGCTGGCTTGGGTTTCACACTTGGCCTGGTCTTCCTGACAGTGCGGATCTCTACACTGTCAGTATGGTTAAGATATGGAATTGCTTCACTCTGGTATCCAGTTCATCCTTTGGAGTGTTTTCTTGATTATGCCTCCATTTGTCCTCCCTAGGGACTCCTTGGGAGTAAGTAGTGGTTCTTCGTTACCTCCGGGGACAGTCAATGGAACCGCTGGTTGTGATAGCCATTACATGGTCTATTGCTTAGGCTCTCTCTTTCTCTCAGGGTGTTTATATCAACCAGGAGAGTGTCTGAATTGGGAGCGTTCTCATGTGGCTCCCTCTTCTGGAGGGCATCATGTCAGGGTGGGAGTTGCTCTCGCCCTGTGTTTCTTCTTAGTGGTTTTCAGGTTCCATATTATTCTGGAACTTATGGTACGGCCATTCTGTCCCCAGTCCTCTCGGCTGGTGTGGCCTCATTGACTGTGGTCTGGCCTCTTTGGATTTATGTGATCCGTTCAGGTTCCTTACGGAAATCGGACTCCTTATTGGTGGTCTGAGATTTCTGGTTTTCACAGGAAAGGATGGCCGGCCTATAACCAAATGTTGACTTGGATGGCCTCGTAGGTCTTCCTCAGGGGCCTACCCATGGGTAGGCCTTCCTGTTGTTGATGCTTGTTTTTTCTCGGGCCATGTGACCCTCGTGTGCGGCTCGCTGTGGCGCCTCGGCTGTTTTGCCTTACTAGGTGGCCACGTGGTCTTCTGTCCACACCTTTTTAAGGTTCTAGGCATTGGTTTCCTTTGCCTCTCAGGATGCTTCCTTTTTGGCGACGGATTCTCCTCTCAGCACAGGAGCGTCCCCACCCTTGGTTGAACTGCTTTGGGACATCCCCAAGGTCAACCCTGTGGACCCCCTATGGACCCTGAAGTAGAAAACAAGAGATATGGTAAGAACTTACCTTTGTTATCTCTGTTTCTACGAAGTCCATAGGGTCCACAGGGCGCCCGCCCTGACGCACCTGGCTTCATATGGGCTGGTCACCGGTTTTCCGTCTCCCATTTCGGTGAGTATGGTTATTGAGTGTTCCAGTTTTCTCTCTCTTTTTCTCTCCTCCTCCGGCCTTTGGCTACTTACAAACTGAGGTGCCTCTGGCTTGGGGGTGGGGTTATAGGGAGAGTGGACCCAGTGCATCCTGGGAGCTAAAAGCTTTAACTGCGTGGTGCCCGGATTTGGTTCCCAACCTATACCCCAAGGTCAACCCTGTGGACCCTATGGACTTCGTAGAAACAGAGATAACAAAGGTAAGTTCTTACCATATCTCTTGTTATCTCTGTCTGGACACTGCCCATGGTAATACTAGGCGGCTGCTGCTCTGTTCCCGGTGACCCCGTATATTGACTAGCCGCTCTCAAATGTTTAACTCTGGGCTAGCCACCCCCTTTGTCAGGGGATCACTGGCTAGACTTTATACTACACAACCGATAAGATAATTTGGACAAAAGTCAATGCAGCAAAGTCTTCTCCTGATGACTGTTATACAGATAGCTGCAATTGAGGCCATAACCCATAAACCCCATTGCAGACAAATTTCCTGCAACCATGGAATTAGTATTGCAGGCATTTCCTGCATTTAATATGTATCATGACCTCCATAATAATAATAATAATAATAATAATCTATGGACTAAACTTATAGCATTATTAGCGTTTTTGAAAGCAGATGGCCAAAACATCTTCCTGTATAGTGGTACATGTAGTCATTGGCACACCTGAAGAAGCATATCTGAATAAAGATGGTGCTTTTGGGATGTGGCAAATGTGCTCCCTTCACTCACAGAACCATTGTGTGCATCATTGGAGGCAGCAAATGTTTTTTTAATTGCATGGCTTTGGTAGGCAATCCTGTGACTGCACCCTAATAGGCGTTCTTTCTAAACTTCTATTTGAGTTTCATCCAGAACATTTGCTTTATTTTGTAATGCATAAAAATGCAGACCAAGGACTGTGGAATTAATTAGAAATTCGGAGAACATTAATGTAATGGCCAAGTCAATCCCCTGACCTGAATCCGATTGAGCATGCATTTCACTTGATTAAAGAACTCAGGAAAATAAAATAATTTCTTCTTTAACATTTCCTGGAAAGAATGATTGTTGCTGGATTCCTATATGTGGGATCAGTATGATTTATAAACTCATAAAACAAATTTATAAATATCTGGGATTAAAGGACATTTTACTAGGACTATTTTAAGAGCTTCATTGCTGAGTTGTGTAGGAATACTTGTTATCCATGAATACTGGTGTTGTATATAATGAGTGAGATGTTCATACTCGGGCTGACTTTAACTTTTAAAGTTTTATCTGCAGTTTTGCACTGCTAAATAAATGAAACCTGTTTAATGATTGGGTGCAAAGCTTCTGTTCCATATTGCCATGTGAATGGTAATTATCTGGACTGGAGTCATGGCAGTGGATACAATTCCACAATACTTCCCAAGCTCAGCTGGAACAGACTACTTGGGTATAAGGGAATGCAGTATTGTTACTACTGCACTTCCATTTTCTGTCATCCATATGACATGAGAATTAATAATTTGGGGGCCTGCTGCTATTTCTCGTGTACAGAAACCTAAAATTATAGTAATTCTGAAATTGTATTTTTAACGCTTCTCTTTGTGATTTCTGTTGACGCTTCTTTGAAAGCCAAGCAAAGTAATTTTAAGGTCCCTTATCTTTGAAAGCACAGTCAACCACTCTAGTAAATTACTGTTGTCTGAAATACTTTGTCTGCCAAGAATTTAAGATGACTTTGGTATTATGACAGCATATTACAGACATGTAATGAAATCGTTGCCTTGCACTCCTATATTCTTTAATACGAGGGACAGCTTCAGGAGAACTGATTACAAATTGAAAAATGAACTATAAAGATTTATAGTATAAAGGGCGCTGCGATGGGTGGTCCTTCCAAGCAGCTGCAAAAGGGAGGTAGTCAGCCTCCTGTACAATAGTGAAGAAAAAGAGGAAATATGCAGCGCTAATAAATACACAAATTTAATGAAAAAACAATTATAAAACAATAATAGAAAAAATAATAACTAGTACACAATAATTAATACACAAATAAATGTGGATACACTAAAAGGATAGTTTAAAAGTTCAATGAACATAAAATAAATAATCATGCATGATATTGACCCTGTAGGCACTAATTGCTGCAGCAATATTAGGACATAAAGATGGAAGACAATGTCTTTCAGGCAAAACTGGAGTATAGTTGTATGTCCAACAATGGGGAAATGATTACCAGCTTAAGTCCAGATGAAATGAGGATCCTGTAATTAGCGAGGGCATCACAGCCGGCGAACATCCAACGCAAGGAAATACCTCTGGGAAATCAGTGCTGGAAAAAGATGTGTCCCAACTCCAATGCAGGCTCCAGTATATGTCCTTAGAATAGTCCCAATGATAAGTGCCTAGATCAGGGGAAGCCACCAACGCGTTTCGCTACCATTAGGCAGCTTTTTCAAAAAGCTACCTAATGGTAGCGAAACGCGTTGGGTGTTCGCCGGCTGTGATGCCCTCGCTAATTACAGGATCCTCATTTCATCTGGACTTAAGCTGGTAATCATTTCCCCATTGTTGGACATACAACTATACTCCAGTTTTGCCTGAAAGACATTGTCTTCCATCTTTATGTCCTAATATTGCTGCAGCAATTAGTGCCTACAGGGTCAATATCATGCATGATTATTTATTTTATGTTCATTGAACTTTTAAACTATCCTTTTAGTGTATCCACATTTATTTGTGTATTAATTATTGTGTACTAGTTATTGTTTTTTCTATTATTGTTTTATAATTGTTTTTTCATAAAATTTGTGTATTTATTAGCGCTGCATATTTCCTCTTTTTCTTCACTGATTACAAATTGAGGGCTTTCATTTTCGTTCAAGGTAACTTTGTTGGGGATTAACAATTCCATTAAGGGCTGTACAAATTTAGGACCCATGTCTTATCGTAAGACATAAATTCATGTGGTGTATATGAGCATGGAAAGTAGTCTCACATGAATAGGTTCATGCTAACCTTAGTTGAAGATTCGGCCTTGTAGGACCAAGTTGCAATCTAAAATAACATTAGGTACTGTGGCTTTACAACACTACTTGGCTCAAAACATAGTCAAAATCAGTTTACCACTGGCTCGGTTACTCATACAAGTGGGGTTCTCTTACTAATTGAAACTGTAGAGTCAGCCTATCTTGCTCCTTGGCACATGCCTCAGAGCAAAATATCATCAAGACAGCTCATACTAACAGACCATAGCTTGGGCCCTCAAACAAGCATTGGGATTAAGTATAAATTGTGACCTAAATCGGTAACCACTTGCATGATCATGCTGGCAGAGTGGTTATTGAAATCTATCTCCAGCTTTTGCTTTGGTCAAAGCTTTAATTATAAATGAAATATGGGGAACATATGATGAGTTTGAAGTGAATATAGAGCAGAAGAGATTGTAGTTTTGAAAACAGGACAGGTAAAATGTTTTGGGGAGAGGGACAGTTGGAAGAGAGTAAGTTTTGCCAGGTGAAGCCTGAATCTCCTATACCTGTGTCTAACCTATACCTGTGTCTAAGGAAAGATAGAGGTGTGTGTCAAGGGGATTGTCTGTTTTTGATATGATCATGGAAATAATCCAGCTTTAAGATACATTTTTGTGCTACAGAACATAATGTTGTAATAGTAGTCATGCTTTAATAGTAGTCATGATTTTCATTCATACAATCTAGGGACATTGACAGAATTTTCAGATTTTGGCCTCTATTCACCACCACAATGGTTTTGAAATGAAACAAACAAGATGTTCTTTAACTGCAGACTTTCAGATTTAATTTAATTACATCCAAATTGGGTGAACGGTGTAGGAATTACAACAGTTTCAATATGTGCCTCCCACTTTTTAAGGGGCCAAAAGTAATGGGGCTATCAATTCAAAAGCTATTTCATGGACAGGTGTGGGCTATTCCCTCGTTATTTCATTATCAATTAAGCAGGTAAAAGGTCTGGAGTTGATTCTAGGTGTGACATTTGCATTTGGAATCAGTTGCTGTCAACGCTCAATATGAGATCCAAAGAGCTGTCACTATCAGTGAAGCAAGCCATCATTAGGCTGAAAAATCAAAACAAACCATCAGAGAGATAGCAAAAACATTAGGTGTGGCCAAATCAACTGTTTGGAACATTCTTAAAAAGAAAGAATGCACCGGAGAGCTCAGCAACACCAAAAGACCCGGAAGACCACGGAAAACAACTGTGGTGGATGACAGAAGAATTATTTCCCTGGTGAAGAAAAACCCCTTCACAACAGTTGGCCAAATCAAAAACACTCTCCAGGAGGTAGATGTATATGTGTCAAAGTCAACAATCAAGAGAAGACTTCACAAGAGTGAATATAGAGGGTTCACCACAAGATGCAAACCATTGGTGAGCCACAAAAACAGGAAGACCAGATTAGAGTTTGCCAAACAACATCTAAAAAAGCCATTGCCGTTCTGGAACAACATCCTATGGACAGATGAGACAAAGATCAACTTGTACCAGAGTGATGGGAAGAGAAGAGAAGGAAAGGAACTGCTCCTGATCCAAAACATACCACCTCATCAGTGAAGCATGGTGGTGGTAGTGTCATGGCGTGGGCATGTATGGCTGCCAATGGAACTGGTTCCCTTGTATTTATTGATGATGTGACTGCTGACAAAAGCAGCAGAATGAATTCTGAAGTGTTACGGGCAATATTATATGCTCATATTCAGTCAAATGCTTCAGAACTCATTGGACGGCGCTTCACAGTGCAGATGGACAATGACCCGAAGCATACTGCAAAAGCAACCAAAGAGTTTTTTAAGACTAAAAAGTGGAATGTTATGCAATGGCCAAGTCAGTCTCCTGACCTGAATCCGATTGAGCATGCATTTCACTTGATGAAGTACAAAACTGAAGGGAAAATGCCCCAAGAACAAGCAGGAACTGAAGACATTTGCAGTAGAGGCCTGGCAGAGCATCACCAGGGATGAAACCCAACATCTGGTGATGTCTATGCGTTCCAGACTTCAAGCTGTAATTGCCTGTAAAGGATTTGCAACAAAGTATTAAAAAGTGAAAGTTAGATTTAGGATTGTTTAGTTTGTCCCATTACTTTTGGCCCCTTAAAAAGTGGGAGGCACATATAGAAACCGTTGTAATTCCTACACCATTCACCTGATTTGGATGTAATTACCCTCAGATTAAATCTGAAAGTCTTCAGTTAAAGCACATCTTGTTTGTTTCATTTCAAAGCCATTGTGGTGGTGAATAGAGGCCAAAATATGAAAATTCTGTCAATGTCCCAATATTTATGGACCTGACTTATATATATATATATATATATATATATATATATATATATATATATATATATATATATGATAAGCAAGAAAGTGTGCGTCTGTCTCTCCTTTTTGCACGGCCAGAGTTTTGTACCTAGCTCTACCAAATTTTGTATGGTGACATAGTTTGACCAGGATTAGGTTTTTGCCTAGGTTTGAAGATCTTCAGGGCCACACACTGTCAAAACTTCCCATTAAACCGGGACTCCCTTAAATTACACAGGTTCTGTGGCTGATGGGCTGGCTTAATACACACACTGTCATACTCATCTCTTCCAAAGTGCTGTGCTATATTACTTTTCCAACAGCCGCATACATGAAATACAGAGTTAGTCAGCCCTCTGTGTTTGCATGGTAACTTTGACATTAAACTCTGCATTATTAACATTTTACTCAATATCTCATCTTACAGCAGCCACCCCAGTGGTCTTAGCAGAGTGCCTGGTAGGCTCTTGAGCAGCTCAGCACTTAATACAGTCAGACTGTGGCAGACAGCATAATCAGTCCACATTCTTTGATCCTGGCAAGGCTTCGCATACAGAGATTACAAACCGCAGGGGATATTGATCGCAGCTACACAGATTCACGGCGGGCGGGCCCCCTTTTGTTCCTGAACGGGACTCCAGTCCTGGCATTTCCCCCCCCCCCCCCCCCTGATGGCAACCCTGCTAGACATGGTCTTTAATGTTGGTCTGCAGAGTGATTTCAGAAGGTGAGTCATCTGCGGATGAAGTAACACAGATTCCATATTATCAGGAATCTGCGCATGCGCCTGACTTGTACTGCAAACCTTCAGTGATTGACAGTCTGCTGCTGTTTCTGGGTGGGGATGGAGTGTAGATGATCCGGTTCTGCTGTGATTTCTGAAACTCAGTGATTTTGAAAGCTATAATGATTTCTGCTCTATAAGTCAGTCTATTCCTGATATACCCCATTCCAAACTGTATAAGAATACGTCTGCCTGTACTGTCATTAAATCCAAATTTGTCTTGTTATCCAGGTTATAGATGAGGACAGTGTAAAAAATGAAGGCTGCAGGTGTACTTCATGGTCCAGTCTTTAACCTGGTCAAAGTCTAGTATCCCAGCGATATATATAAAATTTGACACAACAGTCACCCAGACATTAACAATCAGCAAATGCTGTGCCATGATTGAGTGTACATTTTCTACACACTTTTTAGCATTTATAAAAATTTTTGCAGAAAAGGCTGGTAAATGTTTGTATTTTTGTCAACTTATGAAATGTGATTGTTTCATGTTGGTTTTAAAATGTAACTTTTACAGCAGCATCTACATTAAAAAAACAAACACAACATTTTTTTTGGGTACCGGACTGTAGATAGGCTGTAATTAGATATACAATGTCTAGATAGACACCAGATGTTAGACAATCAATAGATCGACAGGGACTAAAGTCGACATGTAAGAAGGTTGACAGGGTCAAAAGGTCAACACATGATTTTTGTTTTGTATTTTAGGGTTAGGCACTTCACGGAGGGTTAGGGTTAGGCACCAAGGGGAGGGTTAGGGTGAAGATTAGGTCTAGAAAACCAAAAAAAATCATGTCGACCATTTTTGTGTTGACCTTTTGACCCTGTCGATCATTTGTACCTGTCGATCTTCTTACTTGTCGACTTTTAGTGTTTCAACCTTTTGTCCCTGTCGACCTTTTGTCCCTGTCGATCTATTATATGTCTAACATCTGATGTCTACCTAGACATTGTCTACCTAATTACTATCTATCTCTTATACCACGCCCCAGTTTTTTTAGCATAAATCACAGTGGCAGGCTATAAAAAGAATCTTGATAATTACCAATTTTTCTTTGTTTATTTAATTAACCTGGTCCCATGTCACATGGTGTAGTGAGCAGAGATGCTTTAGGACAACACTCTGAGCTATGGCCCTGATTCAGACCCACTCGCGAGCGGCTGTCCGCTCGCAAGTGGGTCGATGTTCTGCACTGAGCATGCGCACGACTGAGGGAGCTCCGTCGTGCGCATGCGCCAGACGCGACGAGCGAAGGAAAGTCCTTCGCTCGTTGTGTCTGATCAAAGGGGGCGTGCTGTCGATGTTGATTGACAGCACGCCCCCTTTGGTGGGCGTGCCTCCCAGACAGGGGCGTTCCCAAGGGAACGCCTACCGTCAGAAGCCGGCCCACTGACATCACTAGTGATGTCAGTGGGAGTGATTTTGGCTCTGATAGAGCCAAAATCACTCCGGAGCTTGCGGTTGAAAACCTCAACCACAGGCTCCGGCTCGCAGTTTCGATGGTCGCGATGGTCACGACCATCGCGGCCATTAAACTGCACGCTCGTATAGACTGTGGGTGGTGACCCATAGCTATACGAGCGTCCAGGAGGACGCTCCATTTTTATGGAGGGCGGCCCTCATTCAGAGCGTGCGCTCTGCTCAGAGCGTACGGCTCTGAATGAGGGCCTATGTCTCCTGTGACACATTCTCCCCCCTCTGTCATTACATGGCTGAGAGATGTCAGACTGTGTGTGTGAGTGGCAGCCATATTGGGCCTCCCTCCAGAGAGATTATGAAAATTATAAAATGATTTGTAGGAGGACAGCTAAGAAAAATAACATGCCTAATGGAGGGTTCACACAGTGAGACGATCAGATAACGATAACTATCATTATCTGAACGTCCTGCATGTGTTGGATGTTCGATATTGAACATCCAACACATGCATCAACACCCCAACTACTATAATGACCCGCGATCAACTATCGCGGGTCCCTATAGTAAACAGGCTAACCTGGTCAATATCCATCAGGTTGGCATGCATGCATAGGCGGTTATCGATATCGACCATCTGTGCCAGCGCATCGACCTTCGTTTGGTCGTTTGAAGGGGCCAGAAACTGGTTGATTTGATCGATAACTATATATCGATATCTTTATTGTTCAAATCGACCAGGAAAATCTGACCGTATGTATGCATCATAAAGGTGCTTGGGTAAATTGTGACAAGTTTGTTTCTTTGGACATACAATTCAGGTATTACAATATGTCTGGCAATAATGCAAAATAACATGATGCATGATTTTCAAAGTAAGGTTTCAGAGTCAATGTCATAAGTGGTGAAAGCAAGTGGGTGAAATTGGCTGCTGTACAAATCTATAACTTTCCAATATAGTCCCCCAGGTAAAAGAGAAGAGCCGTACCTTACCGAGGCAGGACGAGAAGCGTTTGACAAGATGTATAAAATTTATGAGGGAAATCTACAAATCCTCAGTAATACAATCATACAGTGTCCAGCATATGTGATGGTTAAAGAATCCGAACTGGTGAAGGATGTTCTCAATGTGCTCATTGGTGTTGTTTCCACTACGTTCTCTTTTAACCAGGTATACCAGCCTTTTGTGACTTTTTTTTTTAAATAGCTGTTACATACATGATGTAATTCTGTACTGCTAATTGTAAGGTTCAAGGGGACCCAGCAGTTTTACTATACTTTATCATGACATCAAAACTCCCAACAAACCATACCATTCTCCTGGAGAATTCCCTGATTTATTGTGATTTGTATTGATCAAGTACTATTAATTTATGTGTAAGCTAGGAGAGGTGTCCATTAATGGCTAAAACTTTGTCTTCTCTACTTGCAGTCCAGTCAGACCTTTGTGGTTAAGCAGGGCGTGTATGTCTCTGGAACCTCCCCTGAAAACATAGGCAATTTGTTGGCACAAGTGGGGGAATACGGTACTTACTACACCAGACTGAGCAATTTCTCGCTGCAGACTTTTCTGGACTCCTCACAAAGCAAAGGATTTGTATTTCAGGTACTTGTAATACCCTTGTGTTTCAGGTCATTCTGGCCACAATATGTCAGTTTGTAATAAATTATTAAATGTAATGTAAGAAAAATGCTTAGAAGAAACTTTGTAAGTGTTTCAGGTTGCAGATTTCTGTGCTACAGCATGACCAAAAGTTATGAGAATGACACAAGTATTGGTTTTCACAAAGTTTGCTGTTTCAGTGTTTTTAGACCTTTTTGTCAGATGTTACTATGGTATACTGAAGTAAAATTACAAGCATTTCATAAGTGTTGAAGGCTTTTATTGACAATTATATTAAGTTTATGCAAAGAGTCAATATTTGCAGTGTAGACCCTTCTTTCTACTTCAGGGTCCATAGGGGTCCACAGGGTGACCTTGGGGTATAGCTGGATCCTGGATCCTCGGGCACCACGGAGTTAAAGCTTTTAGCTGCTCCCAGGATGCACTTGGGTCCAACCTCCCCTATACCTCGCCCCCGAGCCACAGGCACCTCAGTTTAAGATGGTGCCCGGCCGGAGTCGGGTCACCCTGCGGGGGGGGTCTGCAGGAGCAGCCCCCTAAAGCTTTTTTAACTTAGTTAAATTTATTTATTTTTTGACTACAGTTTTTTCTTTTTCTCCAGAGCGGCAGCGATGGGCTGTCTGTACAGACGCCCACGCTGCCGCTCCTTCTCCCTGCTGGCGCCGCGACGCCAGCACTGAACTGGGGATCGCGGCGGGGGAAGCCAGAGTCTGTACTAGCCGGACTCTGGCTTCCCCCGGGACTGCTGCCGGAAGACGCCGGGGAGATCAGGTAAGCCGCGCACCGCTGATTAGCGGCGGTGCGCGGGTAATGCCTTTCATATGCAGTCCCATGCCCCCGGTCTAGGGGACAGACCGGGGGCGCTAGCGGTGGCGGCGGGCCCCCCCTCCATCGGAGGCATACCCCGCCAGACCACTAGACCACCAGGGTAATTAAGCGGCAAGCGGGATGCCGCAACCTTGGGGGTTAAATATGCTAGCCAGGGGAGGAAGCCTTCCCTGTCAGCGGCTCCTCCCCTCAGCTCAGCGCGCCTTTCAGCTCGGAGTCTGGCGTAGCTGAGCTGCAGCTACTCGGGCCACTCCTCCTCTGAGGTCTCCAGCGGCCATTTTCTTACTGGCAGCGTGGATACTCTCAGGGAGCACGCGGACCGGTCCCCCTGTGTACCTCTCCCCCGACAAGGACAGTGTACACAGCGCTATAGCCCTCCCAGACACTGAATCTGGGAGGTTGATTGTAGTGGAAAGGTGCAGTGAGTATATCTTCCTGCATGGTATGTGACTTTTGCTAGTGCTGCCTGTCTCTGTCTTTTTTCTACTTACTGTCAGCCTGTACCTATCCCTTTCCTTCTCCTACAAGCCCTACAGGTGTGCGGGGGAAGGGTGTTTCTACTGACCTCACCTATATAGATCACGTATTTGTGAGGTCCGTCACATACAGTTGTGTGCTACACGGTGCCATATTGTGGGCTGTTGTTCAGCACACTGGTGAGTGCGCACGTTTTCTTCCTAAGTCATGTCTGAGGAGGAGATTGAGCACTCCGGGGCTCCAGCATTGTTCTCCTGCAGGCGCTGTTCTGCAGGAGTGGATAGGGAGGATTTGTCACAGGACGGCCTGTGCGGACGGTGCCAGGCGGTCTCTGGTACGTCTAAACCTCCCATTTCGCAGGAGCCACCATGGGCGATGTTTTCCCAGGTGCTGGTGTCCATCACGGACCGTCTGTCGGTCCCGACTGCCGCCCCTACTAGGGCGTTGCCCCAGCCTGCCATCCCCCATTCCCCGGGTGTCCCACAATTATTGCAGACTCCCCCGGGGTCTCAGCCTGTTGGTCCCTATGCGGGGTTGCCAATGTATATTCAGTCCACCCCTGTGGCACAGCCGGCTGTGGTGCCGTTTCAGGCTCCTGTGACAGCTCCTCCACCCTGGGTGGATGCGCTTTCCCACACTGTCCAAGATTTGGCGGCAGCATCTTCGGCTTTTCAGTCGATGTTGCGCAGTGACGTGCCCTCCAGGGCGTCTAAACGCTCAGTCATGGCACAGGCTGCGCATCTTTCGGATTCTGAGGGGTTCTCGGATGATGGTGAGGTACAGGATGACTCAGCCTCAGATGCCTCAGTCCAGGAGGTAGACACTAAGTCTTCCATCAATGTGCGGGCTCTGGTTAAGGCGGTGCGGGCTATTCTTCTGATTGAGGATGAGGCACCCGCTCCCAAGTCAAGGTATCCTAGTTTTAAAAAAGCTAAGGTTACTTCTACAGCGTTCCCCTTGTCTGATCAGTTGACTGATCACATGGCGGTGGCCTGGCAGACGCCCAGTAAGCGTTTCCTGCCACAGAAACGCTTGGCGTCCAATTATCCATTCCCGGAAGCGCATTGTAAGAAATGGGAAACTCCGCCTGCAGTCGATTCCCATGTAACACGCCTCATCAGGAGTGCTACTTTGCCATTGCCGTCTATATCCTCGCTGAAGGATCCTACGGACAGTAAGGTGGAGACTTGTCTAAAGTCTATTTATTCTCTCTCAGGGGCTGTAGCCCGGCCGTCCATGGCCATCTCCTGGGTGGCCAAGGCCATTGAGGGGTGGGCCAACGCCTTGGAGGACACGTTTACGGATGAATCTCCGGACGTCCAGAGGGCGTTGTTAGGACAGATGAGAGATGCCGCCTCCTACATTGGAGAAGCATCTTTGGATGCTAGCCTGTTGACCTCTAGGGTTTCGGCGGCAGCAGTGTCTGCTCGTAGATCCTTGTGGTTGCGGTCTTGGAGAGCAGACGCGGATTCAAAGAAAGGCTTGGAGGCCTTACCTTTTAATGGGGAATTACTATTTGGTCCGGACCTGGACAAAATAGTAGATACCCTGGCAAAATCCAAGTCAGCATTCCTCCCTTCAGCTACTACACCTGCTAAGGTCCGGAGCTCGGCGTTTCGTTCCTTTCGGGTTCAGGGCAAGGCAAAGGGTCAGTCCTTCCCGAGGCAGTCCGCACCCAAGACCGCCTCAAAGCCAAAGAAGCAAGCCTGGAGTGCTAGGCGCCCTTCTTCCAAGCCAGAAGATAAGCCTTCTGCGTGATGGGACGGGCCTCCCTCTGGGGGACCCCAGAGTGGGAGGCCGACTTCTTCAATTCGCCCAGTGCTGGCACAATACCACCACGGATGCCTGGGTGCGAGAAGTGGTCTCCCAGGGGTACGCCCTGTCTTTTCGGCACAGGCCGCCTTGCCAGTTTTTTTGCACAAGTCCTTCTCAGGACAAAACCAAGGCCTTGCAGGTTCAGGAAGCCATAGAGGCCTTGCTGACGGCGGGGGTCATTATACCCGTACCACAGTCTCAACGTGGGATGGGGTATTACTCTACGCTGTTTCTGGTGCAGAAACCCAATGGCTCTCATCGCCCCATCCTCAATTTGAAGTCCCTGAACAGGTTTCTCAGGGTTCCCAAATTCAGGATGGAAACTTTGCGTTCCATCATACTGGCGATGGAACCGGGGGATTATATGGTCTCCCTGGATATCCAGGACGCCTACCTCCATGTGCCTATAGCAACATCGCACCAACGGTTTCTGCGGTTTGCTATTCTCCACAACCACTACCAATTCAGGGCTCTACCCTTTGGTCTCTCCACGGCACCAAGGGTATTTACCAAGGTATTGGCGGTCATGGCGGCTCACCTTCGGAGCCAGGGGATACGGTTGCTACCGTATCTAGACGACCTCCTCTTGCTGGCAAGCTCCCCGGAGGTACTGATCCAGCATCTCCACCTGACGGTCGCTTGTCTACAGGCGCACGGCTGGTTGATCAACTGGAAGAAATCCTCCCTCATCCCATCACAACGGATGGTTCATTTGGGGGCCCTGCTGGACTCTCGTCAGCAACGGATTTTTCTGACTCCAGAGAAGGTCTCCTCCTTACAGCTGCGGATTCACAGTTGTCTGAGCAGTGGCAGAGTGTCGGTGCACTCAGCGATGAGAGTTTTGGGGTCCATGGTGTCGGCATTCGACATGGTGGAGTTTGCCCAGTTCCATTCCAGGCCCCTGCAGGGGCTGATTCTTTCAGAATGGAACGGATTGCCACACAGGATCCGCTCTCAGATGCTGGTGTTGTCCTCAGAGGTGCGTCTGTCCCTAGCCTGGTGGCTGCAGACAGCGCATCTCCTGGAGGGGCGCCCCTTTTGGATCCCGGAATGGGTTCTGCTCACGACAGATGCCAGTCTCCGGGGTTGGGGGGCGGTGACAAGCTCCTTGTCACTTCAGGGTCGTTGGTCGGCGGAGGAAGCGATTCTTCCCATCAACATCCTGGAACTGCGGGCAGTATACAGAGCCCTGCAGTCGTCCGGCACCGCTCTTCACGGAAGGGCCGTTCAGGTGCAGTCAGACAACGCCACCACGGTGGCGTACATCAATCACCAGGGAGGGACTCGCAGTCGAGCTGCGATGTCGGAGGTGTCCCGCGTCCTGGCTTGGGCGGAGCGCTATCTTCCAGCTCTCTCGGCAGTTTTCATCCCAGGAGTCCTCAATTGGGAGGCAGACTTCCTCAGCCGTTACGATGTGCATCCCGGGGAATGGTCGCTTCATCCAGAGGTATTCCAACTACTCGTGGACAAGTGGGGGCTGCCAGAGCTGGACCTGATGGCGTCCCGTTACAATCACAAGCTGCCTGTGTACGGGTCAAGGACAAGGGACGCAGGCGCAAGTCTGATAGACGCGCTGTCGGTGAAATGGCTGTTTCAACTGGCTTACTTGTTCCCTCCGATATCTCTGCTGCCTCGGGTCCTGCGCAAGTTCAAACAGGACGGAGGCACACTGATCCTGGTGGCCCCAGCGTGGCCCAGAAGGCCGTGGTACTCCGATCTGCGGAGCCTGTCCATCGACGCTCCGTACCTCCTACCTCAACGGCGGGACCTGTTGTCTCAGGGGCCCTGTCTTCACCCGGATCTGGGTCGACTATCTTTGACGGCGTGGCTCTTGAGACAGCCGTCCTGAGGTCTCGGGGCTTTTCTAGCTCCGTTATTACCACCATGCTGAGGGCGCGCAAGCCTGCTTCCGCGAGGATCTATCACAGAGTGTGGCACACTTACTTTCAGTGGTGCGAGGCCAGAAACTATGATCCCCAGGTGTTCCGAGTTTCGCGTATTCTGGCTTTCCTTCAGTCCGGTTTGGACTTAGGATTACGTCTTTCTTCACTGAAGGTACACGTGTCTGGTCTGTCGGTGTGGTTCCAGCGCAGGATCGCTGCTATGCCGGACGTACACACCTTTTTCCAGGGTGTTTTGAGAATCCAGCCTCCCTTTGTGCCACCTGTGGCCCCGTGGGATTTGGCGGTGGTTCTTAGGGCCTTACAGGGTCCTCCTTTTGAGCCCTTGGAGTCAGTGGAGCTCAAGTGGCTAACTTTTAAAACTGTTTTCCTCTTGGCAATTGCTTCTGCCAGGAGGGTTTCAGATTTGGGGGCGCTTTCTTGTCGTCCCCCTTTTCTGATTTTTCATCAGGACAGAGCGGTGCTTCGCACTCGTCCTGATTTCCTGCCTAAGGTGGTTTCCAGGTTCCACATTAATCAGGAAATTGTTGTACCAGCCTTTCAGTCACCTGATCTTTCGGCTGGGGAGACTTCCTTAGACGTTGTAAGGGCACTCCAGGTTTATGTGGACCGGACTAGTTCTGTGAGGAAGTCGGATTCTTTGTTTATCCTCTTTGGTTTTCACAAGAGGGGTTGGCCTGCCAACAAACAGACTAGCCCGTTGGCTTCGTTCTGTTATTATTGAGGCTTATATGCAGGAGGGTTTACCTGTTCCAGCCTCTGTTAAGGCTCATTCCACTCGGTCCGTGGGCCCTTCTTGGGCTGCTAGCCGTGGCGCCTCTGCTGTTCAGCTCTGTAAGGCGGCCACCTGGTCTTCCATTCAGACCTTTTTGAGGTTCTATGCGTTTGACACCTTTGCCTCTCAGGATGCATCCTTTGGGCGCCGGGTTCTCCTATCAGCACAGGAGCGTCCCCGCCCTTAGTTGGACTGCTTTGGGACATCCCCAAGGTCACCCTGTGGACCCCTATGGACCCTGAAGTAGAAAACAAGAGATATGGTAAGAACTTACCTTTGTTATCTCTGTTTCTACGAAGTCCATAGGGTCCACAGGGCACCCGCCCTGACGCACCTGGCTTCATATGGGCTCTGTGACTGGTCACCGGTTTTCCGTCTCCCATTCTGTGAGTATGGTTCTTGTGTGTTCCAGTCTTCCTTCTCTCTGTTTCGTCTCCTCCTCCGGCCTGGGCTGCTTACCAACTGAGGTGCCTGTGGCTCGGGGGCAGGGTATAGGGGAGGTTGGACCCAAGTGCATCCTGGGAGCAGCTAAAAGCTTTAACTCCGTGGTGCCCGAGGATCCAGGATCCAGCTATACCCCAAGGTCACCCTGTGGACCCTATGGACTTCGTAGAAACAGAGATAACAAAGGTAAGTTCTTACCATATCTCTTGTTTTTTCAAGACCTCTGCAATGCGCCCTGGCATGCTGTCAATCAACTTCTGGGCCACATACTGACTGATGGCCGCCCATTCTTGCCTAATCAATGCTTGGAGTTTGTCAGAATTTGTGTTTTTTTTGTTTGTCCACCCGCCTCTTGAGGATTGACCACAAGTTCTCAATGGGATTAAGGTCTGGGCAGTTTCCTGGCCATGAACCCAAATTTCAATGTTTTGTTCCCCGAGCCACTTGGTTATCACTTTTACCTTATGGCGGGGTGCTCCATCATGCTGGAAAAGACATTGTTCATCACCAAACTGTTCTTGGATGGTTGGGAGAAGTTGTTCTTGGAGGATGTTTTGGTACCATTCTTTATTCATGGCTGTGTTCTTAGGCAAAATTGTGAGTGAGCCCACTCCATTGGCTGAGAAGCAACCCCACACATGATTGGTCTCAGGATGCTTTACTGTTGGCACGACACAGGACTGATGGTAGCGCTCACCTTTCCTTCTCCAGACGAGCGTTTTTCCAGATGTCCCAAACAATTTTAAAGGGGATCCATCAGAGAAAATAACCTTACCCCTGTCCTCAGTAGTCCAATCCCTGTACATTTTGCAGAATATTTTTCCTGGAGAGGAGTGGCTTCTTTGCTGCCCTTCTTGACACCAGGCCATCCTTCAAAAGTCTTCGTCCTGTGTCATGCAATAAAGTTGATTGACAGCATGCCAGGGTGAATTGCAGAGATCTTGAAAAAGAAGGGTTAACACTTCAAATATTGACTCTTTGCATAAACTTAATGTAATTGTCAATAAAAGCCTTTGACACTTATGAAATGCTTGTAATTTTACTTCAGTATACCATAGTAACATCTGACAAAAAGGTCTAAAAACACTGAAGCAGCAAACTTTGTGAAAACCAATATTTGTGTAATTTTCAACTTTTGGCCATGGCCATTATGCCATTATGTTGGCACAAGTGTGTACTTACACAAATATATTTTCTCTTATTTGGTTACATTGTAAAAACTATTTACAAAAAGTATAACTTAGGAGAACTCTTGTAGAGGTACTTTGAGGGTGAAGGAGCTATATACAGAATCTCTGGCCTTTCAGTTAACTAACATCCTTGATCACAATTCTCTTGTTTTGTGCTACTTTATTTCTGTAATTCGTCGGGAAGAAACTGTAAATGGAAGTCCATTAATCCTGAACCGCAGATACATACAAACATCTGATGGTGACTTTTTTCTCCTGTATGTGACATTGTACCGTTTCTGAAATGGTGGGAACTTAAATATGTATGTGTAGGTCCTGTTCTGTTTTTAGGGTTCTCTTATACTAGCTATAGCAAAGCCAGTAAATAGCTTGAATCCATGGAGCTTTCAACCACTTATACATTTTAACATATTACTCATATTATATTGCATCTTTGTTTAAATAGCTGTAGTTGTAAAACACAAGTAGAGACTTTTCATTTATTTATTTTACAGAATAACCCAACCACATAATTGCAGTGTCCAATGTGGGCTAGGTTATTATTGAGACACCTTTACAAAGTGAGCAGGAGGCTGGAAATGTATATATCTCAGATCTCTGGCTATGTGGTACAGTACATCAGATCAGGTGACATGCAAGTATTTCACATCAGTTTTACTGTGTCTCTGTTTATTTGCAGGCGTTTAAAAGCGGGCTTAGAAAATATTTGCAGTATTACCGGGCATGTGTTTTATCAACTCCAAATACGCTCTCTCTCCTCACTATCGGCTTCCTATTCAGGAAACTAGGACGCCAGTTAAGGTAATTTGAGACCTTTTGGATAGAGTTTTCACTTTATTGCAGCAGATGAGCTGAACTGTCCTGACTGAAATGCTACACTTGTTTCATACAGGAAAGGGTTTGGGGGCTTCACTGTGTTTTTTTTTTTTTCTCTTATATGCAGTCATATTTGCCATCCAATCTATTTCTGTCTCATCTATTATATATATTTATATACCCATTATAATCAGTTATTTAATTCAGAAATGTGTATAAAAACTAAATTAATTCATGATCTCCATTTTTTTTAAATTCCTAAGGTATTTGGCTGAACTTTGCTGTATTGGTACATTGGCCACAGGAGTCAGTAGGGGGAGCAGTACTACTTTTCCCACTGTGAGTATAACCTCATATTCCAAATGCTTTGTGTAGGGATTTTGATATTATGTTTTATTCTTACCTCTGTTCTAAAGTAATTACTGTTTAAACTAAAAAGAAACATAATTGGATTATAGTTGAAACTAAATAAAATGAGTTATAAGACCTATGCTAGCCATACACTGTGCGATGCACCGTGTAGTGTGACTGCCGATCCGTCAGCAGACGGATCGTGCTGTCACTACCGCACGATATGCCGGCTCCCCCTTCCACCACATCACATCCTAGGTCAGATGGTTTTGCAGGAAGACCTGGGGATGATATGTACGACCCCACGGGAGCGCGCAGCACGATATCAGGTACGATATCGTGCCCATACACGGCACAGTATAGCACCTATATCGTGCCAATGCGTCGGATCGGTACGTATATAGTGCTGTGTATGGCCACCTTAAGGGAGGAATTCAGTTAGCTGGGATAAGCTGCTTTTTTGTGAAAACTGCTTATTGTGTGAATTTGTACCTATCGCACTATCCTATTCGCCTCAACTTTTCGTTGGTGTGAATTCTCCATAACATTTGCTGCAAAAAGTTTCCAACACCTCCTAAGTAGGTGAAAAGTTGTGCAAAACCACTATTTTTTGGCTAAAAATGTTGGGACTTGGTTCAAAACCACTGGGACACCTTCCTGACTATGCAAAATTAATTTTTTAATTAGTTTTATTTAGCTAATAATGACATGTCAATATTGGGGTTATATGTGCATAGTGCAGGAAAATGGGTTAATTGATGTGGTACAGGTATATAGGGGATGCTATATGAATGGGACAGGTGTTTTTAAGATTGCAGGTGGGTATTAGAGGTGTATTTTTAAGTGTTTTTTTTTTTTTTGTTTTAAATTGTCTTTAAATGGGACAAATAAACACTTATAGGGATTTTTATGCACTCCCAATTTAAAAATAACAATTGCAGCATCGCATAATCTGCGATAACATTGGCTGGCTGAGTTACCCTTGGGGTAGCGCAAGCCAGCCCGTCGCAGATACAACAAAGAGACCAGGAAATCTCCGTCAGTCAAACGGAGATCCTGGCCTCTGCCCCACCCCCCAACGTTGGCGACACGACTCTGTTTTGGGAAACGGATGCTGTTACCGCCCCCTCTCCGCCCAGAAACGGCAATCACTGACAGCCTGCTGCCATTCTACATGCGATAACGCAGGACCTTACTGAACATGCGCAGTACAGTTCCAGCTCTTGCGCAGATTCTCGACCATCGGAATTCTGCTTTCAGCAGTACACTATTTGGCTGTTTTAGAAATCTGCATAAAACAGCCATTTGGCACAATTTAAGAACCCCAAAGTATTAGGGCCACTAATGCACTTCTAAATTTTTATTCTATATCACATTGCCATTTTTGGGGGTTCAGACAAATTTTCCCATCTACACCTATACTTATCGTCGGTAAAAGAAGGAATCCTTTTCGAACGAATGCCGCTTTGCGACTTTTGGGATTGAATTGTTCAAAAAACTGTCCACGATTAGCGGAATTCGCACGCAAAGGGTGTGAAAATATAGCGCATGAAAAGTTGTCACATTATAGCGGCTGATTGATTTCCACCTTTAATATCAAATCACAATTGAATTTGTGCTTATTTTAAAGTGTTTGGTTGTATAGTCCTCATTAAATTGTTATTAATGGTACATTTGAGTTTTTTTATTTATTTTTAAGATCTGTGTGCATAGGTTCTGATATATCGATTACTCCCCAAGTGACCTTTATACTTAATACTGCTTTACAATAACAAATAGCAATGATGTGAAATCCCAGCAGAGCTGTGTAGAACTTTGGGCAAATTAAATTGTATTCTGTATGCATAAATCAGAATTTTGATGTAAACGTAATGGTAATTATTTCTGCTTAAGCAGTGGGTGGACACACATGGCTAAATCCAAACTCTAGGGAGCAAACACCATGTTTAAATAATACTCCACCTATTTTTATGTCACGTTGTTCAGTTGCACCGTAGTAAAGCAATGGATACAAAATCAACACAGAAGAATAGTAGACAGCAGTATAAAAGTCAGAGAAATCCTGAAGATGAAGTGCAGATGGTTCTTATGATCCAGGCACATATACAAAGGATGTACACAGAAGTAATTCAACAGTTCTTACATACCCTATCTGCATGTTACTTATTTCACTGCATCAGAATGTGATGATCATCCCCTAATGGGCCTGTAAGACATCAAACCAATAGAAATATTCTTATGTAATATTCCTATTCTGAACATTAGTAAGACAGTGACTGGCTAGAATGCAGCACATCAGACACAACATTAGTCTTGAAGTTGCTTACTAGTATTTGTGCAGTTTTAACCACAGTCCCACACACCGCATGAATCAACATTCAGTAATATCATAATCTCTTATATCCTCCTCAGCATTGCCTTTTTACAACTATAGGTATGCTTTGTGCTAAGCGCTGCACTGCTTATGTATATCCCTCTTTATGTAAGTGGTTACTCAAGTAAGTATATTCAGTGTATTATGAAGCGAATGATAGAGTGAAATGGGCTGATGTATAGCTGCACGTTTATTGTAGTACTCTGAGTCACAGTGCTCCTATATGCATAAAAAATGCTTCAAAGTTACTATGGGTGATAACTTTGAGGTCCTGAATGGAGGTATGTCTACTTCAGGGTCCATAGGGGGTCCACAGGGTTGACCTTGGGGTATAGCTGGATCTGGATCCACGGGCACCACACAGTTAAAGCTTTCACTGCTCCCAGGATGCACTTGGGTCCGTCCTCCTCTATACCCCGCCCCCGAGCCACAGGCACCTCAGTTTTAGTTGGTGCCCGGCCGGAGTTGGGTCACCCTGTCGCAGTTGGGCTGCAGGAGCAGACCCTAAGCTTTATTTTAAAGAGAAATTTATTTATTTTTTTTCTTCTTTTTTTTTTGTACACTATCAGAGCGGCAGCATCAGACTGTCCTTTAGGACGTCCACGCTGCCGCTCCTTCTCCCCACTGGCGCCGCGACGCCAGTACAGATCTGGGGATTGCGGCGGGACCCCAGTGTCTGTACTAGCCAGGCTCTGGGGACTCCCTGTGACTGCTGCCGTATCGCCGGGGATCAGGTAAGCCGCTGGTCGCCGCGTGCGGCGGCCCGCGGATACTTTCTATGCAGTCAGAAGCCTCCGGTCTCTGGGGACAGACCGGAGGCGCTAGCAGCGGTGGCGGGCTCCCCCTCTATAGAGGAATACCCCGCATGTCCGCTAGACCACCAGGGTGATAGGCTGGAAGCGGGACCGGCAACCCAGGGGTTAAATGCTAGCCAGGGGAGGCAGCCTTCCCTGTCTAGCGGCTCCTCCCCTCAGCTCAGCGCGCCTTTCAACACGCAGCCTGGCGTCACTGAGCTGCTCTTATCTCTCGGCCACTCCTCCTCTGAGGTCTCCGGCGGCCATCTTTACTGGCAGGCATCGCAGACTCCCAGTTTGTATCAAGTGGACCGGTCCTCCTGTGTACCTCTCCCTTGCTAAAGGACAGTGTACACAGTGCTATAGCCCTCCCAGACACTGAATCTGGGCGGTTGATTGTAGCGGAAGGTGCAGTAAGTATAACTTTTCTGCATTGTATGTGACTATTGCTAGTGCTGCCTGTCTGTGACTTATTTCTACTTACTGTCAGCTTTCCTTCTCCTACGGCCCGGCAAGTGTGTGGGGGAAGGGCGTTTTTCTGATACCCTCACTTATATAAATCACGTATTTGTGGGGTCAGTCACATAGTGTTGGGTGCTACACAGTACCATATCTGGGCTGTTTGTGTTGCATACTGGTGAGTGCGCGGGTGTTAACACCGTAATTCCTCTGGTGATACGGATTTTTTGTGTATTTACGGTATCATGTCTGATGAGGAGACTGAGCACTCCGTGGCTCCTGTGTTGTTTTCCTGCAGACGCTATGCTGCTGGAATTGATGGGGAGGATTTATCTCAGGATGGTCTGTGCGGGCGGTGCCAGCTGGTACCGGGCCCCTCTAAACCCCCTGTATCACAGGACCCTCCTTGGGCGATGTTTTCACAGGTGCTGGCGTCCATTGCGGACCGGTTATCGGTCCCATCAACGGTCCCTTCTAGGGCGTTGACCCAGCCCACAATCCCCCGTTCCCCGGGTATTCCGCATATATTGCAGTCTCCCCCCGGGGCCCAGACTGTGGGTCCTTATTTGGGACTGCCTGTGTATGTCCAGTCTCCTCCTGTGACGCAGCAGTCTGTGGTGCCTTTTCAGAGTTTTCCTCAGACGGCTCCTCCACCTTGGGTGGATGTTCTCTCCAGCTCTGTACAGAGTCTGGCGGCCTCCTCGGCGTTTCAGTCGATGTTGCAAAGTGATGTGCCACCAAGGGCGTCCAAGCGTCCTGTCGTGAGTTCACTGGCTGCGCAGTTGTCGGACTCAGAAGTGTCCTCAGATGACGGAGAGATCCATGAGGACTCTGACTCTGATCCCATGGGGCAGGAGGTGGAGGCTAAGTCCTCCATTAATGTTCCAGCATTAGTTAGGGGCGGTGCGGGCTATCCTCCATATAGAGGATGATGCGCTGGCTCCTAGGTCGAAGTTCCCTAATTTTAAAAAAGCCAAGGTAACCTCGAATGTGTTTCCCCTGTCTGATCAATTAACGGATCATATGGCGGCGGCGGCGGCGGCATGGCAATTACCCAGTAAGAGGTTCCTGCCTCAGAAGAGGTTGGCGTCAAATTATCCTTTTACTGAAGCTCATTGCAGGAAATGGGAGACTCCGCCGGCGGTGGATTCCCATGTCACCCGCTTGATCAAAAGCGCAATGCTGCCATTGCCGTCTATCTCCTCTTTAAAGGATCCCACGGACAGGAAGGTGGAGACTTGTTTGAAGTCCATTTACTCTCTTTCCGGGGCGGTGGCTCGCCCGTCCATGGCTATCTCCTGGGTGGCTAAAGCCATTGAGAACTGGGTCAATGCCTTGGAGGATACCTTTACTGACGATGCTCCGGTTATCCAGAGAGCGTTAGTGGGACAGATGAGGGATGCGGATTCCTATATTGGGGAAGCGTCTTTGGATGCCAGCCTGCTAACTTCTAGGGTTTCGGCTGCAGCTGTGTCTGCTCGGCGGTCCCTGTGGCTGAGGTCCTGGAGGGCTGATGCAGACTCTAAAAAGGGTCTAGAGGCCTTGCCTTTTAATGGAGAATTGCTATTTGGTCCAGATTTGGACAAAATAGTTGATACCTTGGCTAAGTCCAAGTCGGCTTTCCTCCCTTCGGCCTCTGCGCCGGCTAAAGTGAGGAGCTCTGCTTTTCGGGTTCAGGGTAAGGCCAAGGGTCAGTCCTTCCCGAGACATTCGGCGACCAATGCCGCACCCAAGCCCAAGAAGCAGGCATGGAGTGCTCGGTGCCCTCCTTCCAAGCAGGAGGATAAACCTGCTGCCTGATGGGACGGGCCTCTCTCTGGGGGACCCCAGAGTGGGAGGCCGACTTCTCCAATTCGCCCAGTGTTGGCGCAATACCACCACGGATGCCTTGGTTCGAGAAGTAGTCTCTCAGGGGTACGCCCTGTCTTTTCGGTTCAGGCCGCCCCACCTGTTTTTCTGCAGGAGTCCTTCTCTGGACAAGACCAAAGCTGTCCAGATTGAGGTAGCTATAGAATCCTTGCTACAAGCAGGGGTCATTGTTCCCATTCCGCAGTCTCAGCACGGGACGGGGTACTATTCTACTCTGTTTCTGGTGCAGAAACCCAATGGTTCTCATCACCCTATCCTGAATTTGAAGTCTCTGAACACATACCTCAGAGTTCCCAAGTTCAGGATGGAAACGTTACGTTCCATCATTCTGGCGATGGAACCCGGGGATTACATGGTCTCCCTCGATATCCAGGACTCCTATCTCCATGTGCCCATAGCACCGGCACATCAGCGGTATCTGAGGTTTGCTATCCTGAACCATCACTACCAGTTTCGGGCGTTGCCTTTCAGCCTTTCTGAGGGTGTTCACCAAGGTGATGGCAGTTATGGCTGCCCACATTCGCGTCGGGGTATACGGCTGCTGCCGTACCTGGATGATCTTCTGCTGCTGGCAAGCTCCTCGGAGGTGCTTGTTTGACATCTCCACCTGACCATTGCTTGTCTTCAAGCACATGGGTGGTTGATAAATTGGAAGAAGTCATCTCTGATCCCATCACAACGGATGGTCCATCTGGGAGCACTTCTGGATTCTTGTCAACAAAGGATTTTCTTGACTCCGGAAAAGGTGTTTTCCCTACAACTGAGGATACACAGTTGCCTGAGCAGTGGCAGGGTGTCTGTCCATTCGGCAATGAGAGTCCTGGGTTCCATGGTGTCGGCATTCGACATGGTGGAGTTTGCCCAGTGCCATTCCAGGCCCCTGCAGGGGCAGATTCTTTCGGAGTGGAACGGGTTATCTCACCGGATCCGTTCTCAGATGCTGGTCTTATCCCCGGATGTGCTGTATCTGGCGTGGAGGCTTCAGTCAGCTCATCTCATCCAGGGTCGCCCCTTTTGGATCCCGGACTGGGTTCTGCTTACGACAGATGCCAGTCTCCGGGGTTGGGGGGCAGTGACCGGCTCGTTGACTCTTCAGGGCCGTTGGTCAGCGGAGGAAGCCGTCCTTCCCATAAACGTTCTAGAGCTGTGGGCAGTGTACCGTGCTCTACTGTCGTCAGGCACCGTTCTTCACAGAAGAGCAGTTCAGGTGCAATCGGACAACGCTACCAGAGTGGCTCGATCCATGTCCAGCTGCCTGCTACAAAGGAACAAGCGGCCACTAACAAAGACCCATTACCCGCTATAAGCTTTACACCGCCAGGCTACTGCTGAGACGGGAGCCGACCGCGACTACAGCGTTGCTACACGTGGTCACCAACTGCTGGCTACTAGCGGGTTTATCTGTATTCTGCACAAGCCACACAGAGACAGGAGTTGTCCATGATTGCGGTGCTATATTCCATCAAGCTGTCTTCCTATGCCGAAATTGCCGTTAGGCGCTTGCAGAACAATGTGCAGATATAGTATGGTAGTAAAGGTTCAATGTAAAAAATATATACTGTATATAAAATAATATTGATTACAAAATCACATGGCTTAATGCCCCTGGAGTTAATGGGAAATGAACCCAAGGTGACAGCTATGTTAAGATGCTTCACACCTGTTTTCTGTGACTGCCTGTAGTAGCAGTTTAATAGACAGGGGGATTCAAGACACTGCAAGTGTCAGAACCTCCTTCTATTGAATATCACTGATTGTAGTGAATATTTTTTTATTATTTTGGTTTGTTTCCCAACCCTGTATTTATTTTTCTGCATCAATTACTCTGTGTATGACTTTCAGTATTTTCAGTTAGCCAGATATTGCTGCAAAAGGCAAACAAGCAGTGTTTAATCTAAACAGACATTTTTCTGTGCTGAGACTTGTAGTTGAGTGGTGATTTCATAGAGCGTCACTTAATCCCACCGTTCATTTGTATGGCATGTCAGGACTGTGTGAGTGCCACACATCACTTTCGAAATTGCCACTAGGGGCTTGTAGAACAGTATGTGTGACACAAGTAATCTTTTTTGAAGGAAAAACTGTCTTTATTAAAATAACCAGCAGTGCAGTATTAGTATATAATGTATACTAAATAGTGTAAATATAGTGTATTAAAAAGACTCTTTATACTGTACGTGATTGGCCAGTCTGCCAGGGCTTACTATTGTATTCTATAGTGCCATATCCATCCTCTGCTGTAGTATTCAGCACTGTAGTTTTCATTAGTGGAGCAATCGCCACCCAGTGGTATTCCATGCCGTGGATATTCTTGCACCTTACCACTCCAGCCTACTCTATTTTTATGCTGTGAATAAGATGCCTGTATGCTGCGAAAAGGATGAATGTAGACACACCTGTACAGCCATGGCCAGAAGTTTTGAGAATGATACAAGTATTTGTTTTCACAAAGTGAGGTGGATGGACAAACAAAAACCCACAAATTCTGACAAACTCCAAGCATTGATTAGGCAAGAATGGGCGGCCATCAGTCAGTATGGGGCCCAGAAGTTGATTGACAGCATGCCAGGGCAAATTACAGAGGTCTTGAAAAAGAAGGGTCAACACTGCAAATATTGACTTTCTGCATAAACTTAATGTAATTGTCAATAAAAGCCTTTGACTCTTATGAAATGCTTGTAATTTTACTTCAGTATACCATAGTAACATCTGACAAAAAGGTCTAAAAACACTGAAGCAGCAAACTTTGTGAAAACCAATACTTGTGTCATTCTCATAACTTTTGGCCATGGCTGTATATATCCCTGTGTCCTTCTGATCCAGGAAAATCCCAGATAGATTTTAAATAGCAGGTTAATAGAAGCTTGAATAAATGTATGTGTGATATTAAGCAGGATTCTCTCTGTGGAGTTAATTAGCAATCTGTGTATTATACACAGTGTACAATGGCCCTCATTCAGAGCCGTTCGCTATTTGCGGTCGTTCGTTTAAAAACAAGGGGTGGCTATTCAAATGATCCGTACGCACATTGCAGTCTGTTCACACCTCTAAGTCTGAACGAACGAGCAAAACATACGCTCGTTTATTTGTTAAAAACGCCCCCTGGCCGCTCGCACCATACGTCATGTCCGCTATTTATTAGATTAATCGAGTACATCGACCAGCGTATGAACTGCTCGCTATTCTTGTGGTTGGTGTTTGCTACCACAAATTTGCGAGCAGTTCTGGCTCTAAAATAACCCAGTGACGTGGTCATTGACGCTGCTGTTTTAAATATACACACCCATAAAACGCCCGTTTTGACCTTTAAGCACGCCTGCGTTCGGATCTCCACTCCCCATTTTCAAGCACCTTCCCCTGTTACCACCCACATACGCCTCATTCTGTCACTCAAAATAGCAGGCACTCGCTATATAGCGTACAAACGATTTTCGGCCGCACTGACTGGTTCGCGCATGCGTACTAAAAAGCGTACGCATGCGCAGATGTGCAAACATCGCTCGGAACGAGCGTACTGCCGCTAACGAGCGGCTCTGAATGAGGGCCAATGTTGTCAGAAAAGACCTCCATTCAACCTTTCCTATGTGAATTAGGTTGACCTTTTAAACTGTTACTGATATTTATCCGGACTACCAAGTTGTTTAACCACTTAACTGACATTCTTTTTCCAAAAACCGCTACAAAATTGTCGGTTTCTTTCATGATTGGGATTGTCCCAGCAGTCAGTGGTGTCGTCACCCATGCAGGGGTTCCAGAGACAACTGATGGTACCCCACAGTCTCCCTATTTCCCCTCCTCGGGTCTCTCTCAGGAGCCTGCGTGGGTTAATTCACTGACAAGCTCTGTACAGCATTCGTCGGATGTGTTACAAGGGGAGTCTGTGTTGCTGCCTCACAAGCGGCCGGTGGCGTCTCTGTCTGCTCCTTATGAGGATGACGACGGGACGTCCGATGATGGGGAGATTCTGGATCTTTCTGACCAAGAACTTCCCCGTACTAAAAAGTCGGACGCTAAGTCTAAGGTTTATATTCCTGGCCTTATTTGTGCTGTCCGCACAGCTTTAGTTATTGAGGATGATGATCCTCCGGTGTCGAAGTCCAAATATGCCTTTTTCAAGGATATTAAGGGTGACGCCACAGTGTTTCCTCTTTCGGGTCAGTTAGTAGACCATTTAGAGGAGGCATGGAAACATCCTGGCAAACGGTATCAGCCTCAAAGACGTTTAGCTGTGGCTTATCCGTTTGCGGACAATTATTTCTCTAAGTGGGAATCCCCTCCTCAGGTGTATTCTCATGTGACACGCCTAGTCCGAAGTGCCACATTGCCCATGCCCTCCATGTCCACCTTGAAGGATGCTACGGACTGTAAGGTGGAGATCTGCTTAAAGTCCATTTATTCCCTCGCGGGGGGGGGGGGGGGGCATCCAGACCGGCTATGGCCGTATGTTGGGTAGCCAGAGCTATGGAGCGCTGGGCCGATAGTTTGGAGGCGTCTTTGGATTCCGACTGTTCGGCTGAACAGTCCGAGTTGATAGGCAATCTCCGGGATTCGGCCACTTACATCAATGAAGCGGCCTTGGATATTAGTACCCTCACTTCTCGCATTTCCTCTGCAGCTGTGGCTGCTCGTCGCACCTTATGGTTGCGATCCTGGAAGGCGGATGCTGATTCCAAAAAGGGATTGGAAGCTTTGCCATTTAATGGAGAAGTCCTCTTTGGTCCAGATCTGGACAAAATCTGTCTGCATGTCTCCCGTCTGTTCGGGTACGTCGTCCTTTCGGCCTTATAGGGCCCAGGGTAGGCCTAAGGCACAGTCCTTTCCCAGACAGGCTGGGCCCAAGAAATCGGCCAATCCCAGGAAACAGGCCTGGAGTACCAGACGTCCGGTCCCTAAGGCTGATGACAAGCCTGCGGCCTGACGGTCCGGGCCTCCCTTTGGGGGATCCCAAAGTGGGAGGCCGCCTACTGCAGTTCGTTCAGTATTGGTCGGCAACTACGACAGACACTTGGGTTCATGAGGTGGTTTCTCACGGGTATGCCCTCTCCTTTCCACACAGGCCCCCATCCCGATTCTTCACCACGGGTCTTCCCTTAGACTAGAACAAAGCCATGGAACTGCGGAAGGTTTTGCACACTATGCTTCAGGCTGGAGTTATAGTGCCTGTTCCATTCTCCCAGAGCTGCCAGGGTTTCTATTCCAATCTATTTTTGGTGCAGAAACCCAATGGGTCGTACCGTCCGATTCTCAACCTCAAGGCACTCAACAAGTCCTTGCGGGTGCCGCGGTTTCGGATGGAGACCCTACGGTCCATCATTCTGGCGCTGGAACCTGGGGATTACATGGTGTCTTTGGCCATACAGGACGCTTACCTGCATGTCCCTATTCTTTTGCGTCACCAACAGTTCCTCAGGTTTGCAATCCGCAATGATCACTTTCAGTTCCGGGCGTTACCTTTTGGGCTGGCGACAGCACCACGGGTGTTCACCAAGGTTATGACGGTCATGGCGGCGTTCCTGCGGCTGCAGTGAGTCCGCATGTTGCCGTACCTAGACCTTTTGTTGGTAGCAGGGTCTCCAGAGCTCCTTCTATGCCACTTGGTTCTGACGATTGCAGTACTGCAACGGCACGGCTGGTTGATAAACTGGCAAAAGTCCACCCTGATCCCATCTCAGAGGATTCTACACCTCGGAGCCTTATTGGACTCCAGTCAGCAGCGGATCTTTGTGACGGGAGAAAAGATCTCTGCCTTGCAGTTGAGGGTGCGCAGTTGTCTGCAGAGTCGCCGTGTGTCTCTACACTCGGCGATGAGGTTACTGGGCTCCATGGTGTCAGTATTCGACATGGTGGAATATGCCCAGTTTCACTCCAGACCTCTGCAGCAATTGATCCTGTCCAAATGGAATGGACTGCCTCAGAGTCTAAAGTCCCAGACGATGGTGCTCACTCCGGAGGTTCGCCTGTCCCTAGCCTGGTGGTTGCAGACGACCCATCCTCAACAAGGGTCGTCCATTTTGGGTGGTGAACTGGGTCCTATTAACAACGGGCGCCAGCCTTTGGGGCTGGGGAGCGGTCACGGGTCCACACTTGTTCCAGGGCAGATGGACTTAGGCGGAAAAGGAGCTTCCGATAAACATCTTAGAACTCCACGCAGTTTTCAATGCTCTCCAGCAGGCACAGCGGGTTCTCCAAGGTCACCCTGTGCAGGTCCAGTTGGACAACGCCACCACCGTGGCTTACATAAATCGGCAAGGAGGAACCCGAAGTCGGGCGGCACTCGTAGAGGTGTCCCGCATCCTGGTCTGGGCGGAGCGCAATCTCCCGGCCATATCAGCAGTATTCATCCCGGGAGTTCTCAACTGGGAGGCGGACTTTCTCAGTCGCCAGGACGTTCATCCGGGGGAGTGGTCTCTGCACCAGGACATCTTTCAACTTCTGGTGGACAGGTGGGGTCTTCCAGAGATCGACCTCATGGCGTCACGGCACAACAACAAGTTGCCGGTGTACGGGTCTCGCACAAGAGTCGAAAAGGCGCCTCTGGTGGATGCTCTGTCCGTCCAGTGGACGTTCCGGTTTGCTTATCTGTTTCCTCCGTTTTCCCTTCTTCCTCGGGTAATCCGGAAATTCAAACAGGAAGGAGGGACGCTCCTGTTGATAGCTCCCGCGTGGCCCCGGAGGCACTGGTTCTCAGACCTCTGGGGACTGTCCGTGGACGTTCCTCTGCGGTTGCCGTTACGCCTGAACCTCCTGTCACAGGGTCCTTGTCTTCACCCGGACCTGACTCGGCTGTCTTTGACGGCGTGGCTGTTGAGACGGCCATGTTAAGGTCCAGGGGGTTTTCCAGCTCTGTAGTGCAAACTATGCTAAGAGCTCGGAAACCATCTTCTGCAAGGATATACCATCGTGTGTGGCATACGTTCTTCCAGTGGTGTCGGCCGAGAGGTTATGCTCCTCGGGAGTTCCGTCTGTCTAGAGTGTTAGCTTTCCTACAGGGGGAACTGGACCATGGGCTTCGCCTTGCGTCCCTGAAGGTGCAGGTGTCTGCCCTGTCCGTCTGGTTCCATCGTAGGATTGCTGCAATCCCTGCTGTGCGCACCTTTATGCAAGGTGTTCTCAGAATTCAGCCACCTTTTGTTCCACCGGTGGCGCCTTGGGATTTAGCTGTGGTCCTGAGGGCTCTCCAGGGACCGCCGTTTGAACCACTGGGCTCAGTGGACTTTAAATGGCTGACAGCTAAAACAATTTTCCTTCTGGCCATCGCTTCGGCCAGACGTGTTTCTGACTTAGGGGCTCTATCCTGTAGACTCCCTTTCCTGATTTTTCATGGGAACAGGGCAGTGCTGCGCACTTGTCCTAAATTTCTTCCCAAAGTTGTTTCTCGTTTTCATATCAACGAGGAAATCGCTGTGCCGGCTTTTAACTCACCTGATCTTTTAGTGGGTGAAGCCACTTTGGATGTTGCGCGGGCCTTGAGGATTAATGTTGACCGCACTTCTTCGTTTAGGAAGTCGGACGCCTTGTTTGTCCTCTATGGCTTCCGTAAGAAGGGTTGCCCTGCTTCAAAGCAGACTTTGGCAGGCTGGATTCGTATGGCCATTTCAGAAGCTTATCTTCATGAAGGCCAGTCCAGATCTGCAAGGCTGCCACGTGGTCCTCTGTCCACACCTTTTGTGAGGTATTACGCGTTTGACACCTTTGCTTCTCAGGATGCTTCCTTCGGGCGCGGATTCTCCTTTCAGCACAGGAGCGTCCCCACCCTTGAAGGATACTGCTTTGGGACATCCCCAAGGTATCCTGTGGATACCCTATGGACCCTGATGTAGAAAATATGAGATATGGTAAGAACTTACCTTTGTTATCTCTATTTCTACGAAGCCCATAGGGTTCCACAGGACTCCCACCCTGTCGCACCTGTGCTGCAGATGGGCTTTACTCTGGTCACCGGTTTTTCCGTCTCCCTCTGGTGAGAATGTGATTCTTGTGTGTTTCCAGATCTTTTTTCTCTCTCTTCCTTCTCCTCCTCCGGCTCATGGCTTGGTACGTAACTGAGATGCCTTGGCTCGGGGGTGGGGTATAGGAGGGGGACCCTAGTGCATCCTGGGAAGCTGAAAACTTAACTCTATGGTGCCCGATGCCTGACGTCATCACGTATACCCCAAGGTATCCCGTGGATGATTTTGTGTTGCAAGCAGTCTCTCCTTTCACATGATGATCTATTATAGTACCATGGTTGGATAGTCACTTATGCAAAATCCAATCTCAAACCGTCTCAAGTAATGTTGTTTCTTGGAGTCCGATTCAACTCGTTCAACTTCCTTCAGAAAAGATTCACTCCCTGCAGTAAAATCACTCCTCAAATAGAAATAAGTGTCCATCTACACGTGCATGATGGTGCTAGGCAAGTTAGTATCAACCTTCAAAGTCGTGCAATCTACACAAGTAATTGTATACATGGAGATTCTAGCAAAATGGAACAAATCAGCTAAAGTCTCAGATGCTTCTTTGGTCATCCTCAACAAGACATTATTTTCTGTGGTGGATGGAGGTCAGCAACCTCGACATGGGTAGACAATTCAACATTTGGAACTGGATCATTGTTACCAACTATGCCAGTCTCAAGGGTTTGATAGCAGGGGTTCTGCATGCCAGTTTCAGGGAAATTGGTATCCTGTGGAATCAAGCCTCCCAATCAGGGCCATTCCATGTGCACCTGGTGGCAGTGAGTGTGGGGTTCTTTATAAATAAAGTGTTAACTAATATTGTTTCTTACATGTGACAAATTCCAGCAAGCGTGCCCTGGCAAGATGCCACTTTTTTGTAAAAAAAATAAATAAATTAAGATAAAGACAAGACAGATATCTGTGTACAGTTTTACAAAGTTATATCGGTTCTGCAAGTTTTGGGTGCTGGGTTCTGTGTGCAGATGATAGCTTTCGGACATCCCTGAAATTCTCCAGTCCCCATTTGTGTGAATTCCTTGTGGGACACTGGATGTCCTCCCTTACGCTCCAGATGACCTTTTTGTTTTATTTTGCTTATTTGGCACACTCTTGTTTAATGGTTTATGAATGTGTGGTTCTCCTTTACTTTTCTACACTCTCCTCCGGGCTTGGTTAGTTGATCAACTGAGGTCCAGAGAGCCAATCCGGGTATAGAGGGTGAGGCGCCCCAACTGTGGCACTACTTTTTTTTTACTACTATGTGCCAGTCTCCGCGTGACACCTGATATACCCCCATGGAATTCAGGGAAACTTAACAGTTTTTTTCACTTGTAATTAAATCTGTCTCTGAATCATATAAGGAGGCACATGCTGTCCTGCCCAGAAATACTTTAACTTGTTTTGTTACAGCAAGCATCTCTTCTCTGTCCTTGCTTGGCTATTGCTAATCTTTTTGGAAGAACTGAGGCTGCTGATTATTACAGGGCGCAAGTAGAGCTTTTCTTGTTCTAAGAACCTGCCTCCTACAAGTTGAATATAATCAACCTTTGTGCACCAAGCATTCATGATAAACAAAGGGATTTAATGTAAAGCGAAAACTTTTTTTTCTTTAACATATAATTTTGTAGTAAATTAATTGTAATGTATTTGGCAAGTCAATTTAGATTAATTTACTTGTTTGTCTAATGTAATCTGCAACACTTTCATACTTCTATGGTTAATGAATTTCACTTTTATGAAACATCTACATAAAATATGTTGCGATGGCCTCCCAATTATATCAGACAGGTATATAGTTTGGTTACACAAAATTTTTGGTCTTCCAAAAGTGTAAGTTTTTGAGTATTTTACACTGAGTGCAAGTTCTAGTTGGAGTGTACATCTATGAACTATTGTTGAAATTAACTTGATAATATTCAATAAATAAGTCAGCTTCCTGATAATAGCTGATATATATATATATATATAAAGACCCTTCCCCCTATAATTAACTTCCTTTCTTCTTCTGTTAATTTCCAACAACCCCTCAATGTAATTGAGCTGTCCCCGCCATAAACTCCTCTCCTGTAATTATTATTTCTTCCTCACAGTTCTCTCCTGTAATTCACCCACCTCTGTAATTAATTTTCTTCTACTCTCCCCATAGGGGTGACAAGTGGGGTATAGGCTGGAGTAGGAATCCGGGCACCAAACACTTAATGTTTTTCTCCCAGCAGCCCAGGCTCCATCTCCGCTTTACCCCTCCACCAGACAAGCCAATTTTTAGTTTGGTCCCTGCAGGAGCGGACACTGTTTAAATAGGGGGCTGCTTTTATGCAGTCTCATCTTTTATTTTCTTTAAAAATGAAAGAAATTACAGTGGGCAGCTCTAGTCATCACACAACACGCCCGTGCTACCACTCCAACCACCCCCTGCACCAGCAGCTGAAGCACTGCAAAGTGTGGCAGTGTCTTTGGCCGGGCCCTCTGCAGCACACTGGGGAGCCACAGCCGGATACCACAGGGAGATGGACAAGAGTGGCTCTCTGCTTGCAAGGAGCTGCATGGTAGCAGCTTTCACTGCCACAGCGAGTGTAATCTTCCGTTTTCAGGGGACATCCTCTTTGGTTCCAATTTGGACAAGTTCGTGGCCACGGTGGTGGCATCCAAGACAGCCTTCCTCCCTTCTGCGGCAGCCCCAAGGTTGCAAACTTCTAATTTTTGCTCCTTTCATCCACAGGGAAAAGCTAAAGACCAGTATTTCTCGAGGTTCCAGGGTTACTCATTCAAGGTTTCCAAACCCTGAGCTAATCAACCCTGGTTTACCAGGCCCCCTTCCACCAAGCCTAACCTGCCGCTTGACGGGACGGCCTCCATCTGGGGGATTTCAGCGTGGGAGACTCACTTCTTTTCTCCGAGACCTGGATGGCGACCACATCGGACATCTGAGTGTGAGGTGTTGTCTCCCTGGGCTACACCCTAACTTTTAGGGAGCAGCATCGAACCAATTTTTTTTCCACAGGCTCTCCGGTGGAGCCAGGCAAAGCAAAAACACTGCTGGAGTTTCACTCCCTGCTGGGATCCAAAGTAATTGTTCTAGTTCTCCTGTCTCAAAGAGGCAAGGGCTTTTATGCCAACATCTATTTGGTCCAGAAGCTGAAAAGTTCCTACTGTTCAATCCGCAACCTGAAGACTCTCATCAAGTTCTTGTGGTCTTCAAATTCCGCATGTAGTCTCTACGGAATGGGAATGAAATACCGCCGGCCGCATGGCCGGCAGTTCGATTCCCGTCAGCGGCAGCCCGACAGGAGCAGAGTTCGAAGCAGCGGAACAGCGCTGGAAATCCTGATCGTGGATAGGTAAGTATAGACTAACCTAACCCCCCTAACCCTAACCCTCCTTAGGGGTGCCTAACCCTAACTTCCCCCCCAAGGGCTAACCCTAATCCCCCCTTGAAGTGCCTAACCCTAACCACCCCCTCCCCGCTACCTAAACCTAAGTCCCCCGGGGGGGTGCCTAACCCTAAGTCCCCCCCAGGGGTGCCTAACCCTCCTTCCCCCTAGCCTAACCCTCCCGGGGGGGTGCCTAACCCTAAGTCCCCCCCGGGAGCCCTAAACCTAACCCTCCCTCGCGGCTGGCATCACTACGATCAGGATGCCGGTCTCCCGGCGTCGGGGAAATGCGGGCGTCTACATCTAGATGCCCGGCATTTCACCCTTGCCGGGATAAGACAGTCGGGAAGCCGGCTGCCGGTATTTAGGCAGTCGGCTTCCCGATTGCTTCCCGTTTCTACATTCCATCATTCTTGAACCGAGGGAAGTTCATGGCCTTTTTGGACACCCAGGATGCCTATTTGGATGATTTTATCCGGCTCAGTCACCAGCGCTTCCTCAGGTTTGTGGTCTGGGAGGAACATTTATTATTTCGGGAATTGCCGTTTGGTCTTTCCGTGGCTCCTCATGTCTTCAGGAAAGTCATGGCAGCTCATTTGCATCATAGGGGTATCAGGATTCTTTCTTATCTAGATGACCTTCAGATCCTCACCCTTTCACTGGAGGTCCTCAGGGACCATACCCAGTCCCATGGATGGATCATCATTTGGAAGAACTCCTCCCTGACTCCGTCGCAGGAGATGTAGCATCTGGGGGCCTTGCTGGATTCCGGGGTTCAGTGGGTCTTCCTCCCACCAGAAAAGCTTCAGAACCTACAGACCAGGATTCACAGTTTATGGGGCATATTCAATTGTGTGCGAGAATAGCAAAAAACCCGCACCTGCAAGGTTTTTCCTGCAGGTGTGGGTTCATTGCAATTCAAATAGGTGTGGATTTTTTCAATTTTAACCCGCTGGGAGAATTAAAATCAAGCGTCTCCAGAGCAAGTGTGATTTTTCCTAAAATCGTTAATTTTAGGTAAAATCAGCGGGACTTGCTCCGGCACCACGGCAGAACCCCCCCTGAGGACTAATTGAGCAATTGGAAGTTACAATTAGCTTAATTAGTCAGTAATTACTCACCTTCCGAAGTGCTGTCTTCTTCATCCAATGTTGGGTCCCGATCTACAGCAGCAGCGGTGAGTATGTCAGTGTGTATGAGTGTGTGTGTATGTGTGACCCCCGGTGTATGTGTATCCCACCAGTGTCAGTGTGGCTCTCCGGAATGGGCGACGGGAGAACTACTCCCAGCAGCCCCCTCTCCAGTGAGAAGATAGAGGGGAGGCCACCGGGCAGGTAAGTGAAGAATTTTTTTTTTCTTACGTGGTGCAGGGTTTTCAAAGCGGAAAACCCTGCGACCACTTATTTTTAATTGGATACTGCAGGTATTGGGAGCGCGCATACCCGCGGTATTCCAAAATTGGGCGCAAGGTTTTTTACCTCGCGCCCAATTGAATATACCCCTAGGTCATCACGGAGTGTCAATACACTCTCTTGCATGCAGATCCTGGTCTCTCTGGTTTCCACCTTTGATATGGTGGAGAATGCCCAGTTATGCTCCCGCCTCTTCAGAGGTTTTGTCCCAGTGGAAAAAATCCCATTGGCAGCTCAAGACATAAACTATCATCCTCTCTTGGGAGGTCCAGCTCCTCTTATGGTGGCTTCAGGCATTCCACTTAGACAAGGGCCGTCCCTTTTTGGATTCAGGACTGGGTTCTCCTCACCACCGACGCAAGTCTTCGTGGGGGGGCAGTAACCTGTCAATAGACCTTTCAGGGTCGGTGGACTTTTTACAGAGCCGGTTACTGATTAATATTTTGGAACTTCGATCAGTTTTCAGAGCTCTATGCCTATCTCTGCCATTCTGCCAGCATCGTACGGTCCAGGTACAGCCCAACAACGCGACTGCCGCAGCATACATAAACCATCAGGATGGCACTCTAAGTTGCAGCGCTATGAATGTGAGTTGCATTCTCTTCTGTGCAGAGCGTCATCTGTCGACAGTCTTCAACCCTGGAGTCCAGAATTAGGAAGCAGACTTCCTCAGCCGCCAGGATGTTCACACAGGCGAGTGGACACTGCATCCAGATGCCTTTCAGCTCCTAGTTCTCCGCTGGGTTTGCTGAACATAGGCTTGATGGCGTCTCGGCACAACCACAAGCTACAGAGGTACTGCTCACGCTCCAGGGATTCGGGAGCCCTTATGGTTCAGTGGACCTTTCGCCTCATGTGCATCTTCCCTCCGATCTTGCTGATTCTACAGTTCTTCTGCAAGTTGAAGTTGAAAGGCGGCACCGTGATCCCTATTGGCCGCGCAGAGCTGGTACGCGAATCTCCTAAGTCTTCCTCTGTGACTTCCTCTGTGGCCAGATCATCTGTCTCATAGCCCGTGCTTCCATCAGGAACTGGCCATCTTGCTTTGACGGGGTGCTCTTGAGACATCTGTAATGAGAGCTAAGGGGTTCTCTAGATCGGTTGTTTGTACCATGCTGAATGCCTGCAGACCACCTTCTGCCAGAATTTATCACTGCATCTGATGGAATTACTTTGCCTGGTGTCCAGCGAGGGGTTTGAACTCCAGATGATTTTGACTCTTTTGGGTCCTCTCCTTTCTGCAGGCTAGTCAAGAATTGGGTCTCTGCCTCGCTTGTTTTAAAGGTGCAGGTTATTGTCCTTTTTGCCCTCTTCCAGAGGCAGATTGCTCTAATGTCTGATGTACGGACTTTCCTGCAGGGTGTCCTCCACGTTCAACCTCCGTTTGTTCCTCTGGTGGCCCCACGGAACTTGTCTTTGGTGCTTCGGGCTCGTCAATCGTCTCCTTTTGAGCCTTTGAACTCTGAGGACATTCACTGACTTATGTGGAAGTCGATCTTCCTACTTACCATAGTGTCAGTCCAGGGGGTGTCAGACTTGAATACATTGTCTTGTCGCATGCCTTTCCTTGTCTTTTACTCGGACTAGGCCGTTCTTCGGACATGATAAGGCTACCTTCCTAAGATAGTTTCACATCCACCAGGAAATTGTAGTCCCTGCCTTTCCAGCACCTGATTCTTTGCTGGAGGAGGCCACTTTGATCTCAGTAAGACTGAGTCCCGTTTTGTCCTCTCTGACTTTCACAAACAGTGCTGGCCAGCCATGAAGCAGACTTTGGCCAGATGGCTCTATTTGACCATCCATCACACAGACCTTCCTGCCTCAGCCGTGGTGACAGTTCATTTCACCAGGTCGGTGGGCACTTCTTGGGCAGCATAACCCGGCGCCTCTGCGGAGCAGCTTTTTAAGCTTTCTCAAATTTATTCAATTAACACCTTTTGCTACTGTCGACTCAGCTTTCAAGCGAAGGGCTCTCAGCGCAGCTCAGGAGCATCCCCTTCCTTAGGTGGGGTAGCTCTTGGATGTCTCACCATCTAAGGCTGGTGTGGCACCTATGGAAAGAAGAAAAGGAGATTTATGTTCTTACCATTTCTTCGATATCCAAAGGGGACACAGGGCGCCCACTCTGATGCACCTGGTTTGTGGGGGTTTTGCTTCCGATTCTCCTTTCAGTCTCTTGGTGTGTGGACCTTTGTGTGTGCCGGTCTTCTCTTCTTTCTCGCTCCTGCCTTGGGCTTGCTAACTTAACTGGTCTGCCTGGAGCTGGGGGCAGGGTATAGGGAGATGAAACCTAGGCCGCTGGGAGAAAAAGCTTAACTGTTTGGTGCCCGGACCCCTAAGCCTATGTCCCCTATGGATATCAAAGGATTTAACCAGGTCACAATATAAATCTCCTTTTCTCTCCCTTCCACTGTTGTTCATTATCCCTCCCCTGTAATTCTCTCCCCTCGCTCATGAATACTTACCAGTAGCTGATAGAGAAATGTATCTACCTGGATATCGGATACGATGCTACTTTTCTGGGTCATTAATATTCTGTGAACACACAGCACAGTGATGTCACCAGAAAGCTTTTATCATAACTAAAACAGCGTGGTGTGTCATACCCAGGGCCTTCTGCTCCTCCGCCTACTTTTAATATGCAAAGCAAGGCACTGGGAACAGGGAAATACTGAGGCAAGAGGAGAGAACACAGCGGCCTGGTTGATTCTTTTTTGTCTGCCCATTTCTGAGAGGCAGTAAATGTAATTGTATTACTATTGGGAGCTATGAGACTTATATATTTTTCTTGTTAGATCCCTAATTTAATCCTGTTTGTTTGTTTTTTTTCAATTTATTAATGTTCTTTGTTTTCAGGGAGTGAAGTTACTGTCATATTTATACAAAGAATCTCTTGAAAACAGCAGCAATGAAAACTACCCGGTCTTGTTATCGCTGTTAAAATCAAGTTGTGAGCCATATACAAGGTAAATGCTGCTTCCAAATGTATGGATTCAACAAGTGTGTGTATGGCCCTTTTGAGAAAGAAATGGCTTTTCTGAAAATGGGTGTGGCAAAAAGCAGATTGATCATGTTTTGGGCAGACGTGTTATTAGGACTAAAGCTGCATACACACACAACGATTTTGTTACCAACGATTTTATGAATGATTTTCTGTCAGATTAACTGTCAGATTTTTTAAAGTGTAATGAACGATTTTTTTTTAACTACAAACTATTTTTGCATGTTCCCTTAATGAAAATCGTTCAGTTGGTCAGTCTAACTGAACTACAAACTACAATCGTTATCGATAATCGTTCAAAAAATTGTGTGTGTATGCACCTTAATTCATTCCAATTTTACAATCTAGAATGTTGGGAGATAAGTATGATACAGTTGATCAGTCTTTCTGGTACATAGTTTACTCCAGGTGTTAAATACCGTATATACTCGAGTATAAGCCGAGTTTTTCAGCAAATTTTTTGTGCTGAAATAGTACCCCCTCGGCTTATACTCGAGTGACAGCGCTACACAGTACACACACACAGCCGCCGGAGCCGGCAGCTGTGTGTTTGCTGTAATCAGCAGCCGCTGAGAGTCTGTTAGACTCTCATCGGCTATTGCTGCTCCCACTGCGGGAGCCATCTTCCTGCTCCCGCAGTGGGTAATGGGAGAGACGTCATGAGTAATGACGTCTCTCCCATGCAAAGCGGCCGGAAGAGCTGTTAGCGGCGGGACCAGGAGCTGGAGTTTCAGGTAAGTGATTTTTTTTTTTGTAATTCTTATTACGTCTCTCTCTACTGGGGGGGGGGGGGGGACTACAGGGGGCGATTACTACTGGAGTGCACTACCAGGGGGTGATTACTACAGGGGGCACTAAAAGGGGGGATTACCACTGGGGGAACTACCAGGGGGGATTACTACAGGGGGCACTAAAAGGGGGGGATTACCACTGGGGGCACTACCAGGGTGGGATTACCACTGGGGGTACTACCAGGGGGGGATTGCTACTGTGGGCACTAAAAGGGGGGGATTACCACTGGGGGCACTACCAGGGGGGGATTACTACTGGAGGCACTGAAAGGGGGGGGATTACCACTGGGGGCACTACCAGGAGGGATTACTACTGGGGGCACAACCAGGAGGAATTACTACTGGGGGCACAACCAGGAGGAATTACTACTGGGGGCACTACCAGCTGCTGCCATTTCCCACCCTAGGCTTATACTCGAGTCAATAAGTTTTCCCAGTTTTTTGTGGTAAAAGTAGGTACCTTGGCTTATATTTGGGTCGACTTATACTCGAGTATATACGGTACATTGTGCATGTATTGGTTTACAGACAGACATGTAGCACATATCAGAAGCAGGCATAGCATTTATATTGCGGCTGAATATATATTTTTTTTCTTTAACCGCATATTTGGCAAATTTCTTTCAGAACAGTTTTTAAATAATAGTGCGCTTTCTACTTCAGCCAGAGAGTTCCAGTGTAGAGTCCTAAGGAGAATGGAAAAGCGATATAGAGCCGTATTCTATTAGCGGCGAAAATAGCCGTTTTTCGACAAAAAAGCCGATATTTTTGCCAAAAAAACAGGCGAAAACATATTTGGCGGAAAAAAACTGGAGAAAAGTTTTCTCCATTCCAACAGGTGAAAAAAAATGCAAAATCCCAATTTTTTGCTAAAAATGTGTGGATTTCTTTTAGAACCCTTTGGACATCCACCCTAATGATAAATTACCCCCAAAAAATTTCGGAAGTTGCGCACTTTGGCGATAGATGACCGCGCAATTTTGGTTGAAAAAAAATGTAAAAACTTTGAAAATGATAGGAAGCAATTTGTTTTCCAGGAAATTACTGATCCACCTAAATAATGTTAAAATGGGTGCAAGTATATTTTCGTGTCGTAAAAACGCAATTTTAAAAACCGTAAAAAACCGCCTGCTGCGACCGCGTGCGATGTTTAAAACCCTTCACACATCCATACCATCCCCCTGATAAATCAGACCCAATACATTAAAACCATTTTCTCGCTTATTTTTTCTCCCCCCAAATTTGGCTGGTACCTTCTCATTTCACTTTGTCTCCTAACACTGCTTAGTAAATAGACCCCTGAAGCCGCTAGACTGGGGAGCATATGCTCCCTAAAGGCGTATGCTCTCCTAAAGTAGGTGAAACAAGACTTCAAATACAATAAATCCTTATTCGCACAACATCACCAGTGAAAATCCTCTTGTGAGTATTAATTAGAAAAGGAAAAAAAGTCTACCATAGTGTACCCTGTAACATTTGTGAGTGTCATTTAAAGGCTTCAGTCACATCTACAGGTTGAGTCTCCCATATCCAAATATTCCGAAATCCGGAATTTTTTTGGCATGACTGAGATAATGAAACCTTTGATTTTTGATGGTTCAATGTACACAAACTTTGTCTAAGGCACAAATTATTAAAAATATTATATAAAATGACTTATAGGCTTTGTGTATATGGGGTAAATGAAACAGAAATGAATTTCATGTATGTACACAAACTTTGTTTGAGCCACAAAATTATTCAAAATCTTGTATAAAATAACCTGCAGGTTGTGTGTATAAGGTGTATATGACACAAATGCATTTTGTGTGTATATTTGGGTCCCATTCCCAAGATATCTCATTATGATATGCTAATATTCCAAAATATGGAATATTCCGTTATCCAAAATACATCTGGTCCCAAGCATTTTGGATATGGGAGACACAACCTGTACTATTTTGTGCATCTGGAATATATAGCTTTTGAGATCTGTGGTAATGTAAAAGTACACACTACAAGTTCTGTCCTTGGGTTTACTTCTGCACCAGAAAATATACTATTTTGGCAACTGGCACTGGTCTTTTTCACCTGATGGGGTAAAGTTACAGCCACAGTACGCTTAGGCAGAGTGCTCTTACATAAACCTGTGCTGTCAATTATGAAGAATTATTAGAATTTAAAGTAGGGGTAGATTATTCCTTTGCATTAATTAGTTTTATTGTTAAAATGAAGTATATTCCTTAATACAGACATACATTCTCACATTTATAATCACTGACACAGAGACTCTCACTGATAGTGACTGTTCTTGATGCACAGAATGACAGTGACACACACACACCTGTGCTAATTGGGACTAATGCAGAGTTGCTGCCACCGTCACCTGCGCTCCTGTTAGAGCCGCAGTAATAATTGAGGCCTAGAATATGACCTACAGTAAGTTGTGGTGATGTGATTCCTGACATTGATCTCAGGACCTGACGTGGCCATGAATGGGCTGCATAGGGAGAACGTCAAGTGCTGCATGTTGTCAGAAATAGAAAAATTCTATAATACTATTTACGATTCATCTGCAATGGTTTTAGAAAGGAAGATTTAAAGGTAAGTTCAGGTAAAAAAAAGGCCTGTTTCCCAAATCAGTACTAGTACTAGGAAACAATATTTTCAGTGTGATATTGCGCTCTTCCAGTTTGATCATCTGTGTGTTGGGTATGTGTGTGTATATGTATTGTATGTCTATTTTGAAGTTGCAGTTGTCAAAACATAATTGTTTGTGCAGGGTTATCTATGATTGGGTCTACAGCGGTATATTAAGAGATGCTTGTAGAGAATTCATGATCCAGGTCAATGAAGACTTCATGGGGTTTAGAGGTACAGTATTTTGTCCTTTACTTTTATTTCTAAAATATTGTGCTCCATACCTTATCCTTAATAATACTAGCCCTGTTTCTATCAGATAAACGCTACTGGAATCAAGGATATGTTTTGATCTCAAAAGAGGTAGAAGATTGTGTTCCTGTCTTTTTGAAGCACTTGGCTAATGAAATATACATCTGTGGGAAGACCATAAACCTAATGAAGCTATGCTGCCCAAGGGTAGGATCTAAAGCCCAAATTTCAATAGGCTTTGTAAATGGCAATTCTAAAAAAGGAGAGGCTAAATAAAGATTGAAGCATTTAGGACATATTAATATTTTTGTTTTTTTTTCTTCAGCATTACATTTGCTGGTCTGACATCTCTGTACCACGAATATCCATTACATATTCCTTAGAAGAGCTGAAGGAAATGAGAAAAGACTGTGCAGTCTATGTAGCTCGAATGGATAGAATTGCACGGTATACCAGCATCAGCAAAGAGGAGAAGGTAACACAAATTGTTCTGCATGTGTCTATCATTTACAGTGCCTTGCAAAAGTATTCACCCCCTTTGCATTTTTCATGTTTTGTTGCCTCACAACCTGGAATTAAAATGGATTGTTTGAAGGTGTGCATCATTTCATTCACAGAACATGCCTACAGCTTTGAAGTTGTGTTTTTTTTTATTTTGTGAATCCAACAACATTTAGGACAACATAACAGAAAACTTCACCGTGCATAACTATTCACCTCCATAAAGTCAGTACTTTGTCGAGCCACCTTTTGTGGCAATTACAGATGCAAGTCGCTTTGGATAAGTCTCTATGAACTTGCCACATCTTGCCCCTGGGATTTTTGCCCATTCCTCAAGGCAGAACTGCTCCTGCTCCTTCATGTTGGATGGTTTCCGCTTGTGAACAGCAACCTTGAAGTTACCACAGATTCTCAATTGGATTGAGATCTGGGCTTTGACTAGGCCATTCCAACACATTTAAATGTTTCCCCTTAAACCACTCGCATGTTGCTTTAGCAGTATGCTTCGGGTCATTGTCCTGCTGGAAGGTGAACCTCCGTCCCAGTCTCAAATCACAGGCAGACTGAAACAGGTTTTGCTCAAGAATATCCCTGTATTTAGCACCATCCATCTTTCCCTGGACTCCAAACAGTTTCCCAGTCCCTGCCGCTGAAAAACATCCCCACAGCATGATGCTACCACCACCATGTTTCACTGTGGGAATAGTGTTCTTGGGGTGATGGGATGTGTTGGGTTTGCGCCAGACATAGCGTTTTCCTTGGTGGCCGAAAAGTTCAATTTTAGTCTCATCTGACGAGAGCACCTTCCTCCATACATTTGGGGAGTCGCCCACATGCCTTTTGGCAAACTCAAATCGGGTTTTCTTATTTTTATCACTAAGTAATGGCTTTTTTTCTGGCTACTCTTCCATAAAGTCCAGCTCTATGGAGTGTACGGCTTATTGTGGCCACATGCACAGATACACCAGTCTCTGCTGTGGAACTCTGCAGCTCCTTCAGGGTTACCTTTGGTCTCTGTGCTGCCTCTGATTAATGCCCTCCTTTCCCGGTCTGTGAGTTTTGGTGGGCGGCCCTCTCTTGGCAGGTTTGTTGTGGTACCATGTTCTTTCCATTTGTTGATGATGGATTTGATGGTGCTCCAGGGGATCATCAAAGATTTGGATATTTATTTAAAACCCAACCCAGAATTGTCCTTCTCAACAACTTTGTCCCTGACTTCTTTGGAGAGCTCCTTGGTCTTCATGGTGTGATGCCTCTTGTTTAGTAGTGTTGCAGCCTCTGGGGCCTTTCAGAAAAGGTGTGTTTATACTGACAGATCATGTGACACTTAGATTTCACACAGGTGGACTTCATTTCACTAATTATGTGTCTTCTGAAGGTAATTGGTTGCACCAGAACTTTTGAGGGGCTTCATAACAAAGGGGGTGATTACATACGCATATGCCAATTTTCAGAATTTTATTTATAAAGATTCTTTTTAATATACAGTCAGGTGCATAAATATTGGGACATTGACAGAATTTTCATATTTTGGCCTCTATTCACCACCACAATGGCTTTGAAATGAAACAAAGAAGATGTGCTTTAACTGCAGACTTTCAGATTTAATTTGAGGGTAATTACATCCAAATCAGGTGAGCGGTGTAGGAATTACAATGGTTTCTATATGTGCCTCCCACTTTTTAAGTGGCCAAAAGTAATGGGACTATCAACTTTAAAAGCTATTTCATGGACAGGTGTGGGCTTATTCCCTCATTATTTCATTATCAATTAAGCAGGTAAAAGGTCTGGAGTTGATTCTAGGTGTGACATTTGCATTTGGAATCAGTTGCTGTCGACTCTCAATATGAGATCCAAAGAGCTGTCACTATCAGTGAAGCAAGCCATCATTAGGCTGAAAAATCAAAACAAACCCATCAGAGAGATAGCAAAAACATTAGGTGTGGCCAAATCAACTGTTTGGAACATTCTTAAAAGGAAAAAACGCACCGGAGAGCTCAGTAACACCAAAAGACCCGGAAGACCACGGAAAACAACTGTGGTGGATGACAGAAGAATTATTTCCCTGGTGAAGAAAAACCCCTTCACAACAGTTGGCCAAATCAAGAACACTCTCCGGGAGGTAGGTGTATATGTGTCAAAGTCAACAATCAAGAGAAGACTTCACAAGAGTGAATATAGAAGGTTCACCACAAGATTTAAACCATTGGTGAGCCTCAAAAACAGGAAGACCAGATTAGAGTTTGCCAAACAACATCTAAAAAAGCCATTACAGTTCTGGAACAACATCCTATGGACAGATGAGACAAAGATCAACTTGTACCAGAGTGATGGGAAGAGAAGACTATGGAGAAGGAAAGGAACTGCTCATGATCCAAAACATACCACCTCATCAGTGAAGCATGGTGGTGGTAGTGCCATGGCGTGGGCATGTATGGCTGCCAATGGAACTGGTTCCCTTGTATTTATTGATGATGTGACTGCTGACAAAAGCAGCAGAATGAATTCTGAAGTGTTTCGGGCAATATTATATGCTCATATTCAGTCAAATGCTTCAGAACTCATTGGACGGTGCTTCACAGTGCAGATGGACAATGACCCGAAGCATACTGCAAAAGCAACCGAAGAGTTTTTTAAGACTAAAAAGTGGAATGTTATGCAATGGCCAAGTCAATCCCCTGACCTGAATCCGATTGAGCATGCATTTCACTTGATGAAGACAAAACTGAAGGGAAAATGCCCCAAGAACAAGCAGGAACTGAAGACATTTGCAGTAGAGGCCTGGCAGAGCATCACCAGGGATGAAACCCAGCGTCTGGTGATGTCTATGCGTTCCAGACTTCAGGCTGTAATTGCCTGCAAAGGATTTGCACCAAAGTATTAAAAAGTGAAAGTTAGATTTGGGATTGTTTAGTTTGTCCCATTACTTTTGGCCACTTAAAAAGTGGGAGGCACATATAGAAACCATTGTAATTCCTACACCGTTCACCTGATTTGGATGTAATTACCCTAAAATTAAATCTGAAAGTCTGCAGTTAAAGCACATCTTATTTGTTTCATTTCAAAGCCATTGTGGTGGTGAGTAGAGGCCAAAATATTAAAATTCTGTCAATGTCCCAATATTTATGCACCTGACTGTATATTTTTCTCATTTCACTTCACCAAATTAGACTATTTTGTGCAGATCCATCACATAAAATTCAGATAAAAAAAATAATAAAAAATACAGGTTGTAATGTAACAAAAAAGGTAAAATCCAAGGGGGGAGAATATTTTAGCAAGGCACTGTATACAGAAACTTGGAATATTTCATGGCAGATATTTCACTTATTAACGTTTTGTTAATCTTTTTCCTAGTATGCTTTGAAATGTTTTACTTTGTCCCAGTAAAATATGTGACAATATGAAATGGTTGGAAATTGTATTACAGGGTGTTGCTCCAGTGCATATCATGCAAGAGTACTTTATATAAATAAAAAACAACTGTTTCATGTGAACATCAATAAACTACAAACAAGACAACAATGTTATAATCAGCTTGTTGGGCATAGATTACATACATGCAGCCAGCGAGATACTCTAGACCAGTGATGGGAAACCTCTGGCCTGGGGGCCGTATAAGGCCCCCGAAACCATTTGGTCTGGTCCCCGGAGCTATTTTCTGCTAGCCTCATCTGGCTAGCAGGGTGCCTTGAATGGCACCCTGCAGCCAGCATTTATGCAGGTGCCGCCTGGAGCACTCTTAGGACGCTTCGGACGGTCACACCGCTGTCCTTACAGCTCCCCAGAGCATCCTCAGGATGATCTGGGCATTGCTGTAATCACTGGCGATTGTGGCCTTGCCCCTGTGTGACTTTACATGGAGGGGGTGTGGCCTGCACCGGACTCGTGAATAATGTTATATATATCAAAAAGGCCCTCGGCAGAAAAATGGTTCCCCACCCCTGCTCTAGACCAAGGATGGGGAACCTCAGGCCCGCGGAATCTTTTGGTCTGGCCTCAGATATTTTTTCTGCTAGCCTCATCTGACTAGCAGGGTGCCTAGAGTGGCACTCTGCAGCCATAATCTATGCAGCAGTGCCGCCAGGAGCTTCCTTAGGACGCTTCAGACAGTCACATCGCTGCCCTTACGGCTCCCCGATGCATCCTCAGCATGCTCCGGGCATTGCTGTAATCATCTGGTATTGTGGTCCTGCCCTCGTTTGAAGTCACACTGTGGGGCGTGGACTGCAACGGGCTAGATACACAATCTGTCACTACCCCTGACTCATTCATTATCTCTTGTACTCAAAATGCATTACCTCGTTCTGATACTGACTCCATTTTATAAACATCCTCTTCTAGTGAGAAAAGCAGGCTGATCGTATACATATTGGCTAACATCTTTTTAGGCTACTGATATATTGAAATTGTTGACAATTGTTTGTATATTTTGCTCTGAATACACACTGATTTGGGAAAATAATTTTGCATCATAATGTATATGTTTAGCTTTCATATAAGGGAAACATTAAACAAGGTTCTGATGAAAACATTAACCCCTAAAGATATGAATTCCATCTAGAAAGGTGTAACAATTTTGCTGTGACTATTTTGTGCATTATAGAACTCTCTAAAGATATTGCTTTATGTTGTCTCTTTGTACTGGTTAATTCTGGCCACTCGCAGTGATGTATATCCGATGTTAATCTAATAAAAATGAATCGATTTACTATTATCTATTTTGGTAAATGCAGTTGTACGATGACAATATACCAGTGGTTCCCAAACTTTCTTGACTCTCGACAGAGTATCAGCAAATTTTTCATGGCACCCCTAGGCCATAAGTGTTCTATGGAGAAATTGAGCACAAGTTATGAAATTAAGTAAATTATGCTTACCTGTCATCCTTCAGTTCATGTATGTGGTTGCACTTATATTTTATAATAGGCAAAACCAGTGCTGGCAGCTGCCAATAACATTGACCGTAAAAGATTTGATTTGTTACTGGACCATCAACCTGTGGCACCCCTACAAGTGCCCTGCAGCACCCCAGGGGGAACCACTGCTATATTATTTATTACCAGTTATTCATATAGTGCACACACACATTCCGCAGCGCTTTACAGAGAGAATATTTTGGCCATTCACATCAGTCCCTGCCCCAGTGGAGCTTACACTCTATATTCCCTACCACATGCGCACACACACGGGTTAATTTTTGTGGAGGAAACCCACGCAAGCACAGGGATACAAACTCCACACAGTTAAGTCATGGTGGGAATTGAACCCATGACCTCATTGCTGTGAGGCAGTAACGCTAACCATTACACCATCTGTGCTGCTATATACACAGGCCTATACAGGTTGAGTCTCCCATATCCAAAATGCTTGGGACAATGGGTAATTTGGATATCAGAATATTCCATATTTTGGAATAATAATACCATAATGAGATATCTTGGGAATGGGTCCCAAATCTATACACAGAATACATTTGTTTCATATACACCTTATACACACAACCTGCAGGTAATTTTATACAATATTTTCAATAATTTTGTGACTCAAACAAAACGTGTGTACATACATGAAATTTATGTATGTTTCATATACACCTTATACACACAGCCTGAAGGTGATTTTATACATTAGTTTTAATAATTTTGTGCTTTAAACATAGTTTGTGTACATTGAACCATCAAAAAACAAAGGTGTCACTATATCAGTCATGCTAAATTAATTCCGTATTTCGGAATATTTGGATATGGGAAACTCACCCTGTAGTAGTAATCTTTCAACCGCATTTACCAAAATGATCAATAAGGATTGGTTTAATTTTGATCAGCTTTTTGGCTCTGTGCGATTGTCTTGGGAAATTACATCACTATGTAATGCAATCCAATGTGGCTATTGGAGTTCCCTGCACTCTAGGTAATATGAAAAACCTGTCCTTGGTAGTTTTGGATATTTATGCAATGCAAGCAAAATAATAAATAATATGGGCTATTATGCTTGTGAACCTTGGACACACTTGATCCTATCTAGCTAATGGTGAAAGCGAGCACCAGGCAGCTGGACAAATGTCCAATATAGCCACACCGATAGTGACCATATGGGGCAAATCTGGTTGTTTAGACCCTTGGGGCAAGCGACCAGGTCTAATGGCATGACTGAAGCCTTAGTGCTGTAGACTGTGAACACACAGTGACAGATAATGGTGATCTGCTGTTATCCTTTCAATTTCAATTTATTTAAATTCTTTATAAAAGGAAACCACAGCAATAGTTGACATCGGAGAAACTAAAAACATAATGACTTTTTGGTTTTCTATAATTAAAAGAAAAAAAAAGAGGCTAAATCCATTGTGGAGGACTCGAAGGCGACAGTGGAAGTAATTACTGTAGTATGAAATCTCTATGGTCCTAGGATAAAGACTGGTCCAGAGGGGGGGAGAGCGGTCAATTTAAATATTTTATTGAGGATGTTGATCACTTTTGGCCCAGACGTTGCGAGATCTGACTACAAAAACAAAAAGACGTCTATATCGCAGTGTATGTGGCCCGTTTTTGTTTTTCCACTAAGATTTGCCACAATTTTGTACATTGACTTATGAAAGATTTGTTAACAATTCTGACAGTTTCACACTTTTGTTTTCACTGTACCCCAGTATGGAGCTACATTGTGATAATAAACCGAAGTGATAAACTTCTGCTTCAAAATAATGCTTTATATTTTCTTTAAGGATTTACAAGAGAAAGCTGCTCGACAGGACCTAAATATTGAAGCTCGCGAAACAACAGAGAAACTCCTGGAAAGATTTAAAGGTTTGATTTTTTTTCTTTCAGGCGCAATCAAATCTCTTGTTTTCCCATTTTTGATCTTTCGCTGTTAATTATACAGATCAGCAGTTGGCAGAAAAAATCGCTCTGAACACTAAAAAGAGGGAACTGTTTATGAAGCTGAAGGAACAATACAAGAAAGAACAAGCGGTATTTAGTTTTTACTCATAATTGAATTTGCTGATGGTATGCACCATTTTGACATGCTAATTATGCATTATGTACTGAAGAAGTGTGGAGCAAATGATAAGTATTTCCAGGAATCCGCCATGTTTTACTAGACTTTTATTACTTCAGCAGAACTCTTCTGTCATAAGTCCACAGTAAAATTGTCTTTTAAATAAGAAAAAATATTTATTACACTTCCATGAAAAGTTACTTAGGCAGTGTTAGTTTGCTGTGGTGCTTATAACAAACTGCTCTTTGAAGCTAGAAACTTGCATTATGATTTGAAGGTAAAAGGGGAGCTTATAACATTGCCCACTAGAACTATTTTCTGAACCTCTCTTTTTCGGACACAGAGGCGACTCGAGGCTAAACAGGAGGAAGCTGATGATGATTTCAGTTATGCCCGGGAGCTGCGTGACCGCGAGAAACGTTTAAAAGCGCTAGAGGAGGAGCTGGAGTACAAAGCAAGGTAAACATTGTAAAGTATTATGTGCTAAGTTATTTTTCCTGTAATGGTTATTCACATGTGTCTTGCGCATTAACATTTTAAATGTGACCATATGGTTACAGATCAGTGTATGTTTTTTTTTTGCCTGTTTTCATAATCTAGATGGTAATACTTTCCTACCAGAAATCTATTCAGGCTAATATAAATATTGTGCTATTAAGTTCCCCTTATGCAGCTGTCTATATATTATCTACTCAATGTTCACATGTTGAGTGCATGAAATAGAGATTTGCCCATATGTAAAAGTAATTCTTATTGTGCTCATTACAGGTATACAATGCCCTTTACTTTCATTGGGGTGAATTGTTTTTATTATACGTAAAAGTGATCTATGTACCCTGCATTACACTCATTGTAAACTTCTGGCTTCCAGTATAATTAATGCCAGCCTGCACCTCCTCATCATTTTTACCTACTAATGACCACTAGTATTATATATGTGCTCCTTCCCTGTCCTGTGCATTTTCCATAAACCTTTAGTACAGGTTCCCTTGTGATTTCGGCTTGTGGATAATATGGCATATTGAGCTGCTGATGTCACTGCCAGAATAGTGCCATAGTGAAGCCCTGTGCAGGGCTAGCTAGAAGAACAGCTTAGAGTTTCATAACACACTGACTGGGATCTATAATTGCCACATCCAGTTGTGATTTGTCCCCAGCAGAAGCAGTGGAGAGAGGGCTGCTTTCACAGCTGCTTCCATTGTGGAGGGTGAGAAAGGAGAACAGAAGGTACATACTCTGGTTGCCAGAGTGCATTTTTGTAGACTGTTGACATTAGCATACTATACTTCAATAATAGTATTAATAATACTATTTTATGCCGGGAATAAAGCTTCTCGCCTTTTAGCTCGTAAACTCCGCGGTCACCAAGCCAAAAATAGGGTTAAGTGTCTTCTCTCCCCCTCTGGTTCCAAATGCCTTAATCTCCTCGACATTGCCAATCTGTTCTCAAAATACTATGCAAAATTGTATAACCTGTCTGAAGATCCCTCCACCCCACAACCCCTATTATTTCTTCTTTTCTAGATAGTTTGTCTCTTCCTAGATGCAGGTAGCCTGGCGTCCTTAATCGCCCCTTGGTCACTGGAGGAGATAGTCTGTAATTAGGCTACTCCCTAAGGGTAAGGCCCCAGGCCCAGATGGCTTTATTAACTCTTTCTACATCAGGGTCCATGGGGTACAGGATACCTTGGGGTATAGGTGATGACATCAGGCATCAGGCACCATAGAATTAAGTTTTCAGCCTCCCAGGATGCACTAGGGTCCCCCCTCCTATACCCCGCCCCCGAGCCAAGGCATCTCAGTTTTGTTTGGTGCCCGGCCGGAGTCGGATGCACCTGTTAACTTCAGGGGCTCTTCTTAGCCCCTCTCTTTCTTCAATGCAGCTGTGGCTGCACATCTGGAAGTACAGCATGGACAGTCAGTGCTGACGTCCATGCTGTCTTCCCTACACCCCCGCCGGTACCAGAACGCCGGTACCGATCCGGGGATGCTGGTAAGCATCTGGGGTCACAGCTAGCGGTGACCCCAGATGTTTGGGACCATGGCCGGATCCAAGGGGGGCAGCAGGATCCCGCGGTGGGACTCTGCTGAAACATGGTCCAGAGTCCCCAGGCAGGGGGCTCCCTGGGGACTGGCTGCAGCGTGGAGCCTGGTACGTAACCTGCGCTTCCAATGCCCCCCTGGGACAGCGGACCGCGGCTGAGCGGTAGCGCTGCGGCGTCCCAGGGGTTAATTGCATTCCAGGGGAGCGCGCCTCCCCGCTGCACACAGCCCTCTCTGCACTGTGCTGACTGGCCCTGTGGCAGCGCTCCTCCCCCAGGCCGGCCTCCTCTATGCTCCTCGGTGGCCATCTTTACAAGCGTATGGTGAACGCTGCTGGAAGCTTGGAAGCGGTGGCATCGCGGTCTGGGTCCCCTGGCATACCTCTCCTCCGTCTGGTTCAGGTCTGTATATGCAGCGCTGTGTCCTACCAGGCGCTGTGTCTGCGTAGTTGATTATCAGCGCTGTTCGTGCGGGAATTGATTTTCTTTGCATTGTATGTGACTTCTGCTAGCACTGCTGCCTGTACTTTCATTTTCTACTGTCAGCCTTTTCACTGTCCCTGATCTTTTTCTGCTAAAGCCCTTACGGTGCGGTGATTGCAGGGTGGTCTCACACTATACTACGAGTATCAGTGAGAGGGGTCACATACTTAACATCATGTCTGAGAGTGACTTTTCTCTCCAGCTTTTGTGTACTACATGCAAGGTACCTATAGCGGAGGGGGAGGGTAGCGCGGAGGCGCTATGTCGGCAGTGTTATTTATTGGCGCGACCAATTACTGTCACGGCCCCGGTACAGGAGCTGCCCTGGGCTTGTTTCGCCAAAGCGCTTACAACCCTAGTGGGCCAGTTAGCTCCGCAGCCTGCGTTCACAAAGATAGGATTGTCCCAGCAGTCAGTGGTGTCGTCACCCATGCAGGGTTTCCCGAGACAATTGATGGTACCACACAGTCTCCCTATTTCCCCTCCCCAAGTCTCTCAGGAGCCTGCGTGGGTTAATTCTCTGACAAGTTCTGTACAGCACTTGTGGGACGTGTTACAAGGGGAGTCTGTGTTGTGGCCACATAAGCGGCCCATGGCGTCTCTGTCCGCTCCTTATGAGGATGGGGAGATTCTGGATCTTTCTGACCAAGAACCTCTCCGTACTAAAGAATCGGGCGCTAGGTCCAAGCTTTATTAACTTCCTGGACTTATTCGGGCAGTCCGTAAGGTGGAGCTCGGCCTAAAGTCCGTTTATTCCCTTGCGGGGGGGGGGGGGGGCAGCTAGGCCGGCTATGGCCGTTTGTTGGGTAGCCAGAGCTATGGAGTGCTGGGCTGATACTTTGGAGGTGTCTTTCTGCTGAACAGACCGAGTTGATAGGCAATCTCCGGGATTCGGCCACTTATATCAATGAAGCGGCCTTGGATATCAGTACCCTGGCGTCTCGGATTTCTTCGGCAGCTGTAGCTGCTCGTCGCACCGTATGGTTGCGATCTTGGAAGGCGGACGCTGATTCCAAAAAGGGCTTGGAAGCTTTGGCTTTTAATGGAGAATTCCTATTTGGTCCGGACCTGGACAAAATTGTAGCCACGCTGGCGGCAGTCAAATCTGGACAAGTGGGGTCTTCCAGAGTCAAATCTGCATGTCTCCCGTCTGCTGCAGTTCGTTCCAGTTCAGGTACGTCGTCCTTTCGGCCTTATAGGGCTCAGGGTAGGCCTAAAGCACAGTCCTTTCCCCGACAGACTGGCCCCAAAAAATTGGCCAAACCCCGGAAGCAGGCCTGGAGTGCCAGACGTCCGGCCCCTAAGCCAGATGACAAGCCTGCGGCCTAACGGTCCGGGCCTCCCTTTGGGGGATCCCAAAGTGGGAGGCCGCCTGCTGCAGTTCGCCCAGTGTTGGTCGGTTACCACGACAGACACTTGGGTTCTCGAGGTTGTTTCTCACGGGTACGCCCTCCTTTCGGCACAGGCCCCCTTCTCGATTCTTCACCACGGGTCTTCCATCAGACCGGACCAAAGCCTTGGAACTGCGGAAGGTTTTGCACACTATGCTCCAGGCTGGAGTTATAGTGCCTGTTCCATTCTCCCAGAAGGGCCAGGGTTTCTATTCCAATCTGTTTTTGGTGCAGAAACCCAATGGGTCATATTGTCCGATCCTCAACCTCAAAGCACTCAAGTCTTTGCGGTTGCCGAGGTTTCGGATGGAGACCCTACTGTCCATCATTCTGGCGCTGGAACCTGGGGATTACATGGTGTCGTTGGACATACAGGACGCTTACCTGCATGTCCCTATTCTTTTACGCCATCAACAGTTCCTCAGGTTTGCAATCCGCAACGTCCACTTTCAGTTCCGGGCGTTACCTTTTGGGCTGGCAACAGCACCACGTGTTTTCACCAAGGTTATGGCGGTCATGGCGGCTTCCCTGCGGCTGCAGGAAGTCCGCATGTTACCGTACTTGGACGACCTTCTGTTGGTGGCAGGATCTCGAGAGCTCCTTCTACGCCACTTGGACCTGACCATTGCGGTACTGCAACGGCACGGCTGGTTGATTAACTGGCAGAAGTCCACCCTGATCCCGTCTCAGCGGATTCTGCACCTCAGAGCCTTATTGGACTCCGGACAGCAAAGGATCTTTGTGACGGGGGAAAATATCTCAACTGCAATAGCCTTGCAGTTGAGGGTGCACAGTTGTCTGTAGAATCGCCGGGTGTCTCTGCACTCGGCGATGAGGTTACTGGGCTCCATGGTGTTGGTATTCGACATGGTGGAATATGCCCTGTTTCACTCCAGACCTCTGCAGCACTTGATCCTGTCCAAATGGAATGGACTGCCTCAGAGTCTAAAGTCCCAGACGATGGTACACACGCCGGAGGTTCGCCTGTCCCTAGCCTGGTGGTTGCAGACGACCCATCTCAACAAGGGTCGTCCGTTCTGGGTGGCGAATTGGGTCCTGTTGACAACGGACGCCAGTCTTCGGGGCTGGGGAGCAGTCATGGGTCCACACTTGTTCCAGGGCAGGTGGATTCGGGCGGAAACAGAGCTTCCAATAAACATCTTGGAGCTCCGCGCGGTGTTCAATGCTCTCCAGCAGACACATCGGGTTCTCCAAGGTCACCCAGTGCAGGTCCAGTCGGACAACGCTACCACCGTGGCCTACATAAATCGGCAAGGAAGAACCCGAAGTCGGGCGGCTCTCGTAGAGGTGTCCCGAATCCTGGTTTGGGCGGAGCGCAATCTCCCGGCCATATCAGCAGTATTCATCCCGGGAGTTCTAAACTGGGAGGCGGACTTTCTCAGTCGCAAGGACGTTCATCCGGGGAATGATCTCTGCACCAGGACGTCTTTCAACTGCTGGTGGACAGGTGGGGTCTTCCAGAGATCGACCCCATGGCGTCACGGCACAACAACAAGTTGCCGGTGTACGGGACTCGCACAAGAGACGAAAAGGCGTCTCTGGTGGATGCTCTGTCCGTCCGGTGGACGTTCCGGTTTGCTTATCTGTTTCCTCCGTTTTCCCTTCTTCCTCGGGTAATCCGGAAATTCAAACAGGAAGGAGGGACGCTCCTGTTGATAGCTCCCGCGTGGCCCCGGAGGCACTGGTTCTCAGACCTCCGGGGACTGTCCGTGGACGTTCCTCTGCGGTTGCCGTTACGCCTGGACCTCCTGTCACAGAGTCCTTGTCTTCACCCGGACCTGACTCGGCTGTCTTTGACGGCGTGGCTGTTGAGACGGCCATGTTAAGGTCCAGGGGGTTTTCCAGCTCTGTAGTGCAAACTATGCTAAGAGCTCTGAAACCATCTTCTGCAAGGATATACCATCGTGTGTGGCATACGTTCTTCCAGTGGTGTCAGCTGAGAGGTTATGCTCCTCGGGAGTTCCGTCTGTCTAGAGTGTTAGCTTTCCTACAGGTGGGACTGGACCATGGGCTTCTCCTTGCGTCCCTGAAGGTGCAGGTGTCTGCCCTGTCGTCTGGTTCCATCATAGGATTGCTGCAATCCCTGATGTGCGCACCTTTATGCAAGGTGTTCTCAGAATTCAGCCACCTTTTGTTCCACCGGTGGCGCCTTGGGATTTAGCTGTGGTCCTGAGGGCTCTCCAGGGACCGCCGTTTGAACCACTGGGCTCAGTGGACCTCAAATGGCTGACAGCTAAGACAATTTTCCTTCTTGCCATTGCTTCGGCCAGACGTGTTTCTGACTTAGGGGCTCTCTCCTGTAGACCCCCTTTTCTGATTTTTCATTGGAACAGGGCGGTGCTGCGCACTCGTCCTGGTTTCCTTCCTAAAGTTATTTCCAGTTTTCACATCAACGAGGAAATCGTTGTGCCGGCTTTTAACTCACCGGATCTTTCAGTGGGTGAGGCCACTTTGGATGTTGTGCGGGCCTTAAGGATTTATGTTGACAGCACTTCTTCGTTTAGGAAGTCTGACTCCTTGTTTGTCCTCTATGGCTTCTGTAAAAAGGGTTGGCCTGCTTCAAAGCAAACTTTGGCAGGCTGGATTCGTATGGCCATTTCAGAAGCTTATCTTCATGAAGGCCTTTCGGTTCCTTCCTTTGTGAGGGCTCATTCCACTAGGTCTGTGGGTCCTTCATGGGCTGCTCGACGTGGTGCCTCTGCAGTCCATATCTGCAAGGCTGCCACTTGGTCCTCGGTCCATACCTTTGTGAGGTATTACGCGTTTGACACCTTTGCCTCTCAGGATGCTTCCTTCGGGCGGCGGATTCTCCTTTCAGCACAGGAGCGTCCCCACCCTTAAAGGATACTGCTTTGGGACATCCCCAAGGTATCCTGTGGATACCCTATGGACCCTGATGTAGAAAATATGAGATATGGTAAGAACTTACCTTTGTTATCTCTATTTCTACGAAGTCCATAGGGTTCCACAGGACTCCCGCCCTGTCGCACCTGTGCTGCAGATGGGCTTTGCTCTGGTCACCGGTTTTTCCGTCTCCTTCTGGTGAGAATGCGATTCTTGTGTGTGTCCAGATCTTTTTTCTCTCTCTTCCTTCTTCTCCTCTGGCCTATGGCTTGGTACGTAACTGAGATGCCTTGGCACGGGGGCGGGGTATAGGAGGGGGACCCTAGTACATCCTGGGAGGCTAAAAACTTAACTCTATGGTGCCTGATGTCATCACCTATACCCCAAGGTATCCTGTGGAACCCTATGGACTTTGTAGAAATAGATAACAAAGGTAAGTTCTTACCATATCTCATATTTTTTACTCTGAATTCAGAGGCGTCCTTTCCCCAATCCTTTTGCAGCTATATCTAGAGGCTTCTAAAACTGGCTCCTTTCCAGCCGAAATGGTGGAGGCACAAACTGTGACTATCCCGAAGCCGGGCAAGGACCCCTCTGACTGTAAAAACTACAGACCTATAGCACTTCTTAACACGGACATTAAAATCTATGCTAAATTAATAGCTAATCGTCTGAACCCACTACTTCCTCAGTTAATACACCCTGACCAGATGGGCTTCGTTACTGGACGTCAGGCTCCCGACAATACTCGTAGGGTTCTGGACCTGGTGGAATGGGCCTCACATAATAAACGACCACTTCTCCTCTTATCACTAGATGCTGAAAAAGCATTCGACAAACTCCATTGGGACTATATATGCCAGGTGTTATACAGGTTTTTACTCCCAAGGCGATATCCTTAGCTCAATCAATGTTCTTTACACTGGCCCCTCAGCCCGGATTTTTAGCAACTGCTTCCTTTCCTCACCTTTCCAGAAATCTAACGGCACTAGACAGGGATGCCCTCTCTCCCCACTAATCTTTGTATTGGCTATAGAACCCCTCGCCCAAATGATTCGCTCATCCACTGATTTCTTAACACGGACATTAAAATCTATGCTACCTACTGAGTGTTACCTACTGAGAAGTGTTACCTCTCAGTAGGTAACACTTCTCATAAATTGTGTCTCTTTGCAGACGATGTTTTATTGTTTGTGACTGACCCGGAGACTTTGTTGATTCCTCTCCACAATATTTTAAACAACTATAGTGCTGCTTCCTATTACAAATTGAATACAACTAAAACGGAAGCTCTACCTATCAACATTCCCCCTACAATCCTTCAATCCCTGAAAGGACGTTTTCCTTTTTCTTGGAAGGACTCCTCCCTATCCTACCTAGGTATTTCTATCTCCTCCTCTATTAGTAATGTTCACATTGTTAATTATGCCCCTCTGCTGATACAGTTGACAACTTTAACCACTGCTTGGATGAATCATGAGGTCTCCTGGTTAGGCCGTCTAGCGGCATTCAAGATGATGTTACTGCCCAAACTGATGTACCTGTTCCGTGCTATACCCCGTAAAATGTTACAACAAATGCGGAAACTGATGACGTCTTATGTATGGAAACACAAAGCTCCTAGAATAGCTTATAACCGTATGATATGCTCTAGACAACAAGGAGGCCTCAATTTCCCTGACCTACCTAGGTATCATGAAGCTGCCCTCCCCCCCCCCCCCACACTAAGCCCTGGGTGGACCTAGAACATGCCCTTTTTCAAGAATTCCCTTTATCGGACCTTCTATGGTTACCTAAACAACTACGCCCACAATCCCCATTACTTCCCAAGTCTGCCCTTGATACCCTAAAGATATGGGATGTTAGGCTCCCAACTAATTTTAATTTCACTCTCCCTACTAGGACCATATCCCTCCAAGCATTAGATAATTTGGTTCCCAATCTCCACATGTTTTACTGGATGCAATTAGGTATTTAGCCCCTAGCAGATTTTCTTTCCCCGTCCTCTATTTTACCGTTTTCTGATTCATGTGCCAAATTTGAATTGGGCCCATCAGCTTGGTTTTATTATCTTCAACTCCATCACTGGATAGCTCAATTTAATACCGGTCCCTCCATGCTCCAAACACCACCAGACCAAATTCTAAATAGACTATCTAGATCATCTTCCCGTGGGGCCATCTCCTTTTGGTACTTACTGTTGTCTCCTGCTGACCAGACGACCAAATCTTCTGTTTAGCTTCGATGGGAGGCTGATCTTCAATGTTCTTTTACCCTTAAACAATGGGAATCTATCCATTTAACCTCTTTTTCCATATCTAAATGCACTAATCACGCTGAAATGCATATTAAACTCCTAAACAGACTATATGTGACACCTACTAAACTACATGGGATATGGCCTACGGTTTCTAAATTTTGCTGGCGTTTATGCCACTCTGAAGGTACGATTTTTCATATTTTTTGGGACTGCCCCTCTTTACGCCCTTTTTGGACAGAAGTATTTTCCCTTATACAGGAAGTTTTTTAGGTCTCACATTGCCTCTAGATCCCTCTCTAGCCCTTTGACATTGGTACCCTCTCACTAGTCCCAAACCTGCTCGTTATGTTCTTGGTCATATTTTAATATCTGCTAGGGCTACAATAGCCCAACATTGGAAGTTCCCCCCCCCCATTTGCCAAAGTTGTTACAAAAACCCAATTTCATTTCGAAATGGAGACTAGGAATGCTAGTTACTCTAAGGCTCCGTCTTCACCTATTGTAAAGTGGTGCCCATGGCATATCTATGTCACTGATGGTAGAGGTGCCCCCTCTGCGAGAATTAGCCCTCTGGACCCGTCTTCCCCTTGCAATCTAAATGAACCTCCCTCGGGAGATTCAGATGTTTAGTCTATCTATTTTCTATATTTTGTATTGTAATAATTGTTAGATATTTATGGATGTCCTGTTAATACCTTATAATTTTCATTGTTATTGTGTTTGCTTTTACCCCTTATGCCCCTTTCTCCTTTTTCTGTACTCCATTTTTTCTATTTTATTCTCAATAAAAATTTATTGATGGGGGAAAAAAAATAATAATACTATTTTATAATATTGTCCAAATATTAGCACATCATCTGGTAAAATGACCACATTTCCTGTGATGGGGAGATCTTACAGATGTGTGATGTACTTTGCATTTCTCCTTTATTTTTTTACTCATGAAGCAACTATTATCATGAAATAGAATCTAAAGCATCTATTTATTATGCTGCCTAAATGTGTAGTTCTTCCTCTGTTTGTGAACTTAACCTTCAACATTATTTTTTCTTTTTTCTATTTTTTGTAAGTACGTATTGTCAAATGAGTTTGTGCCACTGTAATATCACGTCTCACACATTATGTTCTAATAAAAGACAATGAGTATACCACTGGTTATTTTTTATTTATTTAAAATGCAAACTGAACAGGTCATGTTAATCATTCCATGTTACTTTAAGCTTTCCTGTTATCATTTATTTTCTTTGTCTCCAATAGACAGGAACTCATAGAGCATTACAGCCAGTTGTCAGAAGAAGCAACTCGTAAAGAGCAGAGAGCTCTCTGGAAACTGGAGCGCCATAAATTGGAAACTGCTCGCCTGAGGTTTTTCTCTGATGATGAAAAGCACGTACAGGTATATACTTAGTTGCACTTTAATTGAAGTCTAGGGTAATGTTGAATCCTTTAGACACCTCATCAACAGTTGTTGAAGATAAAAACTGCATGTGAAGATGCACACAAATGCCAGGCTTTTTGTGCATCCGCTAAGCATTTGATATGCCGTTTACATGCTATTGATCTATATTTTATGCATTCTCATTCATTTGTTAATGTGTTGAAGATGGAAGCAATACAGAGCTTTACTCATTCATTTCAATGAGGTTTCAGCATGTGCAGTATGTAAAGAAACACCATTACATGTGGGGTTTCAAAGATTTGCATACATGTAGAAACCCAGTTGAAATTAATGTGAAAGCTAAAATACGTAATTAGGAGATTATTTATTTCCATCCCCCAAATTCTTTAAACAAACAAAAAAAAAAACACTGTTGGACAGCCTGGGATGGTCCTGGGATGGTTCTTATAAAGAGTGTGCGTGCTACCCTGTAGTAATGATTATTTCCTCTTCAGGTTCCATAGGGCTCCACAGGAAGACAATAGGGTATAGGTGGGACCTGGAGGACCGGACACCAACAGCAAAGCTTTTCAATCCCAGGATGCTCCGGTCCTTCCCCCTATAACCCTGCCCACAGCCTGAGAGCAACTCCGTTTCGTTGGTGTCCGGCAGGAGCTAGATCACAATTTTTAACAGTGGGGCTGCTTCAAGCAGCACAAGCTTATTTTTATCATTTATTTTTATTTCTACTGTTTAAACTGCTGAGCAGCAGCAAAAGACTGTCCCTTGGACGTCTGTGCTGCTGCTCCATTACCCCTCTTCAGCGCCGCGACATCAAGCCCCCGGCTAGGTACTCCACACGGGGCTCTGAGGGGGACTAGCTAGCAGGCTCCCCGGACCACAGACTGCAGCCCGGAATCCAGGGCCATGTAAGGCGGACCCCCGCGTCTTTATGCAGTTCAGCCTCCGGTCTCTGGAGACGAACCGGAGGCACTGATGTGGACACTAGTGTGCCCACGACTCTATTAGACCACTGGGGCTTTAATATTCTGGCGCAGCGCATATTTAGAGGCCAGGGTACCCATTAGCTAACGTCAGCACAGGGAGAAGGCGCTCTCCCTGCAGCCCCTCCCCCAGCTCAGGGCGCCATTCCACTGCGGTCTAGCTGTTCCCTAAGCTGCTCCTCCCTCACCCTCCGCTCCCTCAGAGCCGCACACAGCCATTTTCTGCTTCACAGGTCTCCGGGAACGCCGGGTCCAGTCTCCCTGTATACCTCTCCCACAGGCCAGGTTATACAGCGCTATATCCTATCAGTAACTGCGGTCTGTGTAGTTGATTGCAGTGCCAATTGCAGATATATAGTGTTTTTTTTTTTCTGCGTTTGTATATGACTTGTGCTAGCGCTGATCTCTACTTTCTATACTGTCCAGCTTATATCTTTCCTTTTATTCTAATATACCCTGACATACTAAAGTATAAGGGGGTTCATTGTACCTCACATCTCCTCATATATTTGTGAGGGCTATCACATACTATGTAGCGCAGTTGCACACTACACTGTGCCATATTACACATACTGCAGGGTGTTCGCTGCACTGTATCGTACTGTGTGTTTTATTATTTTTGTGGCTATGCCTGGCAGAGGAAAGAATAACAAGCAGGCTGATGCTGCTGCTCCTACTGGTGTCTTGGTGCCTTAGCCCCAGAGGACTTCCTTCAAGATGGTCTTTGTTCTAATTGTTGCACAGCCTCAGGCCCCTCAGCCCCAGTGTCTCCTCCTCATGATCCACCCTGGGCTGCCTTTTCTCAGGTGCTGGCAAAGATTGCGTACTACTTTGCAGTCCCTGTGGGATGGTCACAGCAGGTACTCTTCAAATCCTTTGCTTCCCCCATGGGTAGACGTACTGTCTACCTCAGTACAGACTTTGGCTAATACCTCCTACAGTTTTTCATCAAATTCTGCAAAAGGAAAAGCCTTTACCTACTAAACGTGCTGTGTTATCTTCCCAGTCCACCCAGTTATCTGATTCTGATATATCATCTGGGGGGGCAGAAGACGTAGACCTCTCTCACTCTGACTCCGTCTCAGGAGACGAGGATCCAGCCTCTAAATTAAATATACCTGCTCTTGTGAGAGCTGTAAAATCTATTTTACAAATAGAAGAGGAAGAACCCGCTGCTAAGAAAAAACAACCACTTTTTAAACAACCAAAGGTAGTTTTTCCAGAGTTCCCTCACTCTGACCAGCTATCTGATCACATGAGTGAAGCATGGAATATGCCCGGAATAAGGTTTCAAATTCCAAAACGTTTAAGTTCCTTTTACCCTCTTCCAGCTACTGATTGCACTAAATGGGAAGTTATCCCAGCAGTGGATTCTCAAGGGAACAACTATCCTACATACAGTGGGTAAAATAAGTATTGAACACATCAAAATTTTTCTCAGTAAATATACTTGTAATGGGGCTATTGTAATGAAATTTTCACCAAATGTCAGCAACAACCCATGCAATCCACACATGCAAAGAAATCAAACCATAGATGTCCATACATTTAAGTTTTGTGTGATAATGTGAAATGACACAGGGAAAAAGTATTGAACATGCTCACTGAAATTTATTTAATACTTCATACATAAACCTTTGTTGGTAATGACAGCTTCAAGATGCCTCCTGTTTGGAGAAACTAGTCGCATGCATTGCTCAGGTGTGATTTTGGCCCATCTTCAAATCTTGAAGGTTCCGTGGGCCTCTTCTATGAACTCTGATCTTTACTTCTTTCCATAGATTTTCAATTGGATTCAAGTCAGGTGATTGGCTGGGCCATTCTAGCATCTTTATTTTCTTTCTCTAAAACCAATTGAGAGTATCCTTGGCTGTGTGTTTGGGATCATTGTCTTGCTGAAATGTCCACCCTCGTTTCATCTTCAGCATCCTGGTAGATGGCAGCAGATTTTTATCAAGAATGTCTCTGTACATTCTTCCATTCATCCTTCAGTTACATGAAGTATGCCAGTACCACATGCTGAAAAACATCCCCACACCATGATGTTCCCACCTCCAAACTTCACTGTAGGTATGATGTTTTTGGGGTGATGTGCAGTGCCATTTCTCCTCCAAACATGGTGTGTATTATGGCATCCAAAGAGTTCCATTTATGGCCTCATCTGACCAGACTATATTCTCCCAGTATTTCACAGGCTTGTCCAAATGTTGTGCAGCAAACTTTAAACAAGCTTCAACATGCTTTTTCTTCTGCAGTGGGGTCTTGCGTGGTGAGCGTGGTGAGCGTGCATACAGGCCATGGCGGTTGAGTGCATTACTAAAGCTTGGGCATCTACTATGCAATTTTCTGTCAGATATCTGTCCAATTTGGCTGGTTTGAATGAAAACCTGGTAATGTATGGGAGCAAATGGCAATCATCAATTTGCTCACAAAAATTGGAAAATAGCCAAAAATGGTTGTTCAGAGAAATTGGTTAAAACACACATTTAACCAATTTGAACAATTTTTTGACCTTTTTTCAGTGTTTAAAACCATATAATCGACTGTCATTTGCTCACATACATTACCAGGTTTTCATTCCAACCAGCCAGATTGGACAGATATCTGACAGAAAACTGTATAGTGGATGCCCAGCTTTATTGCTTTCTTTGAAACAATTGTACCTGGTAATTCCAGGTCTTTCTGAAGCTCTCCACAAGTGGTCCTTGGCTCTTGGACAACTCTTCTGATAATTCTTTCCACTCCTCTGTCAGAAATCTTGCAAGAAGCACCTGGTCGTGGCCGGTTTATGGTGAAATTATGTTCTTTCCACTTCCGGATTATGGCCCCAACAGTGCTCACCATAACATTCAGAAGTTTAGAAATCCTTCTGTAACCAATGCCATCAGTATGTTTTGCAACCATAAGCTTACAAAGGTCTTGAGAAAGCTCTTTGCTTTTACCCATCATGAGAGGTTTCTTGTGTGACACCTTGGTAATCAGACACCTTTTTATAGGCCATCAGTTGGGACTGAACCAGCTTATATTAATTTGCACTGAGAAGGGGCAGGATTGCTTTCTACTTACTCATAGATTTCAGCTGGCTTTCCATGCCTTTTTGCACCTCCCTTTCTTCATGTGTTCAATACTTTTTTCCCTGTGTCATTCCACATTGATACAAATAACTTAATTTATAGACATCTACGTTTTGATTTCTTTGCATTTGTGGATTGCATGGGTTGTTGCTGACATTTGGTGAACATTTCATTACAATAGCCCCATTACAAATCTATTTACTGAGACAAATGGTGTTCAATACTTATTTTACCCGCTGTATATCACATTAGAGATGCAGCCTCCTACTTGGGAAAAGCAGCTATGGGTACGGCTCTTGTGGCTTCCAGGATATCTGCCACTTCGGTAGTGGCTCGTCATATTGTTTGGCTCCGTGCTTGGAAAGCAGATTCAGACTCAAAAAGGGCTCTGGAGTCTCTTCCTTATTCTGGAGATATCCTATTTGGTCCAGAATTAGATCAAATTGTGACTACTTTGGCAGCTTCCAAGATGACATTCCTGCCCTCTACATATAATACAAAGCCTCAGACATCATCCTTTCGGTCCTCGCCCTCAAGAAAAAGCTAAGGGTCAGTCCTTTCCACGGCAGCAGGCATTAGCCAAGGCCTCCAAGCCTAGGGCCAAACAAGCCTGGGCTACTAGACGTCCCCCTGCCAAGTCTGAGGACAAGCCTACAGCCTGACGGGGCGGGCCTCTCGCTGGGTGGGAGACAAACTACTACTTCAATTCGCTCAGTTTTGGTATCAGACACAATGGGTAAGAGAAGTGGTCTCCCACGGATATGCGCTATCCTTCCTAATGCGACCCCCCCCAGCAGTTCTTTTGCACAGGGCCTCCATCAGACCCAAGCAAGGCCCTGCTGCTCCAAAAAGCCATTCAGTCCTTACTGAATTCAGCAGTAATAATTCCGGTCCCCTCCTCACGACGAGGCAAGGGCTATTATTCTACCCTTTTCCTGGTTCAGAAGCCCAACGGGTCTCATCGGCAAATCCTGAACCTCAAATCACTGAACAAGTTTATCAGGGTACCCAGCTTTTGTAAGGAAACCCTCCCCTTTATTATCCTAGCTATGGAGCCTGGAGATTTTATGGTGTGTCTGGACATTCAGGACGCTTACTCCTTTTACCTATAGCGCCTTCTCATCAACAATATCTCCGGTTTGCTATCCCGCAACAGCATTTTTAGGCTCTATTGTTTGGCCTCTCAATGGCCTCTCGGTTCTTTACCAAAATCATGACTGTTAAGGCGGCCTACCTTTGTCGTCAAGGGATCAGACTACTCCCGTACTTAGACGACCTCTTGCTGTTGGCCAGCTCCCCAGAGATTCTTCACCATCTGCAGGTAACAAGAGGTAACAAGTGCCTTCCTACAAACGCACGGTAGGCTGATCTGCTGGAAAAAGTCTTCCCTGACACCTTCTCAAAGAATGGTCCATTTAGGAGCCCTCTTGGACTCTTCAGATTCAGAGAATCTTCCTAACAGATAAGATCTCATTAATACAACACCGAGTGCGCAGACTGCTCCGCAGTGCCTGAGTGTCAAATTACACTGCAATGCAGACATTTGGATCAATGCTTTCCACCTTCGACATGGTGGAGTTCGCTCAGTTTCACTCCAGGCCCCTACAACACCTGATCCTCTCCAGGTGGAACGGGCTACCCCATCTACTTCGATCCCAGATGGGCCTCCCTCCGGTGGTTCGCCTGTCCCTAGCCTGGTGGCTACAGACATTCCATTTAGACAAGGGTCACCCCTTTTGGATCCTCACCATGGATGCAAGCCTCCGTGGGTGGTGCGCAGTGACAGGCCAGCACCAGGCCAGCACTCCTTCCAGGGCTGCTGGACCCCAGTCGAGGCAAAGTTACCATTCAATGTCTTGGAACTTCGAGCCATCTACAGTGCTCTCACTTTGGCTCAGGATATTCTTCAGTGCAGGCCAGTACAAGTACAGTCCGACAACACCACGGCAGTGGCCTACCTCAATCGCCACGGAGGCACTCTGAGTCTGGCAGCAATGGCGGAAGTGTCCCACATTCTCACATGGACCGAACGCCATCTCCCAGCCATCTCCGTTGTGTTCGTCCGGGAATTCTCTATTAGGATACAGATTTTCTCAGCCGTCACGACATGCCTACAGGAGAGTGATTTCTACATCCAGAAGTCTTTCAGCTCATTGTGGACAAATGGGGTCTGCCGGATGTGGATCTCATGGCCTTCAAGACACAACAACAAATTTCCAGTATATGGAACCAGGACAAGGGACCCCGACGCAACCTTCGTGGACGCATTGTCAGTGAAATGGACCTTCCATTTGGCATACCTTTCCCCCAATATCCCTGCTTCCTCGAGTTCTTTGGTTCAAGCAGGAAGGGGGCACAGTCCTGTTGATGGCTCCGGCTTGGCCCAGACGCCATTGGTACTCCGATCTTCAGAGTCTCTCCGTAGATGTTCCTCTTCACCTTCCTCTATGGGTAGACCTGTTGTCTCATGGTTCTTGTCTACATCCGGACCTGGCCCGTCTGTCTTTAACGGCTTGGCTCTTGAGACATCCCTCCTAATGGGATTTTATCACAGAATATGGCATACATATTTCCAATGGTGTGCTCCAAGAATCTATGACCCCCAAGTTTTTAAGGTGTCTAAAATTCTTGCATTTCTTCAGGCTGGATTGGATCTAGGCCTCCGCCTAGCATCTCTGAAAGTCCAGGTCTCTGCTTTATCCATCTGGTTCCAGCGCAGACTGGATCCTCTACCAGATGTTCACACCTCCGGCAAGGTGTTCTCTGTATACAGCCTCCCTATGTCCCTCCTGTGGCACCATGGGATTTGGCAGTGGTGCTCCAAGCACTTCAAGAACCTCCATTCAAACCCCTGGAATCAGTGGATGTCAAGTTGCTCACTGCGAAGACTTTCTTCTGGCTATCGCACCTGCCTGTAGGGTATCGGATTTAGGGGCGCTTTCATGTAGCTCCCTCTTTTTAATCTTTCATCGGGACAGGGCGGTTCTTAGAACACGTCTGGGCTTCCTTCCCAAGGTGGTCTCTCATTTCCACCTAAATGAGGAAGTTGTGTTTCAATCACTAGACCTCTCGGCAGGTGAGGCCTCTTTGAATGTGGTCTGTGCTCTAAAGATCTACGTGGATTGTACTCTTCCCATCAGGAAATCGTACTCCCTCTTCGTCCTATATGGAATCCACAAGAACGGATATCCAGCTAACAAACACTCTGGCCAGATGGATTTGCATGACTATCTCACAGGCTTACACGTAGTCTTGCCTTCCTGTGCCGGCTACAGTATCTGCTCATTTTACTCGCTCTGTGGGTCCCTCGTGGGCAGCCCGGTGTGGCACCTCAGCTGAACAGATATGCAGGGCACCCACCTGGTATTCTGTCCACACCTTTCTTAGGTTTATGCCTTTGATACATTTGCCTCTCAGGATGCTTCCTTCAGGCGTAGGGTTCTCCTATCAGCTCAGGAGCATTCCCGCCCTTGAACAACTGCTTTGGGACATCCCCATTGTCTCCCTGTGGAGCCATATGGACCCTGAAGAAGAAAAGGAGAGTTGTGGTAAAACTTCCCTTTTGTTAACTCTTTCTTCGAAGTCCATAAGGTCCACAGGGCACCCGCCCTATGGGTTTCTTCTCTTGGTCACTTGTTTCCTTCTCTGTGTGAGAGTGATTCTTTAGTGTGCCAATTTTCCTCTCTCCTGCCTTGAGCTTTTTAACAAAACTGAGTTGCCCCAGCTGTGGGCGGGATATAGGAGGAAGGACCGGAGCATCCTGGGATTGAAAAGCTTTGCTGTTGGTGTCCGGTCCTCCTAGGTTCCACCTACACCCCATTGTCTCCTTGTGGACCCTTTGGACTTCGAAGAAAGAGAGTTAACAAAGGTAAGTTTTACCATCACTCTCCTTTTTTGTAGGTCTATTTATTGTAGAATCATGTTGCACAGCACCAGCAACCTAGACTAGAGGGATGCCGAGCAACCCTTACAAGGCTGGATACGTACCCAATGGAACTCCCGCGAGTGACCATAGTCCAATGAATGGTCGCTAAGTGGAGAGTCTCATGCCCAAAAAGCAAATGCTCCGCAAGAGCGACGGACAAGGCACCCACAGAATGGATGAGACCAAGGTCAGTAAGGGTAGTGCACTGGCGACCCCAAGCGTTAAAAACCCTGCTGGAGAGAAATGTCGAAGACCACTTTCAGAGCTGAAGGCGCCAACAAGAAAACAGGGGAGACCCTGCAATGTCGTGAAACCAGCGACCTAGGAAGGATCGGAACTGTGACGCCCGAGTATCAGTCACAAATTGAAACCCAAAAAGAGCCTAGTTGTGATACCTTCAATGCAATGTGCATGGTATCATGGCTGGGCAGATTCGATCAATGACTTTGGAAGAAAGACTACCTGCCCAAAACGGTGAGGGCATGCCTTCCATACACAGAGCGGATATGAGTTGGCCTCCATGCTGTGGGCTCTGAATGAAACTACCCACTCTGTGGAGCTCGAGGCACGACGATCCAAGGTCGGCTGGAAAAAAAAAACGTCCAGCAATCGAGCCAGAAAGGTTTCTGTGCCTGCGGCAGGACGATGGCTCGGTCAATGCCCCCATGCCACACCTGGGGAAGAGCAAGTGGGTCGGTTGTCCCCCACTGCGCATGCGCCTCCTCCGGCGTGCGCAAGAGCGTGACTCGTCCAGCGACGGCTGCTCCTTCGCTACGGGTCTCGCTACAAGACAGGGCGGCTGTCGATGTTGATTGACAGCTCGCCCCGTTTTGTAGGCGGGGAGGGGGGGTGGCTGCACGAATGCAGGCATACCCTTAGGAATGCCTGGCGTTTGTGGGCAGCCCTACTGACATCACTAGGGCTGCCCACATGCAAATGCATGCAACTAATATCTCTGATTTCTATGACCATATAGTCTTCATATATTGTTGCAGGTACTATTCAGTGTGCTGAGGAACAATAGGGGGTTAAACCCCCCTCCTTTTTCTACTTAGTATGACCCCTCCCTTTCATGCACCTGATTAGTGCTGCTAGATTGATTGAGCAGCTGCCATTTTTTGTTTGTTTGGTATGAGTGGCATGAAGGAGCCAGCATTAGTAGGGCATGCTGGTTCTAGTAGTGCTAGTTGGAGTTCCCAGGGGTGACTCCCAGGTAAGCTGGCTCTCAATGTGGATGCATTTATGTATGTGCCTTTATCAGGAGGCCTTACATTTGACAAAATTTATATGTGCCTTTATCAGGAGGCCTTATAATTGGTATAATTTACATTTGGGGTGAGCATTCGGGCGTAAGATCCCGGGGCTGGTCTGGCTGGGCCCCCTCATGGCATCACCACTTAATACACATAGTTGCTTTTTACATCACATATTATGTTTGTATTTTTTTCATGTAATAATTCACATATATTTTAACCCCTTTTTCCAACACTCATTAATTAGTCTTACACAGCTATACTTGACACTGCACTGTCACTCTTTTTCCATTTTCCGTGTGATGCCCTGGGGGGGGTCCAGGGCTGGACGTTTTTCGGGGTGCACTGCGCCCCGGATGTGAACCCCTTAGTGTTGGGGACTGCTGTGGACAGAGGGGCCGTGACGTGGCCTAGCAGCTTCCCATGTGTTTGCAAATGCATGCAACTAATATCTCTGATTTCTATGACCATATAGTCTTCATATATTGTTGCAGGTACTATTCAGTGTGCTGAGGAACAATAGGGGGTTAAACCCCCCTCCTTTTTCTACCATTCGTAATTAAAAAGAAAAATAATACTAAAACGTATTCCTTATTTGTAATTTAAGTGAACTCTACATAATCCACTGAGTGTCTTCTTTATTTGTATTATAAGGAAAATAAAAACAAGCAATAAATAAAAATGTATAGAATGGATTGAGCAGGAATGTCATTATTCATTAAACCAATCAGAAGTGTCCCAGATTGATTTCTACTTGTGATATGGGAGTTCCGTGCTTTGATCATATAGCAATAGAAGCTAATGCTGCCCATCCACTAGGCGATTAAACCTAGCGATGGAGCGATAACGATGGTCGTTATCGCTCCATCGCTTGGTAATCGCCCGCAAATCGGGCAGTAAAGGGTTAAAAACAACCAGCGAAGCGCCCGCTGGTCGTTTTTAACATCAATCATCGCCCGAACATGACGGTCAACCTGACTGCCGTCACGTTGCCATGTTCGGGGATGATTGATCTGCATACACTGAACGTTCAGTGTATGCACTTCACCCCGCGGGAGACGACGGCGTCGTAATCGTGCCGTCGTCCCCGCATTGTGTAATGCATGGGCAGCATTACTGAATCTCTGTTAATGTGCAAGCAAACCAGTTGATGATGGTGCAGCCTGCTACATCTTCATGTAGTGTGCAACCCCATTGAAATGAATGTACCCTTAACATGAATGGGGAAAAAAACCCCACAAAGCTGGTGTAACAACTCTTGATAGCCACTAGTGGTTAGGCACATAATCTGTTTCCATTAAGAAGGACCGATCTGACATGCTTTCAATGCAACGCAACGGAGCAAGCATAATCCAAAACCTGCAAACTACCATCTATGTACACTAAAGGGTATGGACACTACTTTTAAGCACCTGTGGGAAAATATTTTTTGCTGATATTTGAGAATGATCGTAATTCTAGAAAGTTTTATTTTAGGAATTGATGAAGCAATATCCAGTGACTCAGTCTAGAGATGAAATAAATACTCTACCACATTCAGAAATACATGATGCAGTGTCTAATTCAATTATACCAGTGGATGATCAAGCAGATCAGGTTAGTTTTTGTCTTTTCTCTTTTCTTCACATCTCCATAAAATGTGCATGTTTTAGAGGTCTTGTTTTTAAGCGTATTTGATTATGCTCAGAGTACTTTTTCAAGGACAATTGCACAGACCTATTGCTATTATTTGCTTCCTTAAATTTGTTTGATACCAAGTTTGATTTGGAATGGCAACAACTTTATTATTATTATTATTATTATTATCCTTTATTTATATGGCGCCACAAAGGTTCCGCAGCGCCTTACACAGTACATAAATGAGCACACAAGAAAAACAGTTAATAGTAATACAAAACAATGCAGGACAAGGACAAGGTTATAAACTCAGCTGCAAAACACAAGCAGCAGGACATGAGCAACCAGGTGGTAGGTGCCATTGTAGGGAGTTAGGAGTAAATTATACTA